>MU227172.1:1894391-1906199 GCA_018584345.1 Thuja plicata
GGCTTTCTTTCCAAGGCACTTGGCTCTGATACCAATTGTTAGTATACTTCAGAGATAACTGAGAGGGGGGGGGGGTGGTGAATCAGTTATCTGCAACTTTAAATCTTTTGTACTTATTAATTTAGATTGATACAAAGTAAATACACATTCAGATAACACATTACACAACGCATCATTTTGGTTACTGGGAAACCAAATGGTAAAAACCCCGGTGGGAATTAGTACCCACAAAGAACTATATTGTCTATAGTAATCCCTGTTAAAAGATTCTTCAACCCTGTTAGGAGTTGTACAATACAATGCAGTAGTATAGTTGACCTGGTTAAGGGTCGGACCATGTTAGGAGTCTTTCACATGTAACCCTATTAGGGGTGGAAGACTCACTGTCCAAGGACTCACTGTCCAAGTGGTGAAGGCTACAACCTTCTGGTTATTTGATACACACTGTATCAACAAGATGAACTTCTGTTTGTGACACTGCTTGTCTAATCAGTTTCTTTTGTGCATCGATGCTTTAACCTCTTGTAAATAAATATAACAATCTAATATGTATTTTGAATGCTTCAACATAAATATCTATATTATCAACATATGATAAATATAGCTTTGCTGCATCAACACTCTACTCTGCTTTTCAATCTCTAGCTTTCGCAACTCTTCTTATCACAAATGACCTTCTATAAGTACATACTCCAAGTATGAGATCATGGGACCTGTTAGAAAACTCTTCATAATATCTTTGTCAGCTCTACTAAGCGCGCAAGCATAATTACAACCACGCAAGTCAATGTTGAACAGACGCATCACTTCACTAAGTCGGCTTCACCAATTTGACCATAACATTGTAATCTTCTTGAAACACGATTAGCACATTTAGATTAATATCAAAAACTCATAACTAATCATGAATATACACATGCATATGCAGAAGATACACACAAATCAATTAACATGTTGCATACATTGGCCTTAAACTGTTAATCCTCCAGAACTGTGACCGTCAATAACAAAATTACATATCTTTACTGAAATATCATATCTGAGTCTGCGTGTATGAACATAGCATAGTAAACATGTCAAAAACATGTATCTATCCATGTTGGTCTTCATGTCATCATATGGATAAGTACATACAGAAGTACTACTGTGTATTATATGTTGTCATCAATGACAAACATACAATCATTCAACTGTTCAAAATCAAATCTCCAACATGAAGAGGCAATTGTTTCTTTTAAAGAAACTCTTCACCCTCTTTCTATGGTTTTCTATATATTGGACCTCTTTTTCTTCATTTGGGAGGATGATTTTTGAGAGCAGCAAATCTATAGTGAAATTTGCATTGATTATTTCATGCTTTTGAGCTTAAATTGTATAATTAGATTAATTTCAATTTGGATTAGTAATGATATGTTGATTTTATTTACAATTCATTTACATATCTAACATATCAATGCTTTCTTTCAAGATCTCTAGTTTAAATACAATTTGATTTCTAGCTTAAGAGCATTTCAAGCTTTCTAGATTAAGAGCACTTGATTTCATAGATTAATTGCAATTTCAATTCTAGACTAGTTGCAATTCATTTCATAGATTAATTGCATTCTATTTCATAGATTAATGGAAAATTCATCTTCTCTCATGCTTTAGAAATCCTCCATGTTAGCAATGGTCAGGTTGTTGGCTCTCATTCTGAGAGTAAATTGGACATCCACAACTAATTAGGAGGTAGCAAGTCACTTCAATCGAATTTATAGGATGAACAATTCATGTTTGTCTTTGTGAATTGAATGATTGAGTAAGGACTATGTTGATTTTGTGCTTGATTTAGAGGCCACATTCAAGCACACACATTTTGGCGCCCACCATGGGGCAGAAAAAATGATTTTTGGCCTCATTTTTGAACCTTTTGACACTGACTTGGGAACTCTGTCGTACATCTGTACATCACTGGTACGGAGTCTCGCGTGAGGTTTTAGGTCAAGCCGTGTGAATTTTTTCTCTTTGTAGCACTCTATCGCACGAAGAAATAGAAAGCTCGTGTGCCTCGAAGTACTTTCTCATGCGCAGCGAAGTACTTGTGAAATTTAGCAGACAGACATTTAATTTCCAAAATTTGGAATTTGTTGCTTTCCTTTCTGACATCTGCTCTCTGCTATGATTTTTTTGTTTCTGATTTCTACTGTAGCATAACAGTGGTTTTCCGGTTTGCTTGTCAAAGATCAAAAAAATTTCTAACAGTTTTCTTGCAGGACAATTGTCAAAGGCATAATCAAAATGTCATGTTTGTTTACTGTTTTTCATTCACATAGTTTAAATAGGGCTTTGTTAAAATTTGTAAGGATCCCAATAGCAAAGTAGGGGAATAGGCTCTTCATTACATGGAAGTGATGCCCATGGATGAAACCAAGAACCAGATGTTTCTAGCATGATGGATACTTGGGGAAGCAAAGCAAGATAGTGAATCTTTAGCACTTCTACTTGTTAGGGGATTATACTCTTCTCTCTTTGAGAGAATCAAAAAACCAAAAGGCTTGTGGATTTGGTGGAGTGAAACTATCTCAATGATGAATATGCTTGATGTGTTTGGGTGAGGTGAAAAGGTAGAGAAGTATGCTCTTCTCTCTTTGAGAGAATCAGAAAATCAAACCCTTGAATCCAAACCAAGTTGTGTCACCTTTAGAGGGCCTGCTAGAAGTTGAACCTTCGGGAATGACCCAAGTGAGTACAAAACTATTGCCGGTGATTCCAACTCACTATAATAAATTTTTCTTCGTTTATTCCAAAGACTCCAAAGCCATGGTAACTTATTTCTCATGATTTTGACTATCATCGTGAGAAAGCCTTGTTTGTCGTATTGAGCGGCGCTGCTCCCATCCTTGCTTGCAAGGGTGTATGACTTACAAGTGTTGGTGTGGCTACAAGGCCCCAGCTCTATATCAGAGGCACCAAAGGTTATTATGAATGAAGCCTACTAAACACTCTTTTAGTTAGATGCCTACCCAGTTCACCTCCGAAAGGAGACATAATCTCTGCACAGGGAGAGGGAAGAATATCTCCCCTAGATTCTCGACATAGGTATGCACCTGGATGCTTGAAGTGGTATATGATGCTGACCCCTACTTTAAGGGTAACCTTTGAACATATATACTTAGTCCTTGGAGACACCAAAAACACAGGCACTCTTTCGAGGGTGACACTACTATGTGAGGTGCACGCATACACATAAGACAGTGGGGCACAGATTTTGTCTTCTCAACAAATTTTATTTGTAGGGATAACTAAGTGTTTTTTTTTTAGTCTTAAACTGTCTGAATCATCATCAAACAAAGACTCCCATAATTCTGCCAAGTTGCTTTTTCCTTGGTCGAGCTGTTTACGACTACTAATTGTGTCACCACTACTTGATTGAAACTTTGTGTCTGTAAATGAGTGCTTGTAACCTTGAAACTGAGATTGCTGATTTGTATCATCATAACACTGTCGTGAACCTAGAAATTTTGTCTGAGAACAGTTCTCACTGTGTCTCAAAATCTAGTTTTTTCCTCAAAAATTGAGTCCATCTATCGAAATTTAGTGTTTTCTCACGCGAACTTTCAGAAACTTAGCACTTTCTCGCACGGTGTGACATTTTCTCACGTGAATTTTAGCACTTTCTCATGTAGCGAGGCATTTCCTCGCACAAATCTATAGCTTGGCATTCAAAATAGTGAGCTTTTTTTCCGTTTACTGGTGAATTTTCTGCCTGATCTAACTTTCATCTGGGGTTTGATTGCTTGTTTCCCTATTGTCCACAGTTTGGAATTGATTGTCTCAAGTAGAAAACTAAATAATTTTTACAAGCAAGCACATCAAGACAATTTTAAAATGTCTAAAAGAAAAGAAGAGATTCTTAGAGAAACTTTATGGAAACAACTTCAAACTTTGGAATCTGAACTCCAACAATTAAAGGGGGAAAAGGATAAATCTTGGTATGATAACCCCAACTTTGATCGAGAACAATTTGATGAAAATCCCAATTTTGATCCAGACCAGTTTTACGACAATCCCAACTTTGATCCAGAGCATGTAGAGGAAGTCATGACAACATCAGATGAGATCCCTTTCTATTCGTGAAAGAAGGATATTGCAAGTCAAGAAATGTCTAATTATCGTTCAGAGAGAATCTTTAGTCCTTTGGGACAGTCTTATGAATCAGCATTAGAAGAACTTCTTGAGAATGATCTCATCACATTATCTAAAATCACGTTACTTGGATCCATATTTTCAGTAAATACTATGCATATCATTGACACAACAAGCATGAAACTTCATCTTTCATGGAGTTGAAACATAAAATCCAAGATCTCATAGATGATGGCATAATCAAAATGGAAAATCCTAATGAATCACCTAGTGAAGATACTAATCTCAAGCATGATCAATATTAGGAACCTATGTCTAGCAATGATTCCCATCTCACATCTACTTCTTCCACCATTCTTCCTTCTCCTAAAGCTTCACTATCTCTGTCAAAAATTGAACCTAATGATGATTATGTCTACCCTCAAGGAATACCTCTAAAAGAGATCCAAGCTAACCCACATATGACTGCAAGTCCTTCTTAGGCTTCAAAGATCATAGACCCCAAGCTTCCATGTGCTTCAATGCTTATCATTCCTATTCCCAATGACTGTCCGTCAGTGTGTCAAGAATCCCATATGCAGATCAAAAATCCTACCTCACCCTTAGAAGTGGCTTCATGTCAAGAGGAGAATCCATAATGTGAGGAAACAAATATCAGTTATGATCAAGATCAAGACACCATCCATCTTAATCCAATGGTTGACCAGTGTCACATATCTCAAGAATCCCATGATAATTTTGTCATACCCTTCCATCTCTTCCAAGAACATCCTCTATCTCCCAAGAAAGAGCAAGAGACCCTTTCCACTATCTCTAATGAACCTATTGAAAATCAAGGGAAAGGTACCCTTTGTATCCCATCTAAAGATCCTTGTCAAGATCAGAGCATCCCTTCATCTCCTTGTCATGCTCTTCCATATCCAAAAAACATTGTTCCTCCAAATCCCTTACAGAAAAATAAATCCCCTGAAGCTTCATCTGCTCCTATCAAAATTGCTCCGATCAAAGCTACTCATGCACCTATTGAAATAAAGGTGAATTCAAAAGAGAAGAGCCTTGGTCATGCAACTCACTCTAAAGATGTTGATATTCCCTTCACACATTATATCCCTCCATTTAAACGTAAGCATCAGTCTTCTCCATCCTCCAAATCTATCCTTGGTCCTTATATCCCAAAGCTTAAATCGTCAAACCTTCCATCTATATTGGGTCCTTATGTCTTCCCATCTACCATGCCTATCAATACTAGCTTGTCATCCACTTATCCTATCTCCTATCAAGATCAACAAAGACATGCATCTTTAAAAGCTCCCTATCAACCCCTCCATATGAACCAATCATATCAGCCCTATTCATCCACAATTCCTAAGTCTTTTGGAAGCAATTTGGATTTGCAATGTAAAAATCAGAAATATAAGAATCCCCTTACATATGAAGATCACTATGTCCCATCTAATCGACATGTGACTACAAATAAAAAGGAAATATTCAAGAGACCACAAAGGTCCACTAAGAAAAGAACCAAATCAAAGAAAATATGGGTTCCTAAATCCATTATGAAAGAATTGCATTCTAAATCATCTGATGCAAATAGAAAATCAAATGCTATATGGATTCCCAAGTCTCTTCTCAAGTACTTGGATACAAAAAGAAAAGAAAAAGTTATATGGATTCCCAAGTCTCTCTTAAAAGACTTGCACCAAAAGGAAAAATCCAAGTTGACATCCAAGCTTCCAAAGTCTTCCACTTCATCTCCATCTAAACATCTCCCATCTTTTGACTCCATCTTGGGTCCTTGTGTACCAAGATCCATATTCACTCATCCATCAACATCTCAAGCTATTCCATCCACTTTTCCTCCATTCATCCACTACCCTTCAAGGGGTGTGTCAATGTTGATCTTGTCACCTACTATTCTTCCATATTGGGTCCTTACGTTCCTTCTTTTTCTCTCATTCAATCCATTGCATAGAATCTTGGCCTCCATCTTCCTTATCCTCCATTTCATCACCCTATCAACATCTTTGAGCATACTTTCAGCGACTGTGGCCTATTATAGCATATCTTTCAGAGGAGCACTATCCAAAGAGAAAGAAGCTTAAAGTTCCTACATAAATTCAAAAAATAAAAAAATAAAAAAAATTAAAAATTAAAAATTAAAAAAATTAAAAAAATGAGAAAGTGCTTTGGTGAAAACTGGTAAACAGGCGCCTTGGTAGCAAAAGAAAAGAGAAATCAATTCATCCTATGGTGAAAACCACTTCTTATGGCACCTTGGATAAATACCATGATGAAAACCTGGCAAACAGGCATCATGCATAATTCCTCCTACTTGCACTCTTCACTTCGGGGCAAGTTCCTTCCATGTCATCTTCTCCCATCACATCTTACATCCAGCTAGCTCGTGAGCATCCATGTTCCTTTTTCTGATCTTGACAAGGTTGAACCTATCCATGAGCATCATTTATCCTAACATTCATGATTCCTTCCATCATCCTATTTAATTATGCTCATGCATGGCACCCTATTGTGATCTTTCTTATCCCAAGCCTATCTTCCTATCTCTGCACATTTGTGTCATAATCCAAAATATGCATTTATACCTCCATCAACCTTTATCCTGATCATAGATATATCCTATCCTATGAAATTGACCCCTTGGTCTTGATCAAAATTGAAAAACAAGTTCTTCAAAGTCTCTTGACATGTCCATTCTTTTTGACCACATACTTTTCATGACATCAAGTCATTATCCTATATGCTCTTCAGCACTGCCCTATGAGCCTACATTGCTATATTCTTTTTTCCCTAGCTTGGGTAATCTTGAGGAGACTGTCTTTGAGGTTTGCATTCACCCTCTTCATCCATCATTGCCTATCCATCTCATACATTAGCTTTCTAATCCATCTACAATGTCCTACACCTTGCTAGACATTGGGGGCACACCAATGTGATCTTGCTTGAGATATAGTAATCTTTAAAAAAAAAGGACAAAAAAAATTGCAAAATATCTAAAAAAATCTAAAAATGGTCAAATCTCTAAAAATTCTAAAAATTGCAAAATCTTTAAATTATAAAATCTCTCGCTTCCCTGCTTTAGTTTGCTTTCCTTCTTGGGTTTGCTCGCTCATGCATTTTCTCTCTGTCATCTTTGAGATTTTGCTCGACTTCATATGGATTGAAACTGGTCACACTCAGGGGCATGTTCCTTGTCTAGGGGGCATTGTCTTATCTTTTGGAGTCTCTCTCCTCTTGCATCAGTCACCAGTGGTTCTCACTGCCTCTTCCTATCGATGCTTCATAGAACTTCATCTCTCCTTGAGATTCTCTTTCGCATCAGTCACTAGTGGTTCTCACTACGTCTGCCTGTTGATGCCCAGATCTTGTTATTGATCTTTTTTCTTGAGAATCTCTCTCACAATAGTCACTAGTGGTTCTCACTGAGTCTAGCTACTATCACTATTACTAAGATTTCTCCCATCATCTCGCTATCTACATGTTCAACTTCAATCCATTCAGTGCTTGGGGGCATGGTTCCCCACTTCGATTGTATCTTCAGTTTTCACCCAAGTTAGTAATCTTGTCAAAGGAAAACTCTCTACTGGCATGAACTGGTGTTTCTCAACACCTTAATCAAATAGTGTTTTTCAACACTCTCTTTGGACACATCTATGTTTTTCAACACACATTAGATATCTCGCAATGTAAATGTCTCTCAATAGAAATCAAACACATTGCACTCACAAGCATGATGGTGTTTTTCAACACCCTAAACATAGGTACATTTGTAAGCCTTGAAACATGTTGAGATATGATTGACTCTTTCTTTGTATGATGTCTGTTCTTATGAATTTCACTGATATTTTCTTTGTCTACTGCTTGTTGATGTGGTTTCGATGATCTAACAATGTCAAATAAATAGGGTGTATGTGATAAGAGCTTCTGCATTAAGGTGTAAAATCCTCACATCCCTCGATCTTGTTTATTTGTACACTAATCGGAGGTCAGAACTATCTCCTTGACTGTTATTTCTCTATTTGTTTTCTTGCAAACTCTTACTATATCAAACTGGAAATAATGTTTAGGTCACCTTGGCTTTTGTGCCTCGGTGCTTATGTTCATTTCCTACATTTTATCCGATGAAAAGTCATATTCAGATTCTTATGGTCATAGCGGCACCAGTAAGGATTGTATTAAATCCGATGATCCAAAAGTACTCAACGATGATAAATACAATGAGCCCAACAACCAAGTCCTAGGGTTGCATTTAGCTTAGGCTTGCATTTGCATTGTAGGCTTGCATTCACATTTTAGGCTTGCATCGTGGTAGTTTTGGTACTCTCTTCATTGTCTTCTCATTCTTTAAAGGTCCTTATCTTTCATCATGGTTTCTTCTCGACTGCAAAAGTGTCCGGTCCTCGCTCTCGATCTTCGTTCGTATTATTTTGGTTAGTACCTGTTGTATATTGTGATATCCTACATGAGATGATTAGTACCATTGCATTCATTGCATTACATTCATTTCCAAAAAGTGCATTTCTATACATTCATTTGCATTTACATATAACCATAAACATGTGCATCCATTATAAGCATAAATCAAATCATACATAGCATTTATCCATCTAACATCTATCATAGCATTTTCATACATCAATAAAACATGTGCATAAACATTTGCATATTGATCCATGGCATACATCTCTAATCCATACATCTAAATCATATAAGAAACATCTCATAAGACATACACATCTAAATCAATATATAAACATGTACAATGATGCCAAAATCAAGCTCATATATATATCGATCGGTCAAATGTACAAGGGTGCTACTCGAGCACAATATGTCAAAATGGTGGTACAATATGTATATCAATGTATCTCATCTAACCACCCGGTGGAGGTGGAGGGGGTGGTATACCCTGCTGCTGAGGAGGTGGTCTCGGTGGAGTGGCTCGTGCTCCAGCATACTCAAAAAATGGCTGAATCTGATCCGCTGCCTTAGGTACTGTGATAGTGTAAGAAATGTAGTAATAAGATGCTTGAGCAGCCTCATATCTAGTCTCTATCTGTGATCTTGCTAGTGCCTCTCGTAACTCCTCGATCTCTCGGTCTCACTCAGATATGTGTGTATCTTGAATAATCACCTGCATATGGAGGTCATCACGCTCCCTCTGCAACTGTCTAGCTCTCTCTCGGACCCTCTAAAGTGCCTCCTACAACTATGCTACCTGTCTACCTGTTGGTGGATCAGTCATAACAACATCAGCCATGATAGTATCATCTACCTTCTTAGCGGCTCTGTCCCGACTACCACTGGGCCCAACACTTGCATCTGATCCCATCATTCTAATGGGAATATCAGTCTAAGATGTCCTCAATTGTACAACCCTCTCCTATTTCTGTAAGCGTGGTTTTTGTACCTGTGGCTGATGTACCAGTGGCTATTGTACCTATGGCTATTGTACCTATGGAGGAACCTGCTACTATGGTGGTGGCCGTACCACCTATTGTACATGAGGTATCAGAACAATTGGAGCTATAAATCTAGGGAATGGATGGGCTAACATATGATCTCTATATGCAGGTGTCATACCTGCATTCATCACTGTGGCCATATAATCCCACCTGGCTAGTGGTACTCAGGCATCTATCATACTACGGCCCCTGTCGAGCTATCTCTGCCAACCCTTCTTCATCTCATCGAAAAATTGGGTGTATGTACAGTACTCTTGAGACACATCCTATGGTCTCCCAAACTGGCGCAATACGTGCGTGAGAAAGAAGTGCTCAATGATAGTAATGGTATGCCTGATCAAAGGACGTGAACAAAACATATATGATAGCTCATGACGAGCATCATCCCATACCTCAATGGCTATCTAAGGCCACCATATGACTGTGGCCATGTCATCTATCTATGATCTCCACTACTCGGTCTTAGCCAGTGCGGGCTGGGTCATTGGACCTATGTACCTATATATGTATGGCTCTAAAGGCTGTTGTGTGTGATGAAATATCAGCCTGCATATGGGAAGGTGCTCCCAAGCCCAGATCTATAAGATGACAACTCCTGCTACCATGGTATGTGCACCTCAATACATGATCTCGTACATCTCATGAAACATCTGAGCAAGCATACACTCACCCCATCCAAAGGTAACTGCAGGAGTGGCTAGCATCCTCTGTAACATGCCTCCCCAACTGCACTTCAATCTATGCTGACCACGATCAAGAACCAAGTGACAACTCAGGAAAAGTGCTAATATGACCGCAAGTGGGTAATCTCTATCGTAGCCATGAATCAACTCCTCCCACAAGATGGCCTGACCCATCACCAAATCATCCTGCAAAACTACTCTCAAATTCATTGTACCTTCTCTAGGCTGTGGGTCATGCTTCATGCGAGCTCTGTGGAAAGGCACTCTCAAAATCCTATATATATCATCAGGAGTAACTGTCATCTCCCTCTATGGCAAGTGAAAGGTGTTCATCTCTGAATGGAAATGCTCAACCAGAGCACCCAGTAAACTGTGATTTACCCAAATATCGGGTGCATCGTGAAGGTAAGTCAATCCTAACTCGTCAATGTAGGCACCATCAGCATCTGATAGCCTCTGAAGTATCTCACCCATGATAGGATGATGTGATCAAAAATCGATGTCAGGGAGGTCAACCTGCAAAGCCAGCGATGAAATTGGATCAGTACCTCAACATGATGATTTTTAAAAGCAAAGACAACAAATATAGCTATGGACCTATCCTAAACACAGTTTTGAGATATTGCAACTGGCTAACTCTACGACATAAGAAAATGACAACTTTTTGATTTTGGCAAGTTTCCCATGTGAGAAAACTATTTTTTCGCATGAGCTTTCTGACTCGCACGAGACAAGATGTCTTCCCGCGCAAGATTTTGGAAATCTCGCACATCGCTAGTGCACTCTTCACATGAGCATAGGGAGGGGACCCGCATGAGGCTCCCCTGACCCATGCGAGGAATTAGATTCCTTGCACGAAAGGAGACTTAGGCCAGCGCAAGGAAACTATTTCCTCACGCGAGATTGGACATGACAAACTCTAAAGGGCCTAAAACATGCTAAAAGGCTATAAATTGATAAAAAAATTTGAAATGCAAGATCAGGTTGTGATTACTTATAGGTGCGTCATACTCCGGTGGCCAGTTGTGTCATCGGGAGCGCTCAAATCGGTGCGTGTGCACGGGAATGCTATCAATGTCAGCTGGAGCCCTCACCATCGCTAAATTCAAAAGGTGAATAATGATTTGAAAATGACCCCTCCGGGCCTTATATAGTCTTTGACCTAATTTTTCAAAGTGCTCCATTTTTCACAAAAATTGCACCCTTGGTTAAATGGACCATTTTGAATCCATTTTTCGTGATCGAAATCAAAATCTGACACTCCTAAGTAGCTCTAAATCGTGTTTTAAAATTTTGGGACCGACGCGATCGGATGCTTGTGCAAACAATTTTCTGACGTCTCTTTCTTGTCAGAATTATCTCTTGTTATTATTTTCCGGCTTGTGTAATCTTGTGATATTGCTATCAGGATTCAACTGTGTAGTTTTTGAGTCAAACTCATTGACCCATAATTCATGAGTAGTGGTTCACATGAACCCATCTCTCATGAGAATGAATGGAACACTTAGCACTCATTG
>MU227172.1:1936269-1952155 GCA_018584345.1 Thuja plicata
TTTCCTCTGTTATGTTCCCCCTCTTAGGTGTAGCACTCTCTTGATCTCTTCCTCCCCTCTTTGGGGTCACTTCTAAATTTTCTAGGCTGCCTCTCAGCTCCATTTCACATTTTTTCTGATTCACCTCATTCTTCTCAGTTTTACTATTGGTTTCAATCTGGAGATTTCCTTTTTTGTGATAATCATTTTTCTCCTCCTCGGGCTCTTCCCATACTTCATCTCCCTTAGAATCATCTTCCTTTATCTCCCCTTCTTCTATTTGGACTTCATTTTCTTTCGTTTCACCTTCTTCCATTTGGGTTTCATTTTCTATTTCATTCATAACTTTCTTTCCCCATTCCTCAGGATCCTCTGTATCTGAACCTTTCATTGGCTTTGTACATTTCATCTTAACACTAGTTTCCTGTTCCTCTTACTCTATTCACTGTCCTTCCCTGGCTTTGCTTCTGACTTCTTTAGTTTTTCTCCCTACTGGAATCCATTTTTGAGTTTTTTTCTGGGTTACTTTCTCCGGACATTTCTTTGCCTAGTGACCCACCTTTTTGCAATAGAAACACACAAAGGGTATAGTTTCATATTCTATAGTTTGTTCCCACATTCCCAACTTAGATTTAAGACTTATTTTTTCTGGCATATCCTTATCCTGCATTATCCCAACACAGATACGAGCATAGGTTAGCCTCCGTCTCGCCGCTGTCACATTGTCTATCGATAAAAGTTCTCCAAATGAGATAGCTATCCTAAAAAATATATCTTCTAGCCAATATTCAAGAGGCAGTCTATGTAGATTTATCCAAACAGGAACCTGTCGAACGGTGTCCTCCTCAAAGACAAGATTTGGACTCCATTTTTTGAAGAATAAGAGTATTTTTCCCAATCAACCATTGCCCACTGCATAGAATATTCATTCTATCTTCTTCATAAGAGAAGAAGAATGACATACATCCCTTAGCCATCACTACCACCTCTACTTGTCCTTTCAGAACCCATTTCTGGGACACAAAAGCCCTAACCACTTCGATGTTAGGTCTTACTCCTAAAAATCTACCAATTAGCGAATTTTTCATCCTTGCTATAGAAAAATCAATGGTCTGGTCTAGGATTTCAATAGCAAAGATTCCTTGAGAAGGTATAGAAACATTCTTCACCGGAGGTAAAGAATATTTACCTATTGGTTTGATGCCAAAAAGGGATGCCCATTTCCTCGGTTGCCCCAGCCCAACTCCCGATCTAGGACCCCCTCCTAGGTCCTCTGGCAACTGTCCCGCATTGGGATCCAATCCTGTGATCTCGATGTCCTTTCCATCATCCCGCTTGTTGCGCTCAGAGGATCCTATCTCCTCCCAAATACTCCCGCCCAAATTCAAAGTTGAATCCGGATGCTCTCGCTCCTTCTCCCGCTCCATGGTTGCATGTGTTATTGTTGTTTCAGTTTGTTTCTAAAGCAAGAA
This sequence comes from Thuja plicata, assembly GCA_018584345.1. NCBI lineage: Eukaryota > Viridiplantae > Streptophyta > Pinopsida > Cupressales > Cupressaceae > Thuja > Thuja plicata. The sequence continues at coordinate 1,937,721 of MU227172.1, forward strand.
GCAAAAAAAATTGTCTATGTTGAAGAGTGTGTTATAGAGAAGAGCTCTCATAATTTCCTGTTACACAAATGACTGTTAGGTCAACCTTCTTAAAGGATTTTAACTGATATAATGGTTATAAAGTAATCAACAGTTGTGATCTAATACATACAACTTACTTTGCAAATTTAGATCCAATTACAGCTCTAATGCTAACTTACTGAGTGACCTACATTGTCATTTCAATCTTCTGATCTGCTTGGAAATCTGTCAAGCAATCACACATGCAACTTTCTTCTTCTGTGTTCAGCCTTCTCTACTAGGTCATGCCAATCAGTAAAGCAACTATACAATCCTCTTGTATACACACATGTACACCAATCAGTACATCCACCACCACATCCACACACCAAAGAACAACCCCTTGAGGTTATCATATACCTCTTTGTCTAGGTCAGATAAATCTTTGCCGCTTAATCAAGATCGTTGATCTTAGGTTAGGTCAGATGCAACAGATCATTCCATCATTACATTACATTTACTTCTCCAAAGTAGTCTCTAATTAAATCTTGAATCCATGCATTAATTATAGTTACCCATACATTAAATGATGTGGATCAATCTTTAATTAACTTTACATATCCCAATAAAATTAACTACGTCGGCCAGAGATCTCAAATCTCATCATTAATCCAAATACTGTAAGTTGGCCAACATCACTATTTCCACTCAGCAATTTCATTGGTGCTCGGCACTGAAAAACTTTCTCATCACAAACAACTTTTCTCGGCATCAAACCAAACTTGCTCAGCACAAGCCAAACTTGCTTGGCACAAAACAACCAGAAAAATTGTCTTAGAAAGATAAACAACTAATTACTTTGCCAGAGTGCCAACTGATCAAGTACCCTTTTATTTTCCTTAACTCAACCATTCACTTCATCTTCTTGTTAAATCTTCTTCAATCAATAGATATGGTCTTAAAAAAATAAAAACAGTCTCACTAATTAAGGTTTGACATCAATGACAAAATAACAATTGCTTGCATTGTCACTTTCCAACAGGTACTAGATACATCCTTAGTGGATACACCTTCTACTTCTGGATAGTTGACCATCATGGTCTTAGGGGGAGCTATTCTAGCTCTGAACCCCTGCGTGGTTGGTATGCTCATCTCTGAGTATGCACCTTTGAATTCATGTCAGTGATAACAAAAGAATGCAGTATGCATTCATGCATTGTCTATACTGCATTCTAAATAAAGTTTGAAAGTCTCAGTAAAAGTTGTTACAACATTAAATGCAGAAAAAACTTTATATAAATTGGTAGATTGATTGGCTATTCTCATTGTTTACATTTGAGATTGCAAAATTTGCATAGCACAGGAGCACTAAGCATCAAAGCATTCAAAGGTATCGATTTGATCAATTTGTGAATAGATTGCAAGTTGAAACAAAACCCTAGCAGTAGCATCATTTCAAATTGCTGTGAAACCCTATTTATCCAAGCATCAATTAAGTATGGCCACTCCAGTTGTATTTGACATTACTAAAAGGAAAATATTTGTGTTTAAGAAGCATCCCTTGAAGTCCATACTAGATGATGTAGAAGGAGAATTTTATAAGACTCCACTAGGAGTCGTGCATGTAGAAGACATTCATGCATACATATACTGTAAAAAGGAAATAGTTGGAGATAACAGTATTGCTACTCTCATGCCCTCAATGATGAAACTAGACTATTCATTCAAGGAAGAATACATGCATCTCACTGATAACCCTATCTTTGAGTAATCTAATGTGCATGATTTTTATGAGCCAGAATGGGTGAAAATATTATTGAGCAGGATACATGATGACCTATATTGGATTGGTGAGGTTCCTGCCTGCATCACTACAGACCTAATTCACCAAATGACTGGACTTTCCAAAACTAGACCAGTTCTTCCTAATGGTAAGGATGTTAAGAAGCAGGATGAACAAGCATGTTTATTAAGAAGTGATAGGTGTGATATGATAGTTGATCCTATTAAGGAGGGTGATATCAAAATACTCACTATGATACTTGGATACAAGTTTCAGCCGGGAAGCAGACTGAATAGTGTGTCTGCAGCAACAGTTCTGGCAGCAATAAGGATGGTGAAAGATAACACTCAGTAAAATCTATATGAACTATTGCATGCACAACTGATTGAGAATATTCAAGCTATTAAGCATGATAAGAGCAAGATATTCGGGTTTGGCTCATTGATCATCTATCTCTACTTCCACATAGTAGGTAAAGTTGCCAATCTTTACCTAGACAAGAGTAAACCTACTATATCCCAGATATCACTCAAGGCTACATCAGAGAGTAGCATGAAGGACTCTATGGACATGGATATCAAAACATTTAGGATCAAGATGTAGAAAAGCATCAGGATACTGGAGAAGATAGTTGAGAAATACAAAGACACCATATGCTTCATGGTGGAGATTGACTATACTTGCATGGAGGCAGTTGAGCCTAGAACAAAATGGATTCACCCTCTTGGTTATGAAGTTGAAGAACATGTTCTAGAAGGTTATGCACAAGTCCTCCTATCTGCACCCAAGGATCCCAATGAACCTAGATGGGGTACTTACAAAGAAAAGACAAATCAAGTTGATTTTGTCTTATACAGTACTGACAACAAAAGGAAGGCATCTAAGATTACTTCAAATATCCTAAAATTTCATGGTATTACACAAGAAGATCTAGACAGAGCTAGGGAAGCTAAGATTGCCAAATAACTTGAGAAAACTACCACATAAGTGAAAATGAAAAACTCTGATGATATTCCCAATAAGAAGAAGAAGAAATCAAATGAAGACACATCTACGCCATCAACCACCATTGATCTAGAATCTTCTCCACCTTCTGTACCAGCAAGTTGGCTAGAAGGAAGAAGCAAGTTCCTATGAGTCATCCATCCTCAAGGACCATAAGGAGAAAGGTAAAGAACACACAAGCCCATCCCAAGGTAGGAGTCAGGCCCATTCTAACAGTCCTAAATAATATAATTTTTAATGAAGGCAGACTAGAATCTATCAAGAATGTCTATGATAAGTATCAACAGATAGACAAATCAGAAATTCATTCAATGATTATATCTCATATGATTAAGTTCAAGAAGTCAGTATTGGAACTCAAGATATTTATACCAGACAAACTATGGAACATACTGGACATATTAAAAAGGCAAGAAATTGAAGAGGATATGAGGATAAGAGAAGAAACATTAGATAGTCTTCTCCCTGTTTGCTCGCATGATGAGAAAACTATACTATTGGACTTAGTTAAACCTCATCTCAGAACCAAAACTAGAACACTTCATATCATGAATAAAGAGTATGATTTGGTTAGTGAAGAGAATTAGAAAGCTTTTGAGCAGGTATTTTTGGATAGACATATGTATCCTTCAACGACGCCTATAGAAAAGGTAACTCCAGTTCCTCCCAAATATGTTACAGAACCAGTGATTCAAAATGCACCTAAGATAGGTCCATAGGTTTCAACACCCTCAATTTCAATAGCTTCTGATATAGTAAAAGATTCAGGAGATACTATAGTGATTGATGATATCAAAATATCCATGACCACCTCTGACAATGATACAAACAAAGTTGAAAAAGCATTTGTAAGCACTGAAGAGACAAAGGAGGTATGCACTGATGACACATCTTTACAACAAGATGAAGTTCCCTCTAAAGATTCAACAGATTTGAATAAAGAGGAATATAATCAAACTAATGAGACACCAGTCATGGAGATCCCAGTAAAAAGTGAATGCATGGATACTAGTTAGAATACTATATTCACACCATCCATTCAACCATCCACTTCATTGTCATCAAGTTTAACTCCTGACTCAACAAGTCTAGATGTATGGGGAGAAGAAGACTTGATCAAGATCATTGTTCTAGCCATGGAAAAAGCCAAAGAGAAACAAGTTATGAGAAACCCTCTCTTTTTGGAATCACTGAACATTTTGAATGACCTAGTGCCTACAGACAAGAAAGTGGCTAAAATTCAATCAGTTGATGATGTAGATAGCATCCTAACAAGCTTCAAAGAACACATTACAAGTTTAGTAGACTCAGCTACTAGAATTGCAGAAGATGAGTATAAAAAGGAAAGATTGAATGAATTGATAAAGAATTTTTCCTTAGATTTTTATGTCATTAAAGAATGGTTAGACAATGTTGAAAGAGTTGGCATCAGCAGGCAGAAAGGTTATAGCAAATTACATGGACAGAGGTAAAATCACCTCTAAACATATCAAAAAGATAGAAGAGGCAGATATCTTGGTTGATAACATAAGACAATTAGTTGAAACATCATCCCAAGACATAAACATCTACAACAATATCTATCAAGGTTAGTTAGATAAGATAGAAAAAGCTAAAATGGAGATCAGTAAGATAAGGATCAGGCAGACTCAACTGAGAAATGCACTTGTGCCCTCCTTAACAGTTCTAGATGAGAACATTAAATAGATTGATGCAACCATTGCTACCTATGATCATGGACCCAACATGGATTTGAAAAAGATGGAAAATATTACATATGCCTTATGCGCCCATCTACAAACAATTGATGCACTAAAGGCATTCTGGCAGCAAGAGATGAAGAATCTGCAGATAGCCTATCCAGATGTATACATGGAGTAAGTATATAGAGACTTACAATTTTGACACCTTTGTCATTAATGTCAAAGGTGGAGTAAAGTATGTATGGGGAGTAGTGTATATATGCAAAGAAATGTGATATAGTATATGTTAAAAGAAGATAATATACAGTTTTTGGTGTTAGTCAATTTTGAGTAACTTGGCCACATTCCTTTGTTGCCATTAATGACAAAGGGGGAGATTGTTGGCAAGTTGACTCCCAAGGAGTATATGACTTATTTTTTGTTGTCATTATGGAAAAAAATTCATATGAAGTTTTGATTGCAAAATTTGTAGTGAAAATTGACTAAGTATATAAGACAAGACAGAACAGAGAATACACAGATGATCAGAGCACCAGCGCACGTGTGTACGATTGATTCAGACTAAGCGCCTTTAGAAATAAGCTCTATGATATGTTTTTATTCTTACCCTATACATGCATGGTACAGAATGTCAGTACAGACAAGTTATAAAAAGAACAAGTACACTAGTAGTTCAAAATACAAAGTATGAAGCTGACTTTAGGTTTTTTATTAGCGTGTAATATTTTTTTGTGTAAAGGATTAGTGCCTATTGTAATAAGTTTGTAATCATGTATTAAACATTATTGTAAATACTCTTAAGTCAATTTTTTTGGAAGCATTGTGAATGTTTTTTTTGGGCCGACTAAGGTCTTGTTTATAGAAGTGTCTATTCAGGCATAAACATATATATATATATATATATATATGCAATATAAAGGTATTTTACAAGTGTCGAAGAAATATACAGAGAAGAGATAGAAGAACAGTATAAAGATGTCAGTATGAGATAGAGCCCTAAAAGAAGATAAGAGAATAAGTGCATAATCAGAACTGATCAAACATTTGTGTCATATACAACAGTTTACTTTTGGATATAGTCCATATCTATTCTCAGAAGGTTGTAGCCTTCTTTCTCATTGAGCAGTGAGCTCTTGGACAGTGAGTCCTCACCCCTAACAGGGTTATTTGTAAAAGACTCCTAACAAGGTTAGGCCTTTAACTAGGTCATTATACTTGCATTGTAAAGACTGCTCCTAACAAGGCAAAGGAACTTTAACAGGTTCATTATACTAGTGCAATATTTGTGGGTACTAATTCCCACCTGGGTTTTCCTCTGATCAAGATCTCCCTATAATCATATCATGTGTTATGTGTTCATGTGTTAAGATTCAAGTGATATATATTTGATTTATGTTTAAAGTTTCTAAAATAGAATAAATATTTAAACACTGATTCACCCACCCTCTCAGTGTTTCCAAAAGCCACACCCTTTCCCCTATCATGTCTCTTGGCTAACAAAGGGTCAACAAACCTTAGTAACTGAACAAGCTTGGATAGAATTCTCTATAGAAAATTTGAAGGACAAAGTACTTTGTGATATTTTTGAAATGGATGCCTCCCACATCCTTCTAGGAAGACCTTGGAAATATGATTTAGATGCCACACATCATTGTAAAAAAGAACACCTACCCCATCACGAAGGATGGAAAAACCTTCACCATGAAGCCCCTGCTTGATACTAAAGTATAGAAAAAACCTACTGTCATCACCTTGGGTGAAAAATAAATGTTGAAAGTGTTGAAGGAACCTAAAACTGAAGCCTTTGTCCTAATCTCCAAGCCCAAAGACATTATAAGGTTTGTTGATGAAGATTTTATACCAGATGAAGTCAAGAATTTGCTAACAAAATATAGTGATGTCACTGCTAGTGACTTACCCACAAGCCTCCCTCCCTCAAGAGATATCAGTCACCAAATAGACTTAATACCTAGTTCCTCCTTTCCTAACAAGGCCCCATACAAGATGACACCTATTCAACATGCAGAGATTGCAAGACAAGTCAATGAAATATTAGAGAAGGGACTGATTCAGAAAATTCTCAGTCCATGTGATGTCCCATCAGTTTTAGCCCCTTAAAAGGATGGAAAGTGGAGGTTATGTACTAACAGTAGGGACTTAAACAAAATCACTATAAGATATAGGTTTCCCATTCCAAGAATGAAATATTTTCTTGATCAATTAGGCACTTCTTGTTACTTTACAAAAATTGATTTAAAATCAGGTTATCACCAAATTAGGATAAAGTCAGGTAATGAATGGAAGACAACATTTAAAAAAACTGAAGGTTGGTTTGAGTGGCTTGTTATGCCATTTTGTTTGAGCAATGCTCCTAGTACATTCATGAGACTCATGAATGAGGTCTTCATTGATTTTATTGAAAAATTTTTAGTCATATATTTGGATGACATTCTGATTTATAGTCATAGCAAAGAGGAACATCTTGATCATGTTGAGCAATTTTTGAGGAGACTCCATCATCACAAGTTAGTGATTAACTTGGAAAAGTGTATGTTCATGAAGAAGGAACTTTTTTTCCTAGGGTTTTTCATCTCCCAAGGCACCCTCAAAATAGATCCAGAAAAGGTTGAAGAAATTGTCAACTGGCCTCCACCAAAGAACCAAGGTGATGTTAGAAGCTTTCATGGTCTTGCAACTTTTTATAGAAATTTTATTTAAAAAATTAGTCATGTTTGTGCCCCTATGTTGGACACCATAAAGAGTGGAAAAAAGACCAGATTTGTATGGAAAAAAGAAGCTATAGATGCATTCCAATATCTCAAGAATAGAGTGGCCCAATACCCAATACTAGTGCTCCCTGAATTCAATAAGGTATTTACAGTTGAAACAGATGCAAGAAACTTGGCAATAGGTGTAGTCTTGAGCCAAGAAGGAAGGCTATAGCATTTTTTTTAGAAAAATTAAATAATGCAATGAAGAGATACTCTATATATGATTTAGAAATCTATGCAATGGTACAAGCCCTAAAAAAATGGAGACACTACTTGCTCCCAAAAGAATTTATTATTTATACTAATAACCATGCACTGAGTTTCATGAACAATCAGGAAAAACTTGGAGTCAAACACATCAAATGGATGGAGCAGTTGCAGGCTTATACTTTCAATACAAAGCACAAAAAGGGGGTAGAAAACAAAGTGGCTGATTCCCTAAGAAGAAGGCTTGGATTGGTTGAGGAAGTAAAACTTCAGAGTGTAGGGATTGACTCCCTAAAACACCTATATGCAGATGATCCAGAATTTGGAGAAATTTTTGAATTATGCACTAAGATGATAGGTAAATATCATATTGATTTTTCTAATTTCCTAATTCAGAATGGAATCTTGTTTAAAGGAGCTCAATTATGCATACCTAAATGTTCCATGAGGACAAATATTATAAAGGAAAATCACTGTGGTGGATTAGGAGGTCATTTTGGGATAGATAAAACCACAAATTTAGTTAAAAAAAATTTATTTTTGGCCAAGAATGGGAATGAAGTCAAGAATTAATTTGTAGAATCTTGTACTATTTTCCAACAAGAAAAAGGTGTATCCACTAACCAAGGATAGTACCAACCCCTACTAATTCCCTCTAGGCCATGGGAATCAATTTCAATGGACTTTGTAATGGGTTTGCCAAGAACAAAACAAGGTTATGATACTATTTTTTTCATAGTGGATAGATTTAGTAAAATGGTGCATTTTGTTCCTTGCAAGAGCACAAATGATGCTTCACATATAGCACACCTATTCTTTAAGGAAGTGGTTAGATTCCATGGACTACCACAAACAATATTCTCTGACAGAGATCTCAAGTTTCAAGGTCACTTTTGGAGGACACTCTTCAAGAAATTGGGCACCAATTTGACTTATAGTTTAGCATACCACCCACAAATAGATGGGAAAATAGAGTAGGTAAATAGATCTCTAGGGAGTCTCCTAAGCTTCCTTACAAAACAATACACCCAAAGTTAGGACATGATCCTACCTCAAGCATAATTTTCATTTAATGATTCAATGAACAGGTCTACTAGAAAGACACCATTCCAAATTGTATATGGACTTCATCCAAAATGTCCATTAGACTTGGTGGAGTTACCCTCTGATTTTAGAGTTAGTGCACAAGGAGAGGAATTGACCAAACTGATCTCTAAAGTGCAAATAGAAGTGAAAGAGGCACTACAAAAATCCACCATGAAAGATAAAGCACAGGAAGATAAGAGAAGGAAAGAGATTCATTTCAAGATTGGAGATAAGGTATGGGCATACCTAAGGAAGGAAAGACTACCTAAAGGTAGATACTCAAAGTTACACATGAAGAAAGTTGAACCATGCACCATCCTTAACAAGATGGGTGAAAATGCATATGAAATTTCCTTGCCTCCTAATTTACTGATTTCTCCTATTTCTAATATTGTAGACCTCACCCCTTTCAAGTGTGTTGCAGATGTTACTAATGTGTAGGATCCACATGATGAGGATGATGGAGATTATGTGACATATCTCCCACAAAGAAAACCAATGGATCTAGACACAATTTTGGAATCCAAAGTGCTGAAGCAAAGAAGTAAGAATAAGTACATGTAGTACTTAGTGAAATGGAAAGGAATCCCTCTAATAGATGCTACCTGAGTGACAAAGGAACAGATCAAACAACATGGAACCATTGTTGACCAGTTAACCTCAAGTGGGAACTTGAGTTCAAATCTCATGGGGCGTATGGTGAAGGAGCACCCTAAATGAACTAAGTGTTCCTTTGGCACTTTGGGTTTCCATCAAGGTCATAAGTGGCCTCTAGTCATGTTAGAACCATGGGTTAATCATTGGACTCCTTTATAAGACCATAGTTCAAAGATTGCCATCCTATGAGCCCTTGGTCAACTATTGGTCAATGATTTTCCAAAACCCTATTTATATGTTTTTTTAATTTTTTTCATGTTTGGATCCACTAGGGATCACAAAAGTAAGGTTGGGATCAATTTTGGTCACCAAATTTGCAAAATTGCAAAATATGCACAAATTGCTCAAAAGTTGTCAAGCAACTTTTGAGCAAACATGACAACTTTTTGTCAAAGTTTGTAAAACAACTCCCAAATGGCTAGTTGGTTCAAATTTTTTATGTAACCATTGGGAGTGCCTACAAAGACCTCATAGGCGGGTGGTAGGCCTAACTTGATGTAAATTTTTGGCAAAATCAATAAAGAAACTACTATTTTCTTGCATTCTCAAGAAATAGTCTATTTGTATGGTTGGGTACAGATCCATCTGAGGGATAGAAAGAATGAATAAGGTATCCCCATGTGTTAGCCTCCTTCTAAATTTTTTTTCATAGTCTAATACCCTACCCATCGAAAGTTATCTAATTTTCATTCTTCTTGCCTTGGATTTTAGGCCCTAAATCAAGGTTTCACAAAGTATTGAGTGTATTTCTCATTTCCAAAATGGGAATTCAATGATGCTTGGTGGAAAGCATTTTTTAGTGATTTTCTTCAAGAATTTTCAGGATAGGTTCACCAAAGTGCAGGGAGATGGGCTTGCCATGATGCCCTAGGTGTATATTGTTATGTATGCACCATTCACTGAATTGGGATAGTCATCATAACTCCTGTTTGGGGATTCATCAAAGGCCCTAAATCAGTTTAGGAGACCATTTTACATGCCCTTGCATGATCAAATTATTATTTTTTTCATTGGATGCATTCAAGAGATACTTGTAGTGTAAGTACATACCTAATTAGCCCTAATTATAGAAGTATTTTTGTGTGTCTTACTATCTTCCCTTCACCTTCATGTTTTGGTTCTTAATTCTAAGAATTTAGGCCATAAAGGGTGCCTTAATCCCTAATCCATTCCAGGGGTTATGTGGAAAAATCTTGTTTAAAAGAAAATATCCTTCGGGAAAAGGCTACAAGCCTAGTGTTGGGTTTGTGAAGCAACTATGTCTCAAAAGTTGCAAAGTATGAATAGAACCATTGGATAAATTTATTAGGGACCTAAATAGACCATATCTTTAAGTGTAGGTCACCCCTAGTCCTAAAAGTCACTTTATGGGGTATTATTGATAATTTGGGTTAGAGTGCTTGGTAGCCAACCTAGGTAGTTGGTGTTTGAGGCTTGGTGAGACCTAGTGAATAGGTTGCCCAAGGGGTATTGAGTTGTGATAACCTTGGACCAAGTAATTTCCATAATTTTTATAGGTGTGAAGCACTTCTCCTTTTGAATTAGGTATTGAAGGGGTATATGTTAGTAATAACTGAGAGGGGGGGGGGGGGAATTAGTGGCCTCAAAAATGTATCCTTTAAAANTTATAGGTGTGAAGCACTTCTCCTTTTGAATTAGGTATTGAAGGGGTATATGTTAGTAATAACTGAGAGGGGGGGGGGGTGAATTAGTGGCCTCAAAAATGTATCCTTTAAAATTTAACCACCAATCAATACACCTTAGATTATTAAGTCCCTACAAGATGCATGCCATGAAATACTTATAATAATTAACTGTCTGTTGGCTTACCTTATCTGTCCTTATTCTCCTTGATAACCGATAAGCAGTAAAACTATTTGCTGATACTCAGTAAATATGCAGAGTATAGAAATCAATCTAGAAATGCATATGTGAAATGTAAAATAGTAAATTAATAAACCATACACACATAAAACATGGATTTTAATGTGGAAACCCTGTTAAGGGAAAGACCACTGGGATCGGTACCTCAAATTTTCACTCTTTTGAAGTGAGGCCTATTAGGAGCCAACCCTGATAAAGGTTATAAAAATATTGTTAAGTACGACCTTGTTAGAGGATTTTATACATAGAGGTTGTCACTTAGTATCTAGCATCTATTTCACTACCATCCTTGAATCAGCCTCCTTCTTAGACTGTCAATAGGCTTTAGGAAAATCTTGCTACCATCCTTGAATCAACCTTCTTCTTAGGTTGTCAATAGGCTTTATGCAATTTCAATGCTACTTTCATGAATCAACCTTTTTGGCAATCTGTTAGGATATACCTCAATTATAGAAGATGGTTAAGTCCTGCTCTGTTAAGAGACTTGATGCTTCAATGGTTAAACTAAAACATTATGACTTGTTTTTAATGCAAATTGAATTGCATATTTTCAGATCTATTTAAGTACAATACCTCTCTGGTCAATGTATCAATTCAATTCCTTGTGCTCCACACTTTCTTCTCTGTGATGCTGTGCTTCACTGTTCGTCAATGTCTACAGAATTCTTTAGTTGTCCTTTAGCTTGATTGATCAGGTCTATATGAAGTTATCCTTCATCAGTTTCTCTTTAGCATCCTCTTTCTATTCACTCCCCTTCCATGTATGTGATTTCTTGCAGAAATGAATTATGCTTGTCTCTTATATAGACATGATATTCCTTTATTCTTGATTCTTGATTCTTTATTCTTGATTCTTGGCATGAAAAATAATGCAGCCAATTTGATTTACAACTTTAATTCCTGATTTATCTCGTAGTTATCTTCTTGCCAACTGTATAAATAATATTTAAATCAATTACTTAACTCTGGTCAAATAAAACAAATAAAACAACCAGTTAAGTTTATCCTTAAGCTCTGCCAGCTAGATATTTTGTCATTTTCTGAACTCTTTGTTCTGTCAGTCAACTCTGCAGTTAGTCATTGGTGACAACTGCCAGTTCTGTCAGTGTGACTCCATTTAGCTTCGGGATCTCCGTCTGTTGGGAATCCTTGAATTTTACTTGTAAGACAACACTATGATTTTTCTTTGTCGGGAAACACTATCTTCTACTCATCGAGCATCACTATGACTTTTTCTTTGCCTTTACCGATGGTGTGCACTCTGTCGGTGTTGTCTATCAGTTAGTGAATACTTTTCTTTTATGCATTGCTGAAAGCATAATCTATGTTCTATTGATTCTCTAAAATCTTTGGCATTATGTACATGACTGTATAGATGATATCAAGTTGACATTAATGACAATACAAACTTTTAACTGATTTAATGCCTTGCATTATCTTCAACTTAACATTATCAAACATTCAATCAGTTACATGTCATCAATCTCTCCCTTTGGCATTGATGGAAACATACTATATTATCAAAATATACTATTTCTAATACAATATGAAATACAATTGTTGAGATTCATAAAATTACCAAATAGTTTGTTTTGATAACCGATAAAAATGTTTGACCACCGGTAAGCTCTGTGTTAGCTTAGATTTGATTCTTGCAGCTTTCTGTGTTTCTTGTACTGATGTGTTGTGTCAATTTCTCTCTATTAACTATTCTACTTCTTTGATGCCTCTGTCTCTTGTCAGAAACTTTTCCTTTGTATATGATTCCTTCATACAAATTCTCTCCCTATGGATATGATCTCTCCCTATTTGGAGTAATCTGATGATGAATAATTTCTTGTTTTCTTGTGATAATATGGATACATTCTCTTCCTTTGAAAACAATGCCAAAGAAATATTTTACAAATATCTGACATTCATGTCAAAAAATTATTTTCTTCTATCCATAATATATTCCTTGAATTTCCCTTATCCATCAGCAATACAACAATATGCTCTGGTGCTTGGTTCTGATATATACCTTTCTGTATATAGATGTAGCTTTGAAGTTCTTCTTTTTGCTTGCATCAACATGAATGATATTCTGATAATATATAGGTTGATGCAGCCTTCAATCCTTTACTGACTGGTAAACAATGGTTTGACCCCTAGTCTCTTTCTTAGGTATTCAAATGTATCCTTGGGTAGTGGCTTGGTGAAGATATCAACCAATTTCTCTTTTGATTGCACATACTCAAGTATCACCTCTTTTTCTTAAACTTGTTCTCTTAAGTAATGATACTTGATTGCAATGTGTTTAGTCTTTGCATGCATGACTAGATTGTTGGAAATGTTTATTACATTGGTGTTATCACAATAGATAATCACTGGTTCTGAGGTCTTCATATGCATACCTTCTAGAAAATCCATGCAATATTTGAGAAATTTGCAGTAGCAACAACATATTCTGCTTCTGTATTAGACTGAGAGATGCATCCTTGCTTCTTGCTAATCCATGTGACAAGTCTATCACCCATAAAGAATGTTCCTCCAGTTGTGCTCTTACGATTATCAAGATTTCTAGCCCAATCAGTGCCGGTAAACACTTTTAGTTCAAATTTTCCTTCTCCTCTATACCATAAGCCAAATTCCTCAGTATTCTTCAGATATCTTAGAATTCTTTTCACAACAATCATATGTGACTCCCTAGGGTTAACAAAAAATCTGGCGAAAATTCCTGCTGCATGTGCAATATCTGGTCTAGTGTGTACAACATACATGAGTTTTCCTATCATTGATCTATAAAAATTATGATTTACCTCTATTGTCTTGTCTTCCTTTGTTAATTTGCATCCAATAGCCATCAGTGTTCCAACAAGTTTGGAATCTTCCATCTTGAATATTTTCAGGACCTCTTTGATTTATTTGGACTGTGTAATAGAAATACCTTCACTTTGTTGAATGATTTGTAGACCAAGAAAGAACTTGATCTCTCCAAACATAGACATCTCAAACTCTTTTCTCATCTCATCAGCAAATGAATTACATAGTATGTCATTGCCTCTAAATATGATGTCATCAACAAATATTTCAGCAATCAAAGTGTTATCATCAGTATCTTCTTTCAAATAAATATTACTGTTTTCACTAGTCCTTATGAATCCAATACTTATTAGATAGGAATGAAGTCATTCATACCAGGCTCTAGGAGCTTGTTTTAATCCATATAAGAATTTGTGAAGTCTACATACCATGTTCCTCTTGTCTGGATCTACAAACCCTTTTGGTTGTTCAATGTATACCTCTTCTTCAAGTATTCCATTTAGGAATGTTGACTTGACATCCATTTGATATACTTTG
>MU227172.1:1976367-2001681 GCA_018584345.1 Thuja plicata
AACCCAATCACCCTTCCATGGCTAATTTAATTAAATGATGGAGTTATTTAATTCCTAATATCTTTGAGACAACCAACCAACTTTCCCTCCATTTGAAAACACCTCAAATATTTTGACTTAACCAAACGTTGATCATGATTAACTCACTCTACCCCCTACCCTTGGGAAAATGCTATAAATACAAGTCATTTCCTTTGTGTTTGGGATCCAAGAATTCAAGAGAAAAATCATCCTTATTATAGGCACATTGAGAGCATATGAGGAGTATTTGAGAGCTTTTTGAGAGAATTTTAGCATTTGCATTACATCTAGCATATCATGTTTAGGAGCATTTGTTATTTTCTCATATAATTTTTGAGCATTTTGAGCATTCTAGCTAGATTTGAGCATTCATTTTTCACACATATCTCGTTGTAGGATTGTCCTTGAGAGAGATTAAGCCTGAGAGCTCTCTTAACAAAGCTTGGATAGAGGACCATGAGATGATATAGATTGTTTAGCTTCAATTCTTAGATTAACTTGTTTTATCTTTCCATAGAATTGTTGTTTTCAATCTTAATTTCATGAAGGTGTATTTTCTTACACACAAGTGTGACCTTCTTAGAGGATTTAAAACTAACAGTTTATCACTTGACCTGGCATTCACTATGCTATCAACATGAAAAACTTTTGATACTCCTTAGGATGTATCTCAATATATTAAGGATGGTTAAATCCCACTCTGTTAAGAGATTTTATGAATCAATGGTTAAACTGAAACAATAAATGATATGTTCATAAATACAACTTTGAATTGCAGATTTTCAGATCTATTGTAAGTCCATAATACCTCTTCTAATAAATTCCTTTGCTCCACTTCTTTCTTCTTGGTGAATGTTGTTGCTTCTCTATTGTTTGATGTATGCAGAATTATTGGCTCTGTCCTTCAGCCTATATGCTCAGATCTGCATGAAAACTTCTATCTTCATCAAAATTATATTCATCATTCCTCCTTTCATTATGAATTAATTGTCTCTTTATATAGACATGATTTCACCATTTCTTGTCCTTCTTGTTTTCTTCGTTGATCACTTCTTGATCCCTAAAGCTCGCCATGCTTGCTTTAGTTTTATTCTGTAAATCTCTCCTTGTTTTCTAGAGTAAAACATACTTTAAATCTCCTTCATATCTTTTTCTTTTAACTGATCGATGAAAAAGTAATAAATCAGTTAACTCTAAATATAGCTCCTGCTAGCTAAGTTATTTTTCATTTCCTACTTTCAGTTCCCATCGGTAAACACTTCAGTAGTGCTCAGTAACTACTGTAGATATCTTGGGCACCAACTTCAGTTTTGTTCAATGAAATTTGTAGTTAGCTTGGTAATGCTTGGTCAAGTATCACTTTCTCGAGTAACACTGTCTGTTGGGTAACATTGTGAACTTCTATTATTGGTGTTCAATATCCATCGGGGTTTACTGTCACTCAGTGTATATGATTAGTGATGAAAAAAAACTTTGTCTCTTTGAATCTTTAAGTGTTGTGACAATATGTGTATGAGAAATCATACCATATCAAGTTGACATCAATGACAATACAATACATTAACTGATTTAATGTCTTGCATTTACTTTATGTAGCTTGGTGATTATCAACTTTGTCATCTTCAAACATTCAATCAGTTATAGTTCATAAATCTCTCCCTTTGGGATTTATAGCAATATACTACTAACACAATATGAAATATATTAGTTGTAGCTCATCAATCTCTCCCAAACTTATTTTTCTATAACCAATACAAATATTTGACTCTCGGTAAGCTCTTCTATCTTAGATTTTATTCTTGCAAAGTACTCTCTTCATTCTTCATTCCCTTCACTAGATAGATTTAGAAACTTCTGATTGTGTCTCTCCCTTTGTTGTAGAATCTCTTCTCCCTTTTTCTGGATAGATATGCAGTGTTAACTTTTCCAATTCTCTCCCTTAGATGGATGTTTCTTTGAATCTTTCTCTGATGTTTTCTCTCCCTTTGACTATTCCTCTCATTTATGGATATTTCTCTTCCTTATCTATGGATATTTCATATGGATATATTCATTTAGTTCATCTCTCCCTTTGATAGAAATGCCAAACATTTAATATCTCTCTCCCTAATATATTCCTTGAATTTCCTCTCCATCATAAATTTAGCTTTGTAGTAGCCAAAAATTTCTTTGATGTTCAGTGTAGATAAATACCTTTCTGTGTACTTATATATCATTGCAGTCCATATCTTAGCTTGCATCAACATGATTGATCTCCTATTAATGTGTAGGCTGATGCAACCTTCTAGTCAGCTTAGTGACCAATAGACATGGGTCAAACCCATAGTCTCTTCCTTAGGTACTCAAATGTATCTTTTTTCAATGGCTTTGTGAATATGTCTACTAATTGTTCTATGGATTGAACGTACTCTAGTATCACTTCTTTCTCTTATACTTGTTCCCTTAAGTATTGATACTTGATAGCAATATGATTTGTCTTAGCATGCATGACCAGGTTCTTTGAAATGTTGATAGCACTTGTATTATCACAATGAATAATCTCTAGATCAAGGATTTCCATATTCATACCTTTCAGCAATTGCTTGATCCATGCAATGTTAGAGAAATTTGCAGAAGCAACCACATATTCTACTTCTGTAGTGGATTGTGAGATGCATCCTTGATTTTTACTTATCCATGTGACAAGTCTATCACCCACAAAGAATGCTCCTCATGTTGTGTTCTTTCTATCATCTATGTCTCTAGCCCAATCAGCATCTATATAGACTCGAAGCTCAAATTTGCCTTCTTTATTATACCACTGACCATAGTCTTTGGTATTTTTTAGATATCTCAGAATTATTTTGACAATAGTCATGTATGATTCTTTGGGATTAGCAGAGAATCTTGCAACAATTCCAACTGTATGTGTTATATCTGGTCTAGTATGTACAACATACATGAGTTTTACAATCATAGATCTATACAAGATTTGATTTACCTCTATTGACTTGTCTTCCTTTGTCAGTTTGCATCTGGTTTCCATAGGTTTTCCAACTGGATTGGAGTCCTGCATTTTGAATATCTTTAGAAATTCCTTGATGTATTTGGATTGTGTGATGTAGATGCATGCATCCTATTGAAGAATTTGTAGACCAAGAAAAAAATTGATCTCCCCAAACATTGACATCTCAAACTCTTTGCTCATTTCATCAGGAAATGATTTGCTTAACATATCATTACCTCCAAATATGATATCATCAACAAATATTTCAGCAATTAGAATGTTATCATCAGTATCTTCTTTTAAATACAGATTATTGTTATCACTTGTTCTTACAAATCCAATACTTAAGAGATAAGACTTAAGTCTTTCATACCATGCTCTTGGTGCTTGTTTCAATCCATACAAGGCTTTGTGTAGTCTACAAACCATGTTTTCATTGTTAGGATCAACAAACCCTTTTGGTTGTTCAATGTATACCTCTTCTTCCAGTATTCCATTTAGAAATGTAGATTTGAGATCCATTTGGTATACTTTGAATCCTTTGAATGCAACATAAGAAAGTAAAATCCTTACTCCTTCTAGTCTAGCAATGGGTGCAAAAGTTTCACCATAGTCAATAACTTCTTCTTATGCATACCCTTTGCATACTAATGTTTCTTTGTTCCTTGTGACTACTCCATTCTCATTCAGATTGTTTCTTAATATCTATTTGGTATCAATGACATTCTTTTCATTCGGTCTAGGTGCTAATGTCCATGTTTTGTTCTTTTCTATCTTCTTAATTTCTTCATTCATAGAACTAACCCATTCTTGATTATTAAGTGTAGTATTGATAGATTTAGGCTCAAAATCACAAATCAAACATCTAGTGTTCAATGACTTACTTCTTGTTCTCATTCCAGCCTTTTTGTCTCCTATGATATAGTTTTGTGGATGGTGTCTTCTAACATACTTGGAAAGTTATGGTTTAGATCTATGTTCATCATTCTGATCATCATCTTGACCTTCATTTTGATCTTCATCGCTTGGTACATCATTGTGAGCAATTTCTTGATATTTTGGTGTTTGCAACCTGATGCTCGGGTGCATTGTTCTATCGCTCAATAGCAATACACTGTTGCTCAGGAAGAGTGTTAGGTTCTTCACTGTAGAAAAATATTTTGTAGTCTTTCAGTTCCTTTCTACTTTCCTCATTGTTGTTCTCAGAAAATTCATCCACTTTGACATTTGCACTTTCAATGATCTTGTTAGAGGATTTTTTAAGACATTTATAAGCCTTGTTTTTGGTAGAATAACCTATAAATATTCCTTCATTACCTTTGGAGTCAAGCTTTCCATTTCTATCATATTTAAAAATATAACATTGACTTCCAAATTTTTTAAAGTAACTTACATTGGGTGTGTATCCATATCATAGCTCATAAGGTGTCTTATTGATATCTTTCTTCAATTGAACTCAGTTTAATGTATAGACAACAGTACTGACAGCTTCTCTCCAAAATTTTTGTGTTATTCCTTTCTTAATTATCAATGTTCTAGCACAATCAACAATGGATCTATTCCTTCTTTCAGCAATCCCATTTTGCTATGGTGTTCTTGGTGCAAAAACCTATCTTTTAATTGTTGCTCATTAAAAAAGTTAGTGAATTCATCATAAATAAATTCTTCTCCTCTATCTGATCTTAGACATTTTAGTTGCTTTCCACTTTGTTTTTCAACTATAGCTTTATACCATTTAAACATGTTGAATGATTCTGATTTCTATTTTAAGAACATAACAGTCATCATCCTAGAATAATCATCAACAAAGAGAATGAAGTATCTATCACCATAGTAGCTCTTTGTTCTCATTGGTCCACATAAGTTAGTATGGACTAATTATAGAATATAATTAGATGTGTAGGTTTTTCTCTTGTAACTAGAATTTGTATTTTTACCTTTTTGACAATTCTTGCACATGATATGGTTGGGTTTCGACATGCTTGGTAAGCCTCTTACTTTCCTTTTATTGCTTATCCTGACCATGCTGTCAAAATTCACATGACATAAAATTTTATACCACAACCATATGTCTTCATCTTTAGGTAATAAAAAAGTTGTCTTAATATCATCAAGATAGAATAGGTTACCTTTTTGTTTTTTCACCAGTTTCGATCAACCTTCCTAATTCATTAAAGATATTTGCCTTTTTGTTCTCAAATGCAACTCGTTGTCCTATGTTATTCAGCTATGAAACACTCAATAGATTATAGTTAAGTCTTTTCACCCAATATACATTTTCACATCTGATCAGATTATTCAACATTATAGTTCCTTTACCTTTAATTAGATAAGGTGATTCATTACCCATTCTTATTGATCCACGATTATAATATTCAAAAGTTTCAAACTTTTCTTTATCTCTAGTCATGTGGTGAGTACAGCCACTATCAATAATCAAGATATCATTTTTACTAACCTTAGATATGAGTGCAATTTCAACATAAATTTCTTCTTCGTATGAATCATCCTTCATAGCAACAAATACCACCTCAATATCTCCATCAGATTTGGTGTCAGTATTCTTAGTTTTGTTCTCATCCAGGTAACATGCATTCTTTCCTTTTTCCTTGTAGTCTCAGTTATCTCTTCTGTTAAATTATCGGTTGCTTCGGTAATCTTGGTCATCACCTATGTCAAACCTATTTTCCTAAGATCTTTCATTGTTTTTGTCTTCTTTTCTTTTGTTAGGGCATCTAGCCATTATTGCTTCAATCTCATCAATTTCTTGTTCATCACTATCATTTCTCATAGTGTGTTTATGAATTGATTTACTTATTTTCAAAGAATATTTGAATGCAGACTCAATAGTTGGTAAAACACTGTTGTCAAAGTTATTCATCTCAAATGAAGTAAGTCTAACAATCAAACTATCTAGAGTAACATTGTTATATTCTACTGCTCTCATTTCTTGTATAGTAGATACTCTAATAGCATAAATAGGCAGTAAGGTTCTGAGTATTTTACTTGCCACTATTTCTTTTTCAAGTACACCTCCTACTCCTCGGATAGCATTAACAACCTCTTTGATTTTGCAGCTTTATAATTGATGTTTTCTCCTTTCATTCTTAGGTCATCAAACTTTCCTCTTAGGCTTTCAGCCTTAGCTCTTAACACATTTTTATCTCCTCCATGTACTATGTTGAGTTTTTCCCACATTTTCTTTACAGTGGTGCATGATTTGACATCTTCAAACTCAGCATCTGAGAGTGAGGAATCAAGTTATATTATCATAGAATTGTGTTCATGTTTCTCTCTCAATTAATCAACTGTCAGAGGTCCAGTAGGTAAAACAAATTTAGTATCCAAGTACTGCTTGACATCATTTCTAATACCTGATAGGTGGAGTCTTATCTTTCTTTTCCATGATGCAAAGTTGTCCTTGTTCAACTTAGGCACATCCCTTTTTCTCATCTTTTGATCTTTAGCTCGATTCTTAAAACTCTCTTCCAAGTACACAAGATCTAATACCAATTATTAGAATAACTAAGAAGGGGGGTAAATCAGTGGCCTCAAAAATTAATCCAATAATTCAACCAAAACTTTATATCAAAAATATAAAACCTCTAGTTATCTTCAGTCCTACAAGATGTGTTCCTTCTGTAAATCCAACATGTATATACTTCTCAGTGTATATATTATTTATCATTTTCTTAAGATTTACCAAATAGTAGTTTATATTTTCTTAACCTTTACCAAATATCAGTAATTAACTTAGTGTTTACCGATCAATCCTATTTTGGTAATGTGTAAATAAAAACATCAAAGAAATGAACCATATACACATTTGACACATGGATTTTTAACTTGGAAACCTCTTTAATGGAAAAAACCACTTGGGACTGGTAACCCAAAATTTTCACTCTTCTGAAGTGAGCTCGATGAATAGACAATCTTGTTATAGGTTACAAACACACTGTTAAGTGAAACCTTGTTAGAGGATTTAAAACTAATAATTTATCACTTGACCTAGCATTCACTATGTTTTTAACATGAAAACATTTTGATACTACTTAGGATGTATCTCAATATATTAAGGATGGTTAAATCCCATTCTATTAAGATATTTTATGAATCAATGGTTAAACTGAAATAGTAGATGATTTGTTCATAAATACAACTTTGAATTGCAGATTTTCAGATCTATTGTAAGTCCATAATACCTCTTTTTATCAATGTTCTCTTCAATTTCTTTGCTCCACTTCTTTCTTCTCGGTGAATGTTGTTTCTTCTTTGTTGCTCAATGTCTGCAAAATTCTTGGCTCTATCCTTCAGCCTGTATGATCAGATTTGCATGAAGACTTATATCTTCATCGAAATTATATTCAGAATTCATCCTTTAATTATGAATTACTTATCTCTTTATATAGACATGATTTCACCATTTCTTGTCCTTGTTTTCTTCATTGATCACTTTTTGATCCATAAAGCTCACCATTCTTGATTTAGTTTTATTCCGTAAATATCTCCTTGTTTTCTGGAACAAAACATGATTTAAATCTCCTTCTTATCTTTAGGTTTTAATTGATCAATGAAAACAAAGTAATCAATAAGTTAACTCTAAATATAGCTGCTGCCAGCTAAGTTGTTTTGTCATTTCCTACTTTGAGTTCCTATTAGTCAACACTTCAGTAGTGTTCGGTGACTACTGCAGATAGCTCAGGCATCAACTTCAGTTCTATTTGGTGACAACCATAGTTAGATCGGTAATTTTTTCTCAGGTATCACTTGCTTAGGTAAAACTATCTGTCGGGTAACACTATGAAATTTTGTGCTTGGGTTTCACTGTCCGTCGAGGTTTACTATCACTCAGTGTATATGATTACCGATGAAAAAAAACTTTGTCTCTTCATATCTTTAAGTGTTGTGACAATATGTGTATGATAAATCATACCATATCAAGTTGAAATCAATGACAATACAATACATTAACTAATTTAATGTCTTGCATTTACTTTATTCACCTTGATGATTATCAACTTTGTCATCTTCAAACATTCAATCAGTTAAAGTTCATCAGTGTTGGTTCTATCAGTACTGAAGATCTTTCTTGAAAGTGCTAAGGGAGGATATTGATAATCTCATTTTTTGGCACCTCTAAGAGGTTTTCACGATCATCTACATCTTTAATTTAATTGTTTTAGAATCTGATACTGCCACAATGTGGTTTTTACAATTAGTTCTTTGTTTCTTCTTATTTTTCAATTTGTGACTAAGAAACTTGATATCCTCCTCTGTCAAATTCACGCTCCTTGCATTGGTAGAAGAATGATAGGGTTCACAAGAATTTAGATAACAAGCCAAAGTATAGTCTGTTAGTAATAACTGAGAGGGGGGTGAATCAGTGGCGTCAAAAATATTCCAATTAATCAACCCAAAAACTTAGTACCACAATATTTAGTTATCTTCAGTCCTACAAGATGTATGCCTTCAAATATACTTATCAAATAACTACTGCTCGGAGTGCTCTGTAAAAAAAATTTCTTAATTTTTACCAAATAGCAATCTTTTATTTACCGAAAAATAGTAAATATCTTAGTGTATATCGATCAATCCAGATTAGTTACGTGTAATGCGAAACACTAAAGTAATGACTCATAAACACATTGACACATGGATTTTTAATGTGGAAACCATGTTAAGGGAAAAACCACTTGAGACCAATAACCCAAAATTTTCACTCTTCTGAAGTGAGCTCGGTGAAGAGCCAACCCTAATAAAGGTTATAAACACACTGTTAGGTGTGACCTTGTTAGAGGACTTAAAAGATTAGTTTGTCACTTGATATCGAGAATCTCTATGCTACCTTCTATGACCAAACCCAGTGATGACATGTAACTAATTAAATGTTTGAAGATATTAAGTTGATGATCATGCAAGGCATTAAATTAGTTAATATATTGTATTTCCATTGATGTCAACTTGATATAATCTGTATCGTCATGGAAACACTGCCAACGACTTTAAAAAACCAATGAATCAAGGCTATGCTATCAGTAATGCATACAAGTCAAGTATTCACTAAGTGACTATATACACCAACAGATTGCACACTAATGGTCAGAGTAAAAGAGCAGAGTCATAGTGTTACTCGATGAGCTAATGCACAAGATTATCGATAAGCAGAGTTACAGTGTTGCTCAATGAGAAAAACACAATGTAACCTAACAGATAGAATTTCAGTGTTGCCCGACGAAGAAGACAAGGACAGAGATCCCGATGACAACTGAAGTCACACCAATGGAATAGTCAGTTATCACCAATGACTAACTAAAGTTTTGACTGACAGAACAGAGAG
Organism: Thuja plicata; assembly: GCA_018584345.1. Taxonomy (NCBI): domain Eukaryota; kingdom Viridiplantae; phylum Streptophyta; class Pinopsida; order Cupressales; family Cupressaceae; genus Thuja; species Thuja plicata. The sequence goes on from MU227172.1 coordinate 1,985,712, forward strand.
TTCAGAAAATGACAAAATGCTTAGCTATCAAGAAGCTAAAGATAGAATGAACAGACACTTATCATTGTTTTAATCATCCAATTAAAACCAAAAATAAGAAATTGATTTAAAGCTGATTTGTACAGTTGGAAAGAAGATCTCTTTGAGATAAAACTAGAGCTTTCTTTAAATCTATTGGCGAGAATTGTGGAACACGCCAAGAAAAGAGGAAATCATGTCTATATAGAGACAAACCCAATTCATTACGAATGGGGGAAATAGGTGAGGAGAAAAAGAGAAGAGGAAAGATGCTAAATAAAATCTGAAGAAGAAGAAAATCTTCATTAAGTTATGATCAATAAGCTAAAGAGCTAGATTTTTCAGACATTGACAAATAGTGAGACAAGCATCACATAGCAGAATAGTGTGGAGAAAAGGTATATATATTTGATTATATTGATCAGTGAAGAAATGGACCTAAAATAGATCTAAAAATATACAATTGAGTTGTATTTATGAATAGATCATTAGTGTTTCAGTTTAACCATTGAAGCATAAAATCCTCTTAACCGAGCAAGACTTAAGAGTCTTTTTCAATTGAGATACATCCCAAAGAGTATCAAAAAGTTTGATCACAAAAGTAGCATTGGATATGCCGGATACCTATTGACAAGCCAAGTGAGTGTTTGATCAAGGATGGTAGCATTAGATGCCAGATACTAGCTGACAAACTATTTCTGAATCCTCTAACAAGGTTACACCTAACAGTGTGTTTGTAACCTTTAACAGAGTTGGCTCTTAATAGGGCTCACTTTAGAAGAGTGAAAATTTGGGGTACCAGTCAAAGTGGTTTTTCCCTTAACATGGTTTCCACATTAAAAATCTATGTGTTATGTGTGTATGATTCATTTCTTTACTGTTTTGTATCTTACATAGTTAATTCTGGATTGATCGGTATACTCTGCATATTTACTGTGTTTTAGTAAATAGATGTCTGCTTATCATTAAACATACAGAATAAGGTTTAACAAAGAAAATCAACAAGTAGTAAATTGATAAGATTATTTCATGGCATTCATCTTGTAGGACAAAAGATAACTTGAGACATAATTTGTGGTTATAAGTTTAAAGGGTTGATTTAAGGATTAATTTTTGAGGCCACTGATTCACCCCCTCTCTGAGTTATTACTAACAATTGGTATCAAAGCTTGTGTGCTTAGAAAGGAGGTGATACTTGAGTATATGCAATCAAAGGATCAATTAGCCAATATATTCACCAAGCCACTACCCAAGGATGCATTTGAATACTTGACAAAGAGACTAGGGGTCAGACCCTTGTCTACTAGTCAGTAAGATGACTAGAATGTTGCATCAACCTGCATATTATTAGAATATCATTCATGTTTATGCAAGAAAAGAGATGAACTTCAAAGATAAATCTATACACATCAAGGTATATATCTACACCAAGCACCAGAGTTGTTATCGATGGAATAGGAAATTCAAGGAATATATTATGGATAGAAAGGATCCACTTGACATCATTGTCATAAGCTTGTTTGAAAATATGTTTCTTGGCATTTTTTTCATAGGGAGAGAGATATCTCATTATCATACAGAGATTATATCCATTATCAACTTAGGAAGAGATCATATTCATCACAGTATCCAAAGGGAGAGAAGAAGTCACAAAGGGAGAGTACACACAAAGGAAGAGAAATGCTGATAAGAGAGGAGAACAGTCAAAGGGAGAGAGTTTGACACGGAAGGAGAACACACCAAATTAGAGAAAGAAAGATTCTACATCTATCCAGTGAAGGGATTGAAGATAGAGTAAAAGCTGCAAGAATCAAATCAAAGTTATTTGAGCTTACTGATAACCAGACATTTGTATGAGTTACATTAGGAAAGCTTGATGAAACTATATATTTCATATTGTATTAGCAATAGTATAGTATGATAATGTAGTATGTTTCCATCAATGTCAAAGGGAGAGATTGATGACATGTAACTGATTAAATGTTTGAAGATGTTAAGTTGATGATCATGCAAGGCATTAAATCAGTTAATGTATTGTATTGTCATTGATGTCAACTTGATATAATCGGTATGGTCATGGAAACACTGCCAAAGACTTCAAAGAACCAATGAATCAAGGCTATGCTATCAGTAATGCATACAAGTCAAGTATTCACTAAGTGACTGTATACACTGACAAAGTGCACACCGATGGTCAGAGTAAAAGAGAAGAGTCACAGTGTTACCCGACGAGCTAACGCACAACATTACCGATGAGAAAAGTTACAGTGTTTCCCGATGAGAAAAACACAATGTAACCTGATAGACAAAATTTCAGTGTTGCTTGATAAAGAAGACAAGGACAGAGATCCCAATGACAACTAAATTCACACCAATGTTATAGTCAGTTATCACTGATGACTAACTGAAGTGTTGACTGACATAATAGAGAGTTCATAAAATGACAAAGTGCTTAGCTATCAAGAAGCTAAAGATAGAATCAACAGACACTTATCATTGTTTTAATCATCCAGTTAAATCTGGAAATAAGAAATTGATTTAAAGCTGATTTGTCCAATTGGAAAGAAGATATTTTTGAGATAAAACTGGAGTTTTCTTTAAATCTATTGGAAAGAATTGTGGAACACGCCAAGAATCAAGAAAGCCAAGAAAAGAGGAAATCATGTCTATATAGAGACAAACCCAATTCATTATGAATGGGGGAATTAGGTGAGGAGAAAAAGAGAAGAGGAAAGATGCTAAAAAAAATTTGAAGAAGAAAAAAGTCTGCATTTAGTTCTGATCAACAAGCTAAAGGAAGAGCTAGATTCTGCAGACACCAATGAACAGTGAGACAAGCATCACAGAGTAGAATAGTGTGGAGAAAAGGTATATATATTTGATTATATTGATCAGTGAAGTAATGGACCTACAATAAATCTGAAAATATGAAATTGAATTGTATGTATGAATAGATCATTAGTGTTTTAGTTTAACCATTGAAGCATAAATCCTCTTAACCGAGCAGTACTTAAAAGTCTTTTTCAATTGAGATATATCCCAAGGAGTATCAAAAAGTTTGATCACAAAAGAAGCATTAGATATGCCCGATACCTATTGATAGCCAAGTGAGTATTTGATCAAGGATGGTAGCATTAGATTCCATATACTAGCTGACAAACTATTCCTGAATCCTCTAACAAGGTCACACCTAACAGTGTGTTTGTAACCTTTAACAGGGTTGGCTCTTAATAGGGCTCACTTCAGAAGAGTAAAAATTTGGGGTACCGGTCCTAGTGGTTTTTCCCTTAACAGGGTTTCGACATTAAAAATCAATGTGTTATGTGTGTATGATTCATTTCTATACTATTTTATATCTTACATAGTTAATTCTGGATTGATCGGTATACTTTGTATATTTACTGTGTTTCGGTAAATAGATGACTGCTTATCGGTAAACATGCAGAAGAAGATTTAACAAATCAAACTGACAAGTAGTAAATTGATAAGATTATTTCATGACATTCATCTTGTAGGACAGAAGATAACTTGAGACATAATTTGTGGTTATAAGTTTAAAGGGTTGATTTAAGGATTAATTTTTGAGGCCACATATTCACCCCCCCTCTTAGTTATTACTAACACCCAGTGTATTTTGTCAAATGGTATTTGGCATCTCATGCTATCTTCATGATTAGAAATTTTGATACTCCTTGGGATGTATCTCAATATAGAATGGATCTTTAAATCCTTCTCGGTTAAGAGAATTTTTGAATCAATGGTTAAACTGAAACAGTAAGTGATCTTTTCACATATACAACTTATACTTGTAGATTTTCAGATCTATTGTAAGCTCATTAAACCATTCTAATCAATATATATTTTCAATACCTTTGCTCCACTTTTTTTTTATGCTCAGTGATGTTGTGCTCTATTTCTTGGTGTCCTCAGAAATCTTTAGCTCTTTCCTTAGCTTGGTTCATCAGGACTGTATGAATTTTTTTCTTCATCATTTTCTCTTCAACATCCTCTTTTTTATTCACTCCCCTTAATTCATAATGAATTAAGTTGTCTCTCTATAGACATGATATCATCATTTCTTTCTTCTTGATTTTCTTGTTCTTGGCATGATCTGTAATCTTAGCCAATATTGATTTAAAGAATAACTCCTATTTTATCTCATAGAAATCTTCTTGCCAACTAGATAAAACAACTTTAAATCCTTTACTTTTCTCTGGCTTTAACTTGTCGATAAAAAAATGATAACAACCAGTTAAGTCTATATTTAGCTCTTCTAGCTAGATATTTTGTCATTTCTGAATACCATTTAACTTTGGTTTTTTAACTCTTTGATAGCTTTGGTCAACATGTCAGTTCTCCTCAAGATTCTCCATCAGTGTTGTCTGTCCGTCGGGGTTGTCTGTCCTTCAGGCTTCACTGCAAAGTTATTCTCGTTGGCTAACACTATAATTATGGTCGTTGGTAATGCTTATGATTCTTCTCTTTGGTAATGTTCATCATTTTCTTTACTCAGGCATCACTGTGACTTATCTTTCAATTATCTCTACCCTTTAGGTTCCACTAGCCGTTGGTGTTTGAAGTCACTTAGTGAATGCTTGTCTTTTACACATTATTGAAAGCATAATCTTTCTCTATCTAATTCTCTAAATTCTTTGACACTTTGATTATAACCAATTTGATTATTTCAAGTTGACATCAACAAAAATATAATCCATTAACAAATTTAATGTCTTGCATTATCTTTCTGTATTTTCGTGATCAACTTAACATCTTCAAACATTCAATCAGTTACATGTCATCAATCTCTCCCTTTGGCATTGATGGAAACACACTACATTATTATACTATATTATTAATAATACAATATGAAATATAAAAATTTCATCAATATTTCCTATTGTAACTATTACAAATGTCTGGTTCTCAGTAAGCTCAAAATAGCTTAGATTTGTTTCTTGCATAATGGGATTTTTTTCAATCTTCAATCCCTTTACTGGATAGATGTAGCAACTTCTATCTCTATTCTAATATGTTCTCTACCTTGACTTTTCCTCTTCTTGATAACCTCTTTTTCCTTTGACAAAAAACTCTCCCTTTGTATGGACTCTCTCCCTTAGTTACTTCTCTCCCTTAGATGGATATTTCATATGTAATCTCTCCCTATGGATACAAATTAACTTTTCCTTTTGATTCTTAGGAACTTCTCTTCATGGATTGTGATATAATATTTTCTGATAATAATGAGAATCTCTCTCCCTTTGACAACAGTGCCAAACAATTCTTCTATATCATCTTCCATCCCTTTATATAATATACCCCTTTAATTTCCCTATCCACCAGTAATAAATTATCTCTGGTGTTCGGTGTAGATTTGTACCTTGTTGTGTACGGACGTATCTATTTTTGTTCATCTCTTTAGCTTGCATCAACATGAATGATCTTTTGATTGTGTGTAGGTTGATGCAGTCTCCTAGTCAGCTTACTAACCAGTAGACAAGGGTTGCACCCCTAGTCTCTATCTTAAGTACTCAAATGTATCTTTCGGTAATGGCTTGGTGAATATATCAGCTAATTGTTCCTTTGATTAAACATATTCTAGTATCACCACCTTTTCTTGTACTTCTTCTCTTAGGTAGTGATACTTGATAGAAATATTCTTGGTCTTAGCATGCATGACTAGATTGTTAGAAATGTTAATTGCACTAGTATTATCACAATAGATAATCACCGGTTCAAGGATCTTCATATTCATACCCTCTAGCAACTGTTTGATCCATACAATATTGGATCAATTTGCAGTAGCAACCACATATTTTGCTTCTATAGTAGACTGAGAGATGTATCCTTGCTTCTTTCTGATCCATGTGATAAGGTTTTCACCCATGAAGAATGCTCCTCCAGTTGTGCTCTTTCAGTCATCAATGTTTCCAACCCAATCAACATCTGTAGAGAATTGTAGCTCAAATTTTCCATCTCTTTTATACAATAAGACATAGTCCTTGGTGTTCTCTATATATCTCAGAATGCTCTTGACAGCAGTCATATGTGATTCTTTGGGATTAGCAGAGAATCTTACAACTATTCAAACTACATGTGCTATATTTGATCTGGTATAAACAACATACATTAGTTTTCCAATCATTGATCTATATAAAGTCTGATTTACCTCATTTAATTTTTCCTCTTTTTTTAGCTTACATGTAGTAGCCATAGGTGTTCCAACTGGCTTGGAATCCTCCATCTTGAATATCTTTAGCACTTCCTTAATTTATTTGGACTGAGTGATATATATGACTGCATCTTGTTGAATAATCTATAGACCAAGAAAGAATTTGATCTCCCCAAACATAGACATTTAAAATTCTTTGGTCATTTCATTAGCAAAGGATTTGCATAACAATTCATTTCCCCCAAAAATGATATCATCAACAAATATTTCAGCAATTAGAATGTTACCATCGGTATCTTGTTTTAAGTACAGATTGCTATTTTCACTTTTTTTTTACAAAATCAATGCTAACAAGATAGGAGTGAAGTCTTTCATACCAGGCTCTTGGTGCTTGTTTCTACATACCATGTTCCTCTTGTTTGGATCAACAAACCCTTCTGGTTGTTCACTGTATACCTCTTCTTCTAGTATTCCATTTAGGAATGCAAACTTGACATCCATATGGTATACCTTGAATGCTTTCAATGCATCATAAGCAAGTAAGATTCTAACTCCTAGTCTAGAAACATGTGCAAATGTTTCTCCATAATCAATACATTCTTCTTGTGCATACCCCTTGCATACTAACCTTGCTTTTTTTCTAGTGACTTCTCCATTCTCATTCATCTTGTTTCTAAATATCCATTTGGTACCGATGAAATTCTTGTCATCAGGTCTCGATACTAGTGTCCATGTATTGTTCTTCTCAATCTATTCTATTTCTTCATTCATAACACTGACCCATTATTTATTTTCAAGTGCAATATTAATATATTTAGGCTCAAAATCACAAAGTAAACATCTAGTGTTTAGTGACTTACTTCTTATTCTCATTCCAGCCTTCTTGTCTCCTATGATTTGATTTTGTGGATGATTTCTTCTGACATACTTGGAAAGTTTCAGTTCAGCTCTTTTTCCATCATTCTAATCATGTTATTGACCTTCGTTTTGATCTCCATCACTTGGTACATCATCATGAATATTATCCTGATTTTTGGTAATTGCAGCCTGATGTTCGGGTGCAATGTTATCTTTCTTAGGAGAGATACACTATTTCTCAAGTAGAGTGTTAGATTCTTTAGTATAAAATAACATGTTGTAGTCCTCAAGTTCTCTTCTTCTATCCTTATCATTCTTTTCTACAAATTCATCTATCTTTACATTTGCACTTTCAATGATCTTGTTAGATGACTTGTTAAGACACCTATAAGCCTTGCTTTTGGTGGAATACACTAGAAAGATACCTTCATCATTTTTGGAGTCAATCTTTCCATTTTTATCATCCTTAAAAATATAACATTGACTACCAAAGATTTTTAAGTAACTTACATTGGGTGTGTAACCATACGAAAGCTCATAGGGTGTCTTCTTTGTGTCCTTCAATTGTACTTTGTTCAATGTGTAGATAGTAGTACTGACAGTTTCCATCCAAAAAGTTTGAGTGATGCTTTTCTCAATCATCATTGTTCTTTCACAGTCAACAATTGATATGTTTCTCCTCTCAGCAATTCCATTTTGATGTGGTATTCTTGGTGCAGAAACCTGTCTTTTAATTCCATACTCATTACAAAAATTAGTGAATTCATCTGAAATAAATTCCCCTTCTCTATCTGACCTTAAGCATTTCAATTTCTTATAACTTTGTTTTTCTATCATAGCCTTATACCATTTAAACATCTTAAATGCTTCTGATTTATCTTTTAATAACATAATTGTCCTCATTCTAGAATAGTCATCAACAAAGAGAATAAAATACCTATCTCCATAGTAACTCTTTTTCCTCATGGGTCCACATAGATTCGTATGGACTAATTCTAGAATTGAATTAGATGTATGGGCTTTACTCTTGAAACTAGACTTTTTCATCTTACCTTTTTACAGTTCTTGCACATGATATGCTCTGGATTTTTCATGCTTGGTAAGCCTCTGACATTCCCTTTATTTCTTATCTTCATTTCTAGCCATTAAACAAATGGTGTTAATGTCATCAAGATAGAAAAGGTTACCTTTTTTTTGCTCACCAGTGCCGATCAACCTTCCTAATTCATTGAATATATTTTCCTTCTTATTCTCAAACGCTACTCAGTGACCTGTATTGTTCAGCTATGAAACACTTAACATAGTATAATTCACTCCTTTTACCCAGTAAGAATTTTCACATTTGATCAGGTTATTAAACATTATGGTTCCTTTACCTTCAATTGGACAAGGTGTGTCATTACCCATTCTTACTGAACCACCATTATAGTATTCAAAAGTCTTAAACTTTTTCTTGTCACCAGTCATGTGGTGAGTGCAGCCACTATCTATGATCCATACATCATTCTTACTAACCTTAAATATGAGTACAATTTCTACATACCTTTATTATTCTTCATCTGAATCATCCTTCATGGCTACAAATACCATCTCAATGTCTTCTTCATATTCAGTGTTAGTATCATCAGCTTTTTTCTTAGCTTGATAACAAGCTTTCTTTCCTTTGTCCTTGTAGTCTCAAGTATCTCTTCTTTTAGTTTTTCGGTTGCTTCGGTAATCTCTATTATCACCTCCGTAAAAAAAAATTTCATATGTTCTGTCATTACTTTTGTCATCTTTTCTTCTATTAGGACATCTTGCAGCAAAGTGTTCAACCTCTTTACAATTAAAACATACAAGTGGTAATTTACCTTTGTATCTACCTTTGCCTCTCTACAGTCTTCTTGTCATTAGTGCTTCAATCTCATGAAGTCCTTGATCCTCATTATCACTTTCACTATCATTCCTCATAGTGTATCTGTGACTTGACTTACTTATTTTCAAAGAATATTTGAATGCACATTCTATAGATGGTAAGACACTATTATCAAAGCTATTCATCTCAAATAGAATCAGTGTACCAATCAGACTATCTAGACTAACTGTATTGTTTGCAACTGCTCTCATTTCTTGTATAGCAGAAACTCTAATAGGATATATAGGAAGTAAGGTTCTTAATATTTTACATACCACTGTCTCCTCTTCAAGTACACCTCCAACTCCTCGGATAGCATTGACTACCTCTTTGATTCTGCAGCTATACTGAGTGATATTTTCTCCTTCTTTTATCCTTAGGTCATCAAACCTCCCTCTTAGGCTTTCTGCCTTGGTTCTTAGTACATTAGAATCTCCTTCATGTAACAGCTTCAACTTACCCCCACATTTTCTCTGCAAAGGTGCAGGTTTTGACATCTTCAAACTTAGTATCAGAGAGTGATGAGGCAAGTTCTATCATCATGCAATTACGCTCATGATTTTTTCTCAATTGCTCAAGATTATGAGGTCCTGTAGGCAACACATATTCAGTATTAAGGTGTTGAGTAATATCATTACCAATACCTGATACGTGGAGGCTTATCATTCTTTTTCATGATGCAAAGTTGTCTTTATTCAACTTGGGCACATCTTGTTTGTTCATCTTGTGATCTTTTTCTTGAGTTGTTCAACTCCCTTTCTAAGCACACAAGCTCTGATACCAATTGTTAGTAATAACTAAGAGGGGGTGAATCAGTGGCCTAAAAAATATTCCAATTAATCAACCCAAAAACTTAGTACCACAATATTAAGCCTCTAGTTATCTTCAGTCCTACAAGATGTATGCCTTCAAATATACTTTTCAAATAACTATTGCTTGGAGTTCTCTGTTAAATCTTTTTCTTAATGTTTACCAAATAATAGTCTTTTATTTACTGAAAAATAGTAAATAGATTAGTGTTGTGTGTGTATTTTGTGGTTCGTGTAAGCTACAACTCAAAACTTCAATAAGTCATTACATTAGCAAAAAACATAGAATAGGCCATAGAATTAAACACTAAAACTGACTTATTGCTTCCTATCTAAGAGGAGTATGAAGAATGCAATAATCACCCTCAGATTATGCATTAATCAGTGAAATATGCAACATAGAATGGAAGATTCAATTGAAAATAAGCCTAAATGCTCAAGAAATGATTCATTTTAGTTCTAAAATTAAAGATTATAATAATGCAAATGAGATTTGATCTAAAATGCATAAAGACTCTTAAGAATACTAGTAGCATAAGTTTACTTCTAAAATTAGGGACAGCATAAGGATTCTTTCAACAATTAAGAATTAGGGGCCCATTGAGCTTAAAATTCATTCTATTTATAGAAGAATTAGGTGAATGAGAGGTTGAGATTGAAAGTGGAAGATAGGTGGAGATTGAATCTTTGGTGATCCAAGTGATTTCACTCCCATTGGTTAGGGAATTGACTTTCCCTTTTGTAAATAGGAATATAATTTAAGGATTTATTTAATTCCTTTTTATTAATCACTTTAGCCATATTCAGAATTTTTTTTATTGAATTGAATTATTTTTAATTTAATTCAATTATTTTGATTTATTTGATTTAATTGGCTAAGGCAATTAATTTGATTTAGTGATTAAAACCACTTAGGATATTAAATTTGATTTAATAAATTATGCCAATAATTTGAAGAATTGTCTTGACATAATTAGGGGAATTATCATACTTAGGGAAAATAGGGTCTATGGTCAGAGCAGACAAAATTAGGGTGGTTACATTTTCCCCTCTTTGAATGGATGTGTGAGCAGCACATTGATTTAAAGGAAATTTTTTATGTTGACATCAAAATGTTTGAGAATGTCACACTTGATCAAACAAAATGTCTGATGAGATCAGTCTTGCACTTGATTGAACTAAAATGATAGAATTGAATTTGAACTTGATCAAACAAAGGTCAATAAAAAAAGATCTTAAAGATACCGATTATGAACTTGGTTGTCATCCAAAAACTGATAATACCGACTCTGAACTTAATCAAATGAAAGTCAGTACAAATATTCCATGAGCTTAATAAGAATCTAAGAAAGAGTAGACATATGATATCCATCTTGTGAGAATCGAAGCCTTCAATCCAACAGTCCTGACTTAGTCAAGGAACTATCATGCCTTTAGTTTTTTTTATAACGAAGTCATTTTAATGTTGTTTCAAGCAATAATTTGATTGATTATAGTGTGATCATGCCCCCTCAGGAATGAAATCGAAGAAAAATAATAAATCCCTCTATAGAATGATGAATCACTTGAATTGATCGATTGAATCAAGAAAGAATCAATTAAGAAGAAGTGGAGAAACGAACGTGTGTTTAGAGAAAACACAATTTTACCAAGTTAATAATATTTAAATGTGAGGTTTGAGTCTGATAAAATGATGTTTGACCAAGCTTTTTGATGAATAATGTATAATTTGATGATATGGAACCTGGAAAAGTGGTTGTGTAAAGCTTGCGAATCATTTTTGGAACATATGGAGCAATTCTACATTTTGTGGTAACTGTCATAAAAAATTTATTGCACTGTGTAGAAAATTGTTTGCGCATTTGATTTCCTTCTCAATTGATCATAAAGAGAACAAAATGAGTTTCATTTGTCTGGGAGGAGTTCTGGGGCTCTGAAATAGCTCAAAAAGCCAAATATATAGGCCCAAATTTACTTTTTACTCACTCATTTCACTTTTCACCTTAGCAATTCAAAGAGCTCTACAGAGAAGATGGTGGTCCCCATGGAGAAGCATCATTTTGAGCTCAGTCATTGACATCAGCGTCCAACTAACTACCCACCTCTGGTAAGTATTTGAAAACCTATCTTGTGATGTTTTCAATTTTCAAATTTATGCCATTTTGTTCAAGTTATAGGCATTTTAATTCTGCATTTTTGACATTTAGCATCACTTCCTGTAAATCCTACGTTGCTTCTTTTTTATCCCTAAATTCCTGGGTCACATCCTGTGAATTCATGATGGCACCCTATCTTATATTTTTGTGTCATATGTTGTAAGAGATTGTAATTTTTTCAAGTTTTCGCACCCTGTTGAAATAGGGTCACACGCGACATCCCGTGTCACTTCCTGTGAAAATAGAATCGCATCCTGGATGCCCCATCACATCCCTAGAATCAGGCATCGCATCCTATGAAAGGGATCACACCCTACAAAAATAGGGTCACTTCCAGTTTTTAACTTAGTTATTTTCCCATTGTGACTGATTTTCTTCTTTTGACCATCAAATACACTTAGCTGATAGGTTTTCTGCTTAGCTTGCTTAGATAGAACACTAATTTTGAAATTTTTGGTTATTAATATCTGTGTAACAGGTTCCTTTTGAGGTAGTTTCATTTCGAGGACCATATCCTAGTCGTGTGCTTTCTCTATCGAGGTATTTGACTGATGACGAGGCTGAGTTAGTGGCTCATGTTGGTTTATTGTTGCTGAGGTATTTACCCAATATCAGGGTAAATCGAGGGTTGTTGACTACTCTAGCCAAGAGCTAGCACTCAAAGCACAACACCTTCCATCTACCTACTAGTGAGATGACCATCACATTGGAGGACATGTGGCATATTCTAAGAGTTCTTTTTATTGGTTGAGAGGTGCAGTTTGATTTGACCTTTGCTTCATCGATTGTGATAGCACAGTGATTCTTTGATGATGATACTATTACTCCCTGGTATCTTACATGGGACTACATTTGTGATCACTATGAGTGCCTTCCTGTATACTTGGCCGAATTGATTGGAGTCATCCTTATGCCTGACTGAGGACAACACAGATTTATGGTTGGTTGGGTTGACATGCTCAAGCAGATGATTGTGTCAAGATAGAGATTTGCATGCGGTAGTTGCATCCTTGCACACATGTACAAAGAGCTACATGAGATAATTTACCATTATTCACAAAGCATCATTATTGGCATTTTGGTATTAAAGATCTGGGTCTAGGAGCATATCCCAGTTACACGGCTAATAGTGAATATGAAGAGTCTACCAAAGTAGCCACACACACACACACACACACACACACACACACACACATATATATATACTCAAGATGGATACAGAAGCCCCATCTGGGCAAGGTGGAGTATAGGCGGCATCTTCTAGATGATATGACTGTAGTAGTGTGGCATCATTACCTTGATTATGAGGAGTGGGTATCAAATAGGCATCAGATGCCTTATTGTTTTTCAGAGTAGGTGCCTAATTGGATGTGCCAGATATATCATTGATAGATTCTTAGTTACACATGTAATGAGGCAGTATGGCTGGTTACAGGGTAGGTTCCAGGATGCATCTGTTTACACTCAGATTTGCGATGAGACACCGCTATGGGGACCACATTTGGGTTATGAAACTACGTAGAGAGATATTTGAGAGATGGTAGTAGTACCTTGGGATCTTCATCCTGAGGTAGTAGATGTTGGATGTTCAGATGGATTACATGCTCAGATGCTTCAGTATCCATTTCCATGGTTCACAGTGCCTGATGAGGCTATTCCATAGATTGAGGATCCAATGGATTATGATCCCACTAACGATCATCCTATCTAAGGGCAAAGGGGAGAGCAATGAGAGAGAGGAGCTCTAGGGAGAGATGGAAGAAGAGATGGTGGGAGACATGGGAGAGATTCTAGGCGCCCTCCTCTTGACAAGGAACAGGGTCTGGATGATCATGATGATGTTGATGATAGGGGTGGAGGTGCGGCGGGTGTTGGAGAGAGTGCCAATGGTAGTGGGAGGAAAAATTGCTTCAGATTCATTTCTCCCTAGTGAGATCCAGGTCCACTCTTGACCGGAGATCAGAAGAGATAGAGGCAGCGTCAGCAGGACACTCAGCCAGATAGGACATAAGATAGGTCATCAGGATGAGATACAGGCCAAGACTCTTCTAGCAGAGATGGAGATGCCTGTCTTAGTGTGAACATAAGAAAGAGAAGCTTAGAGAATGAATTATGAGTTTGGAGGCCCTACTTGTAGATAGAGATACACAACTTGAGTGGCTCAGAGAAGAGAGAGACAAACAGGGTGATATTCTCAGGGCAGAGAGAGACTTTCAGGCTCAGATAAATATGCATTAGGGACAATGAGAAACTTACTATTTTGGTTTATATTATGTTGTGGTTCCAGAGGGTTAGAGAGCACTTTATTTTTCATTCCTAGCTCAGTAGTTGGTGCAGAGCACCCTAGGGTTTAGCCCAAACCCTAGCCCCAACATTTTGAACAAGTTTTGAAATAGTTCTTTCAACGAGAAAGTCATGTTTTGATTAGTCGCTCAGTTGCGCAGCAGCAGAGAGCAGCCAAAAGGAATGCATCGCACACTCGCGAGCTAGTTATGTTTTAAGTCTGATAGTGTGCGAGTGCACGACGACGAACTAGTCGCTCAGTCGCAGAAGGCTAGCAAGAGAAGATAGTGCACGACAGCGCGACGAGGAGCTCGTCGCCCGATCGCGAGTCAATTCACAGTCAGAGCAAATACGGCGCGACAACGCGATGGGTGATCAGTCGCTCAGTTGCGAAGGCAAACAGTTCAGTTCTGGTGTGCGAGTGAGCAACAACCGATGCATCGTCAAGTCGCAAGGAAAAGATCAGCTTGGGGAAAAGCATGACGAGTGCGCGACGACCAGGAATCGCTCAGTCGGCAGGCAAAGAGTAGCTCGGGAAGAGAAGGTGCGAGTATGCGATGATGAGATAATCGCTCAGTCGTGAAGAGAATGGCAGTTCGGGTCATAGCACGGCGAGTGCGCGACTTGAGCTCATCACTCAGTCGCAGGGACATAGCCAGCTCGTGCAGAAACATAGCGAGTGCACGACTGATCGTATCGCTCAGTCGCCGAGATAGGACCAGCTCGTCAGAAAGAGTTGCGAGTGCGCGACTGATTGTATCGCTCAGTCACCAATGAATTTCCAGCTCATCCAGAAGTGCAGCGAGTGCGCGACTAATGTGCATCGCACACTCGCAGAGAAAGGAGCAGTTAATGAAAAAGAAGTGCAGGTGCGCAATATGAGCTTATCGCTCAGTTGCCAAGGAAAAGACAGAACGGATAAAGACTTTGCGAGAGCGTGACTTGAGCTCGTCGCTCAATCGCGAGGAAAAAGCCAAGTTATGTAAAGTCATAGCGAGAGCGCGACGAGCAGGTCATCGCTCAGTCGCTGAGCAAAATGTAAAAGGTCAGTTTAGCTCGCGACTACATGATGGAGAAATAGATTAGTCAAGTGGTCAGATATGTTGACGTGTCAGAAGGAGAAGACGTTGAAAATTCTTAACCGCCAAACAGAGAAGGAATGACACGAAGAAAAGAAAGGTGACTAGAGTGTCAACCATGCAAAGAACTTAAAGACAGTTTGCAGAGAGCATGAAGAACAAAGAACAGCTGGAAAGCTTAGCTCGACAGGTAACCACCAGGGTTACGAAATCAAGAAGAAGCCAGAGATAAATAGAGAAGAAGAATCTGTGAAAAGGGTTCAGACAGTTCAGATAGTTCAGACAATTCAGATAGTTCAGAAGAGTTAGTTAGTTGCGGAGAATAGACTAGCAGAGGATTGTAATATTTTGTAAATCAATAAAGAGAAGTTTGTCTGTACTTTACGTGTTCTTTCGTTCTGAGTACACTTCTGTAAAGTGTTGTTTTGTTTCTGTTAGCTAAATATGGGTGCTTCTTGACTCTGATAATCTGTTCCATGGATTGTTACAGTCAAGAAGCATCCACCATGTATATTATGTTTGTTTCTGTGTTTTTGTTGGATGAGAAGCTAGTCGAGTTTGCAGACAAGTCCTAGGTGAGCCTATGGTCTGGTTAGAGACTTGTAGGAAAGATAGATAAGTAAGAAGGTGCATGACTATCGTGATTCAGTCATGAAGAGTGAGAGACAGTAAGAAGTAAAACATTTCGGTGGGTAGGGAACCTA
>MU227172.1:2008055-2051777 GCA_018584345.1 Thuja plicata
GTTAGTTAGTTGCAGAGAATAGACTAGCAGAGGATTGTAATATTCTGTAAATCAATAAAGAGAAGTTTGTCTGTACTTTACGTGTTCTTTCATTCTGAGTAGACTTCTGTAAAGTGTTGTTTTGTTTATGTTAGCTAAATATGGGTGCTTCTTGACTCTGATAATCTATTCCATGGATTGTGACAGTCAAGAAGCATCCACCATGTATATTATGTTTGTTTCTGTGTTTTTGTTGGATGAGAAGCTAGTCGAGTTTGCAAACAAGTCCTAGGCGAGCCTATGGTCCGGTTAGAGACTTGTAGGAAAGATAGATAAGTAAGAAGGTGCATGACTGTCATGATTCAGTCATGAAGAGTGAGAGACAGTAAGAAGTAAAACATTTCGATGGGTAGGGAACCTAGGATAGAGGGAACAGAATAGTCCTTCTTGTTAGGGTCTGAGAATAGCCCTAAGAGACTCAAGAGTGAGTCTAGAGAATCCTGAAGTGAAGAGGATTCTAGGTGAGATTCCTAGAGTAGAGTGGGAATTTTAGAGAGTTAGGTGACCTCCCCATCAGTAGTCTAAGGGGGCCATGCAACCACTAGCTCCATTTGTTCCACCTCCTCCTTCTCCTCCTCCAGATCTGGGAGAGGGTGGTAGTCAGTCTTGATGCTGCATGTTATCATGTTTTTGAGATCATATTGTATATCTGGATTATTCTGAGATCATTCTTTTGTACAATGACATTTATACATGTATATTTGATTCACTGGATATTGTGATATGCTTTTGTAGATAGCTCCATGTTTTTCATTTGATATATCCGAGATAGTTTATCTTGAGGTTTGATATGTTCATGGGTTCTCATGCTTTGATAGATGTTTAGATTTTTATGTACATGCGATTATGTTTATCTTGGTCTGTTGATGAGTTAGATTAGAAATGTAATGACATCATTTATGCTCATTTGATTTATTACTGATATAAATGTGTTTCAAATGATACTAGGTGAATATGCAAATGAATGTCTTTGAGATTTTCTTTATACAAATAATTGTATGGATGCACTTAGGATGTAAAATTAAATGTGATTCTTGAATGCTTTGTTTTTGTCTTTTTGTATTTCTCATTTATGAATGCAAAATGTATATCATGGGTATGCAATGACATTATTATCGGTAATATTGATGTATGTAATTAACTTGGATTTTGGTTGAATCAATAATTTATTTTAAGCTCAAGTCCTTTTTATGATGTTCTTTTTAAAATGAATCATGCAATCTTTAAATGCATCTACATGTAGACTCCTAGGACTATCACTCATTTTGTATACATTGTAGCATTTTATCATCATTGGGAATTTGTTGTAATGGACATCACTTGATAGGAAAAATGTCACTAATACCCACTAGTATCATGAAAGTATGAATACTATGCATATTGGATGCAATTTTGGAAATAAACTTAGGCATCAAGGCATAGAAGCTAGGATGACAAGTTAGTTATCTCCTTTTAATTTTAACAATCAATTTTCATTCAAGTGCAATATAAGATATGTGACCCGTAATGACCTTGAAGATTCATATCTTTGGGTATATCATGTAGCGTACACCTTAATGAGAATTTGATTTAGAAAATAGACAAGGAAATTGTCTCAACCTCACCATAGTTTACACATAACAAGGATCGAGATATATGCGGCTATCCATTCATGTTGGCAGCTCTTACCATAAACATCCAAGTTAGATAAAATTTATGGGATCATTTGGAACAATCACCACACGCATAAAACCAAGAAAATGTTATGCTCCTATCCTTGCGACTCTTTATCTTGGAATAGACATCATGGAGTTACTTGGAAGACATAACAATTACCATCTGAGAATCAATAAAAAAAAAATTATAATCTCTTAGATGCCCCTAGTATGAAACATCATGGAAACATAAAAGGATCATAATCAAGCCAAGATCAAACTATGTGTTTAAGTAGTATTGAGAAATACTGTTGATAAATTTGTCAAACACAGTAGAGATTTATCAATCAAAATTTGGAATATAAGAAATATGTTTTCATACTTGAGTGTATGTGAGATTAACGTTGTATCAGTAATTGCAATCCAATGTAGTGTTTAGAAACATAGGTTGATTAAAGTGTTGAGAAACACTAGTTCATTTACGTTTTGGATTAAAGAGTTGAGAAACACTAGTTTGATGTCTGTTATAGGTAGGTGGTGTTGAAGAAACAACTTTGTTTGTGATAGTGATGTTTAAGTTCAAGTATTGAGAAATATTGTTTATGAGAGGCAAACCATCCTAGAAAAGATGCTTTGGACAACCTAGCAGACGTGAACTGACCATCCTAGCAAAGATGCCCCCAGTGTAGAATGACTATTCCTAAGATGCAAATGCAGACAAATCCCAAGCAAGGATAGGACAATTTTAAGGAATCAGAGTCATCAAATAGCACAGGTACAAGTATGAAGGTTTAGTGTTGTCAGTGCATTGAAAGAAAGAGCACAGAGTTTGAGTGACACATATTTTAGAGTTTTTCATCACTCGGAAAATCTTTTTATTTTTGCTACCAAGACGCCTATTTGCCAGGTTTTCATCGAGGCACTTTTTCTCTTTTTCAATTTTTTTGCTATTTTTTCTTTTTTAATTTTTTTTTTGTAGTATCAAGGTACCTATTTGCCAGGTTTTCACTAAGGATACCCTTTTTTTAGGACTTTTTCCACTATTTTTTGGATTTCTTCAGGATCAATTTTCTGATTTTTTTGGTATTTTCTGATATTTTCACTGCATAGGCTCTACTAGCTAGGCATCAAGCATAGAACTGCTTCAAATGTAGAGTATTAATGGGATTAGAAAGAACATCTCCCTCAGTTGTAGCTAGTTGATAAGCTCCAGTCCCAAAAGTTGCAGTAATGACATAAGGTCCTAGCCAGTTTGGTTTGAACTTTCCTTTCTGTTCTCTGTTAGGCTGGTTCTTAGGATTCTCTTTCAAAATGAGATCCCCCACTTGAAAGTGTCATGGTTTGACCCTTTTATTGTACCCTTTTGACATGCATTTTTGGTACACTTTCATATGATCGAACGCCTGTTACCTGCGCTCATCAAGTAAGTCTAAAGAATTTACCCTATCAATGCAATATTGTTCGTCAGTAATGAGACCTTGTAAAGATACTAGCAAAGATGGGATTTCAACCTCAATAGGTAATAATGCCTCAACGCCATAGACTAGGGAAAATGGCATGGCTCCAGTTGGTATTCTGATGCTTGTTCTGTAGGCCCAAAGTATCAGAGTTAATTGTAAATGCCAGTCTCTGCTAGACTTACTCACAGTTTTACGTAGGCTTTTAAGAATGTTCTTGTTAGATGCCTCAACTTGTCCATTACCTTGAGGATAATAGATTAAGGAAAAAAGTTGAGTAATGTGAAACTGTGTGCAAAGGTCTTCAATGTCTTGGTTTTTAAATTTGCCCCCATTGTTTGTTACAATTGAAGAGGGTATCCCATATCTACAAATAATGTAGTTCACGATAAACATAGCCAACTATTTTCCAGTGGCTTTGATCAGTGGCATGGCTTTGACCCACTTCATGAAATATTCAGTGGGCATAATGATGTATTTGTGTCCACTTGAAGAATTAGGATATATTTGTCCAACCAAATCAAAGTCCCATTTCTGAAATGGTCAATGTGTTATGAATGGTATGAGTTCTCTAGCAGGAGCATGGATGAGATTTCCATGTGTTTGGAATTTATGACATGTCTTTGAAAATTTAATAGCTTCTTTTTCCATTGTGGGCCACTAATAGCCTACTCTTAATAGTTTATTAGCTAGTGAAAAGTCATTTGAGTGTGATCTGCAACACCTTCATGGACTTCTTTCAATGTGTGATCTGACTCTTCATGTTCTAAACACCTAAGAAATATACCGTCAAGACCTTGTCTATATAATTTATTAGTAATGAGGACATAACATGATGTTGTCCTAATTAGGGCTATTTTTTCATTCCTTGATAAACCATCGGGTAAAGTTTGGTCAGTTAGATAGGAAATGAGTTTGGCGTACCGGGATTGGTCTTGGGCATTCAAAGCACAAATTATTTGGTACTCAGGGGTATCAAAAGATGGGTAGGATAGTTCTTCCACTAAGAAGTTATAGCCTCAGAAAACATCCATTAATGAGTACATTTGATAGCCTATTGTTAGATCTATGATCATGTCAATGTTTGGTAGTGGAAAATCATCTTTAGGACATGCTTTGTTTAAGTCTCTAAAGTTTGTACAGATCTTGATAGATTTATCTATTTTAGATACTAGTACCACATTAGAAATCAATCTTGCATAAGCGATGACTCTTATGAATCCAGCTTTTAGTAATTTTTCTAGCTCTGCTTTCACCAGTAATGCAACATGAGGATGCATCTTTCTTATTTTTTGTTTCATGGGTTTGATCCCAGGAGATATAGATAAATGGTGCATTATTAATTTAGGATCTAGTCTAGGCATATCTGTGTAAGACAATGCAAAGTTGATCTTTTTCTCTTTTAGGAACTTAGTGAGTTGTATCTTCTCCTCATCTGATAAGGATTGTGCTAGGTGAATAATATGAGGAACTTAAGTTGTGCCCAAGTTAACCGATTGTGTTGGTTCATCAAAACTGAAGATCTTTCTTAAAATTTCTCAGGGAGGATATCAAGAATCCCATCTTTTGGCACCTTTGGGAGGTTTTCACCATCAGAGATGTCTTTAATTTTTACTATTTTAGAATTCAACACTGCCACATTGTGATTTTCACCGTCAGTTCTTTTCTTCTTTTTATTTTTCAATTTGTGACTGAGAAACTTGATATCCTCCTCTGACATGTTCATGCTCCTTGCATTGGTGGAAGAAAGATAAGGTTCACAAGAATTTAGGTAGCAAGCCAAAGTGTAATCATTAGGGAAGTTCATGATAGGATTAGGATCTGAATTCATCCAATCAATTAGGTCAAGGTTTAACAAGGATAATGAATCAGAGTTTGGTAAGGACAATATCGCATCAACCTCAAGACTATTAACTTACAAGACATGTTCTGTTAGGTCAATTTCTATAGCGTTTAGATCATCAAGAGTTAAACCTTGATTAATAGGGTCATTGTTAGTAATATGTGGACCTAACTCTAATGACTCATCAGCTGAGATTTCTTCTTCTTTTCTCAGAAAAATGGAACTCATTTCTTGTAGTCTCATAATGTCCTCTAGACCTAGTAAAACACCAGCTTCTTCATCAAGAATTCTAGGCAATGGTATCTCATCTGATTCTGGAACAACAATAGTGTTAGGGGAAGTATTAGAACTCTCTCCTCTTTTAAATATCAATTCCAACTTATGAATCACATCTACTTCAATGTCCATGGTAGCATCAGATAGGAAATCCCATTCATAATCATGTGAGTGTGTTATTTCATTGTCTGATCTATTTAGAAACTAACCAATAGTTACCTAATGTATTCTATTAGCCACTTGTAGATCAAAGTGAGGTAAGTATAGGATGTGTGTAATTGTGACCAACTACCCCCAGTTAGGATGTAAATATTTTTTTGGGGGTGTTTCTTTAGTAGTTGGTTCTATCAATGGCACTTCTAGAGTGTCTTCTGTTGTTTCCTCTACTTCTTGAATAGTAGCTTGTGTCAATAAAGGAACATGAGTGTCTTGTGGTGTCTCAAAGCTAGGTACATATATTTTTCCTTGATATTTGAGATACTCTATACCAATATGAAATAATCTCTCATAGGTCCATTTTTCTAGTTATATTTCTTCTTCTTCATCACTTCATCAAAGATTGGACCATCTCTTGAAGTAGGGTTTTCAGATTTATTATTGAAACCTAGTCCTATTTTATCTTTGGTATTTCTGAATTCCATGTGTATAGGTTCAAAAATTCCCTTTCCTTTTTCTCCTAAAGGTCCTTTTCCTTTATATCCCATTTATTTTAGAAGGTCATATCTTCTACCATACTTTTCTGGGGATATTTCTACATTTTTTATCTCATTTTATTTTGGTTCTCCCTTATAAAGCCAAGCTACGACTACTTTTTCTTCTTTTTCATCCTCTTGGGAGGTACATACTTTAACCATACTAGTTTATTTGTGAATTTCTAGTTCTTTAGATGGAGTAGGTGTGAAAGATGAGGAAGGTTTCCCATAAGATCTTGGAGACACTGGAAGTTCTGTCAATGATGGGGTCATGTCTAGTTTGTATTCTCCCATGCTAGTTTCTTCAAGTTTTAAGGTCTTTCCAAAGCTTCTCATAACCATGTCTTTACTAGTTTTAGGTACAATGTCTTTTGGAACTTCATTTTTATGAGTGATCATACTATCTGCTTTAATATTGTTGCAAGTATAACTAGCATCTGTAGGAATTGTTACTTCCACCCCATTATGTGGGAATTTGATACACTGGTGGTAAGTAGATGGTACTTCTTGCATTTTATGGATCCAAGGTCTCCCTAATATTATGTTGTAAGCCAAGGGTAGATCTAGAACTTTACATATCAAATTTCTTTCAACTGGTCCTATTCTAATTGGTAGAACAATGAGACCTTTAGAGGATCTTTCTTCTTCATCATAAGCTTTGATAGTGATCTTACTTATTGAATCAATGGTTTTTTCTAAGAGACCCAACTTCCTAATTATATTGAGAGTACAAATATTTAACCCTATGCCTCCATCTATCAATATACGTCTAACATGTGATTTGTGAATTAGGACTTCAATGTGTAGAGGTTGGTTATGCGGATGTGTCAATGATTTGTCATCTTCTTCTGAAAAAGAGAGATAGTGTGGTGTTGAGATATGATTTACCATTGCTTTGAATTTGTCTACATAAATGTCTTTTGGCACATTTTTTGAATGTAGGGCTTGTTTAATAACTTCCCTATGCACTGAGGAGGTTTTAAGTAACTCAAAGATATAAATTTTAGCATAGGTTTGTTGCAATTGATCTACCAAGTTATATTTTGATGTTGGAATGGTAAATATTTGTCTTGTTGTTGTTGGTTTGGGAATAGTGACAATAGGTACCTCAAAAGATGTTGTTTTTTTAGATGAGGAACTAGGTCCTTTGATTGTGACTTGTGCTTGACTTTGAGTCACTGCATTTGATTGTAGAGATGTGTCTTTAACACCTTTGCTAGTGATCACATTAATTGATTCATATTTAATGTCTAACATGTTGATCACATTATCATTATTGGAGTAGGTGTTGTTTACTTCATTTCCTTTTCCTTTAGATGCTTCCCCTTTCTCATAATTAGGGAATGGTTTATTGAATGTTGTGTGATCTTCATTAGTGGTGTGTCCCTCCACTTTGATTTTACCTCCTTCAATAAGGTCTTGTATAACATGTTTATGCTTCACACATTTATTTGTCTTATGTCCCTTATTCTTGTGAAAGACACAATAAAATTTATCATCCCATCATTTTGGTCTGAGTTCTGGTTCCCATGGTTTTGAATTGGGATTAGTAAGAACTTTCTTGTCCAAGGGTGTCTTTAAAATAGTCTCAAGAGGTTCACCCAAAGGAGCGAATCTTCTTTGAGGTTTAGAATTCCATGGTCTACTCTTGTTGTTGTCATTGTTTGCTTTACGTATTGTGGTTTTTACCTTGGCTTCTTTATTTTCTTGCATTCTATTTGTTAGATTAAACACTTCTGGTTTAGGATTAGCATTAGATGCATATACCACTCCATTGTTAACAACATTCTTGGTTTGTTTCCACCACTTAGCCTTGTTGTTGTAGTTGGTAGATTTGTTATCACTTTGAATGGTGATTTATCCTTTCTTAACCATGACCTCTTCAATACGGATGGCATTCTTGATCATCCTATCAAAGCTAGGTGAATCTTTCATTTGCAAAGCATAGTTTAATTTGGGTATCAATTTGTTTATGAAGATTTCCATCTTTTCTAATTTGGGAATAGCTCTTGAATACCTCGCAAATATTTTCCTCCACCTTTGTAAAAAGTTTGTAAAGGATTCACTGGTTCTTTGTTTTGTGTTACACAATTCCATCATGGTTACATCATGTTGTATATTGTAGGAGTAATGTTGGACAAAATTTTGTATCAACTCCTCAAAATATTTCACCTTAGGTGGGAGTTTGGAGAACCACTCCAGAGCATTTCCGCCTACACTTCCTAGAAATAACCTCATTAGGTATGTTCGTTAATGCATGTATTCTATGCTTAGAGCACAAAACTCTCTCACATGGTCATGTGGATCAGTATCTCCCTTATATTTTTCATATTTAAGCCTTGCCATGTTGGGAGGAAATGGAATCATGTTAATACTCTTGTCAAATGGAAATGGACAAATGGAGTCCAAAGAATATTTTTTTTGGGTTTAACCTTCTCTTGTTTGAGTGTTGCAAGTTCAGCTTGCATCAAGGTTAGTTGTTTGGTGAGAATAGAGATAGGGGTTGGTATCTCTTTTTCCTTTAGTCTTGCAACATCATAATCTTTAGGTAATTTTACTTCAATAGATGCTAGATGGAGAAAGTATTTCTCTTTGTCTTCACCAATTATCTTTTCCAATGTTCTTTGGAATTTCCTATTTTGTTTGTCTATTTTACTCTTCTTTAGGAATGTCTCCATCACTTTTTGAATCAAAAAAAGGGTGTGATGTTTATTTCTTTGTCACTACTAGTATTGTCTTGATCTCACTGGTTTTGTTGATTGTTGTATTCTTTGAAGGCATTAGCACATTCATTCCTAGCAACATCCATTGTTGGTGCGAGTGAATCTATGTCGAATAGAGGATTGTGAGATGGCTCTCCTTTTTGAAAATGTAGCAATCTAGGAGGTATTTCTAATTTATTAGTAAGATACTTGTTACATCTTGTGTTAACCATGAAGTTGTATCTCAACTATGTCCAAATTTTCCCAATAGTGTCAAGTGAAGTCTCAAATTGTTCAAGTAAGTGTGTCCAAATTATAAGCATTTTTTATTGTTTGATGGAATTAAATGAGTCCAATGTCAAAGGGTTAGAATTCCCTAATAATGAGCTGGGAATCAAGTTGTTTTTGAGAGTGAATAGACCACGCGTTTTGAGACAGATTGTAAGAGCCCAAAATGACATGCAAGGTAGACTTGAATTTTTTTTTGAAACAACAACATAGAGACCAGAAAAAGAAATAGAGTCAGACTAAGGAGCCAAAAGGGTACCCAAATAAATTAATTTTCTATGAGAAACAATTGTGCAACTACTCTTTGTTTTGGATGTGACACTCTGCAGGCGAGCTAGAAAAGACCAGATGCAAGCTTTTGTAAAACTAGATGTGAGCCTAAGTATACTAGATGCGACCTTTCTCCCTAGAAGCTATACAAGAATGAATAGATGCAAGCTTGTACACTGAATGTGATTTTGCACAACTAGATGCAAGATAGGATAGACTAAAGATGAGTCTTTGATGTTTTGCCAAGTTTTTGTCTGATTTATCTTGAAGTTTGTGCAAATGTCTGACAGTAGGTTGTTTTTGAGGCTTTCCAGTGAGTGAAAAATACAGTATGTAGCCAAAGGATTTAATTTTGTTGATTTTTTGAATGATTTATCTTGTTAATGAGCTTTCAAACATATCAATTATTTTTTCATTGTTAAAGGTGAACAAACACATTTTACTCCCTATTTTCTAAGTAGAGGATGAAAATATTTTCTCATAGACTCAGGTACACACTCAAATGCTAATCAAAATATGGCCACCACCAAGCACGCAATGGCTCCAGTCATGATGCCATATTATCCAAATCCAAATGCAAGTGAGGGCACGAAATGACAAGTATCTTGGGGCAATTACTTTTTGCCTTGCACAAATATTATCACCCTTTCGGGGATGAATCAGGTAGTTTGACTACAAATTTGTTGTTTATGATGGGGCAATTCATTCAAAACCGTCTCCCATAGAATTTCACAAGGAAAAATTGAGGCGTATATCCCTATGAGTACTCAAATATGTGTAGTCTCCCAAGAAAGATTCAAGTGGCTCCACTCCACACATACCCAAGCGTGTTCAAGGAATGATGTTGAAATTACAAGAACAAAACTGATTCCATATTCTGAGGTTTTAGCCTACAAGGAAGAAATTATTTATAGTGATTTGGAAGGGTTGGTGTAAAACCTGTTCTCACTTGGGTCATTCTCGGGAGATTTTTTCCTCAATCAGAAGGCCCTCTAATATTTAATAAGCATACAAAGGATTGGCGAGCTTAGGATTTCAAGATTCCTGATTCTTTGAAAGAAGAAGAGCATACTCTCCTAGTCCATGTTGTTTTATCCCAAAACACTTCAATCACTTGTTCATTCCCTCAAACCACTTCACTCACAACTCAGTCCCCCATATTGATTTTTTGATTCCCCCACTTGGAAGGAAGAGAAAATCCTCTAGTGAGACTGAAAACCAGGTTTAAGCTTGATTTATATATTCCTAAGTTAATGAAAACACAAGTACTTGAAAGAAAAGTTTTTTTTTTCTTTGACCATAATATTTAATTCTTTGCTTGTTCAATTACAAATCCCAAATTTAGACAATGAGGTTCTTTTTTTCCAAAAAATTTAGTCGACTTGTGTTGTTCAATTACTTATCCAAATGGAAATTAAACGATGAATCTTGTTCAATTAATTCCACAAAGTTTAATGATTTTCTTGTTCAATTACTTTTCCAAAATGAATTAAACAATGAGTTTGTTTACCTTGTTCAATTACTCCAAATTCCTCTCAAATTTTAAACCAACTTTGGATTTTCTGATTTTCCTTGAAGGAAAAGAGCATACTAATCTGATTGATTTAACAAATGATTAGAAAACGTGTTTTAAATTTGAAACTTTTAAGAAATAATAAGTTAATCTATGAAACATTTGTAAAGCTCAAGTTAACAATCCCTTTTCCACCCTTTTTAAGAAAAAATGGTATAAAAAACAATCTACAATCAAGTATTAGGTTGTGTAATCAACAGAGACAGAAAACATGCAAAGGTTAATGGTTAGATTTTTCAAATTTCAACCTTAAAAACTAGATGCAATCCTATTTTCCTAATTGTAGCTGCATTTCCCTAAAATGACCTAGAATAAACCAGATGTGATGCTTTACTAGATGTGATTTAAGGTTCCCCAAATGCGAGCTCCAAAATCTAGGATGCTAGCCTATTTCCTGAAAATGATCCCCTTTCTAGAAAATGAGCCTTTAGCACAAAATGTGACTGTGTACCTGCAAACAGAGAGAGAAATTAGCTAAAAATGAAGAATAAATGAGGTAAAATCCAGGATTCTGCCCCATGGTGGGTGCCAGAAATGTGGGTGTATTTTGTGGTTCTTGTAAGCTGCAACACAACACTTCAATAAGTCATTACATTAGTGAAAACATAGAATAAGCCATAGAATTAAACACTAAAACTGAATTATTGCTTCCTATCTAAGAGGAGTATGAAGAATGCAATAATTGCCCTCAGATTATGCATTAATCAATGACATATACAACCTAGAATGGAAGATTCAATTGAAAATAAGCCTAAATGCTCAATAAATGATTCATTTTAGTTCTAAAATTGAAGATTATAACAATGCAAATGAGATTTGATCTAAAATGCATAAAGACTCTTAAGAATACTAGTAGAATAAGTTTACTTCTAAAATTAGGGGCAGCATAAAGATGCTTTCAACAATTAAGAATTAGGGGCCCATTGAGCTTAAAATTCATCCTATTTATAGAAGAATTAGGTGAGTGAGAGGTTGAGATTGAAAGTGGAAGAGAGGTGGAGATTGAATCTTTGGTGATCCATGTGAGGTGATCCAAGTGTTTTCACTCCCATTGGTTAGGGAATTGACTTTCCCTTTTGTAAATAGGAATGTAATTTGAGGATTTATTTAATTCATTTTTATTAATTACTTTAGCCATATTTAGAATTGTTTTGATTGTATTGAGTTGTTTTTATTTAATTCAATTGTTTTGATTTATTTGATTTATTTGGCTAAGGCAATTAATTTGATTTAGTGATTAAAATCACTTAGGAGATTAAATTTGATTTAATTAATTATGCCAATAAATTGAAGAATTGTCTTGACATAATTAGGGGTATGATCATACTTAGGGAAAATAGGGTCTATGGTCAAAGCAGACCAAATTAGGGTGGTTACAAGTGTATAGTGATCAATCCAAATTAGTTATGTGTAATGCAAAACACTAAATTAATGACTCATAAACACATTGACACATAGATTTTTAACATGGAAACCCTGTTAAGGGAAAAACTAGTTGGGACCGGTAACCAAAAATTTTCACTCTTCTAAAGTGAGCTCGGTGAAGAGACAACCATGTTAAAGGTTATAAACACACTATTAGGTGTGACCTTGGTAGAGGATTTAAAAGATTAGTTTTTCACTTGATATCGAGCATCTCTATGCTACCTTCTATGACCAAACCCAGTGTAGTTTGTCAAATGATATCTGGCATCTCATGTTATCTTCATGATCAAAATTTTTGATACTCCTTGTGATGTATCTCAATATAGAAAGGATCTTTAAATCCTGCTTGGTTAAGAAACTTTTTGAATCAATGGTTAAAATGAAACAGTAAATAATCTAATCACATATACAACTTATACTTGCAAATTTTCAGATCTATTGTAAGCTCATTAAACCATTATGATCAATATTTATTTTCAATACCTTTGCTCCACTTTTTGTTTCTTCTTAGTGATTTTGTGCTCTATTGCTCGGTGTCTGCAGAAATCTTTATCTCTTTCCTCAGCTTGAATGATCAGGATTGTATGAATTTTTTCCTTCATCAGTTTCTCTTCAACATCCTCTTTTTTATTCACTCCCCTTAATTCATAATGAATTAATTTGTCTCTTTATAGACATGATATCACTATTTCTTTCTTCTTGATTCTCTTGTTCTTGGCATGATCTACAATCTTAGCCAATCTTGATTTAAAGCATAACTCCTATTTTGTCTCGTAGAAATCTTCTTGCCAACTGGATAAAATAGCTTTAAATCCTTTACTTATCTCTGGCTTTAACTTGTCAATAAAAACAATGATAAAAACTAGTTAAGTCTATATTTAGCTCTACCAGCTAGATATTTTGTCATTTTTGAACTCTAGTTAACTTTGGTGTTTTAACTTTTTGATATATTTGGTCAACACTTTAGTTCTCCCCAGGCTTCTTTGTCGGTGTTGTTTGTCCATCGCAGTTGTCTTTCCTTCGAGCTTCACTGCAAATTTCTTCTCATCAGTTAGCACTGTAATTATGACCATCAGTAATTATTGTGATTCTTCTCTTCAGTAATGCTCGTCAGTTTCTTTTCTCATGCATCACTCTGACTTATCTTTTGGTTATCTCTGTCGTTCGGGTTCCACTAGCCTTCGGTGTTTGAAGTCACTTAGTGAATTCTTGTCTTTTATACATTACTGAGAGCATAATATTTCTCTATCTAATTCTCTAAATTATTTGACACTTTGATTACAACCAATTAGATTATATCAAGTTTACATCAATTAGAATACAATCCATTAACTGGTTTAATGTCTTGCATTATCTTTCTAAATTTTGGTGATCAACTTAACATCTTCAAACATTCAATCAGTTACATGTCATCATAGTCATTGGGAAATTTCAAGATAGGAGTAGGGTCTAAATTGGTCCAATCTATAAGGATAGGGTTTACCAAGGATAATGATTCAGAGTTTTGTAAGGATGGCATCACGTCAGTGTCAAGACAATTCACTGACAAGACATGTTCTGTTAAGTCAGCTTGTATAGCGTTTAAATCATGAAGAGTTGAATTGGAATTATTAGGGTTGTTGTTAGTATTATGTGGACCTAACTCTAGCAATTCATCAGTTGAGACTTATGATTCTTCTCTTATCATATTGAATCTCATATCTTGTATCCTTTGAATGTCTTCTAGACCTAGTAATACACCAGTATTTTCATTAATAATCCTGGGAAGTGCTATCTCATTTGATTTTGTGACAACAGTAGTGTTATGAGAAGTGTGAGAAATTTCTCCTCTCTCCAATAGAGGTGAAAACTTATAGATTACATCTACCTCAATTTCTATGGTAGTATCAGACATGTGATCCCTTTCATAATCATGTGATTCTATGATTTTGTCATCAGATCTATTTAAAGACTCAACAATTGTTACCTGATGTACTCTATTAGCCATTTGTGGATCAAAGTGTGGTAAATATAGGACATGTGAAATTGTCACCAATTCCCCAAGTTAGGGTGTTCATCTTGTTTTTGGGGTATTTCTTCATGAGATTCTTCTAGATTTTGGACTTTGGGAGAGTCTTCTTCTTCTTCCTCTACTTCTTGGACATCAGTTTGTGACTAAAAAGGAACATGATGCTCTATTTGTGCTACAAAAGTAGGTACATATATTTTTGCTTGATATTATGGATCCCCAGTACCAATGTGTAGTAATCTTTCATATGTCCAAGGTACAAGTTTTGTTTCTTCATCTTCTTCATCATTTCCTTTATCAAAGATTGGACCATCTCTTGAGGTAGGGTATTCTGAATTGTTATTGAAGCCTAACCATTTTTTTGTCTTTGGTGTCTCTGCATTCCATATGTATAAGCTCAATGAGTCATTTCCCTTTATCTCCTAAAGGTCCCTTCCCTTTGTATCCCATATTTTTAAGAAGATCATAACCTTTTCCATACTTTTCAGGAGATATCTCAACATGTTTTACTTCATTTTCTCTTTGTTCCCCTTTATAGAGCCAAGCCAAGATTGATTTATCTTATTTTTCATCCTCTTGAGAAGTAGAGGCTCTAACCATACCAGTTGGTTTGTGAATGTCTTATTCCTTTGATGTAGTAGGTGTGAAAGATTGGGAGGGTTTCCCATAAGATCTTGGAGATATAGGAATATTATCCAATGATGGTGTCATGTCTAGTTTATATTCTCCCATGATAGTTTCTTCAATTTTTAGTGTCTTTCCAAAGATTCTCATCACTGTGTCTTTAGAGGTTTCAGCTGGGATTTCTTTTGGGACTTCCTTATTGTGAGGAACCATATTGTCTACTTTAACATTGTTGCAAGTGTAGTTTGAATCTATAGGAATTGTTACTTCCACCCCATTGTGTGGGAATTTGATGCATTGGTGATAAGTGGATGGCATTGCTTGCATTTCATTTATCCAAGGTCTTCCTAGTGGTATGTTATAGGTCAATGGTAGATCAAGAACTTGACAAATTAAATTACATTAAATTGGTCCTATTCTAATTGGTAAAACAATAATCCCTTTGGATGATCTTTCCTCTTCATCGTAAGCCATAATGGTTATCTTACTTCTTGAATTAATTGTTTGTTTTGAAAGACCCAGTTTCTTGATCATATTGAGAGTACATATATTAAAACCTGTGCCTCCATCTATCAATACATATTTTACATGAGATTTGTGAATCAAGACTTCAATGTGAAGGGGCTGGTTATGTGGATGAATCAAGGATTTTTCATCTTCCTCTAAAAAGGAGAGCTAGTGTGGAGCTGATATGTGATTGACCATTGCCTAGAACTTGTCCACATCTATGTCTTTTGGAACATTTGTGGAATTTAGGGCTTGTTCAAGAACTTCCCTATGCACTGAAGAGATCTTTATTAACTCAAATATATAAATTTGAGCTAAAGTCCTTTGCAATTGGTCTACCAAGTTATAATTAGCAGATGGTATAGAAACTATTTGTCTTGTCATCACTAGTTTAGGAATTATGATAGGAAGTTCTTTAGAGGATGTATCTTGTTTAGATGAGGAGTTAACCCCTTTAATCATGATTTTTACTTGACTTTGAGTTACCACGTTCAAATGTGTCTTTGTCTTTAGCACCTTTGATAGTGATCACATCGATTGATTCACTTTTTATGTCCAACATATTGATCACATTATCATTATGAGAGTAGGTGTAATTGACTTCATTTCCCTTTCCTTTAGAAGCTTCTCCTTTTTCATAGTTAGGGAATGGTTTTTTATATGTCATGTGGTCTTCATTAGAGGTATGTCCTTCCACTTTGATCTTTCCTCCCTCAATGAGGTCTTGTATAAGGTTTTTGAGATTAACACAATCATTAGTCTTCTGTCTCTTATTCTCATTAAAGTCATAATAGTCATTATCATTCCACCACCTTGGTTACACTTTCGGTTCCCATGGTTTTGACTCTAGAATTGTGAGAAATTTTTTAATCCAAGAGAGTCTCCAAAACTATTTCAAGAGGTTCTCCCAATGGATTAAATGTTCTTTGAGGTCTATATGTCCATAGTTTACTCTTGTTGGTGTCATTGTTTGCTCTTGGTATTGTGGTTTCTACCTTAGTTTCTTTTCTTTATTATAGGTTATTTGTGAGATTAAACATAGTTGGTTTAGGGTTTATATTTGATGCTTCTACCACTCCATCAATAACAACATTCTTGTTCTTATTCCACCAAATAGGTTTGTTGTTATAGCTGTTATATTTATTATCGCTTTGGAGTGTGATCTATCCCTTCTTGAACATAACGTCTTCAGCACGAATAGCCTTATTCATCATTCTATCAAAACTAGGAGATTATTGCATTTGTAGATCATATTTCATTTCAGGTACTAAGTTTTTGATAAATATTTCCATGTTTTTAGATTCAGGTATTGCTCTTGAGTACCTTGCAAAGATTCTCCTCCACCATTGTAAAAAGTGTGTGAAGGATTCACCCATTCGTTGTTTCATGTTGGAAAGATCCATCGTGGTTATATTGTGTTGTATGTTGTAGGAGTAATTTTGGACACATTATTGAATCAACTCCTCAAAAGATTGCACACTTGGCGTGAGTTTGGATAACTATTCCATAGCATTTCTTCCTAGACTTCCTAGAAATAGCCTCATTAAATATGTTGGTTTGTGCATGTACTCTATACTTATGGCACAAAATTTTCTAACATGTTCATGTGGATCCATTTCTCCCATGCATTTTTTTGTATTTGGATCATGCCATGTTAGGTGGAAATGAAACCATGTTTATACTCTTGTCAAAAGGAAATGGACATATGTGCTCCAAAGAGTATTTCTTTGTTGGTTTAGTCTTTTCTTTCTTGAGTGTCACAAGTTCCATTTTCATTTGGTATAATTTATTTGAGAGTATTGAGATAGGTGTTTGTACTTCTTGTTCCTTCAATCTCTCAACATCATAGTCTTTAGGAAGTTTAACTCCAAGAGAAGCTAAGTGTAGGAGGTATTTTTCTTATTCCTCTCCAATGATCTTTTCCAAGGTCTTTTGGAAATTCCTACTTTGTTTGAGTTTGTTATACTCCTCTTCTGATATGTCTTCATCACTATCCAAATCAAACAAAGGATGACCCTGATTTCATTCTTCTTAGCTTTCTGTATCATCTTGTTTGTTATTATACTCATCAAAGGTAGCACTCCATTTGTGATGAGGTGTATCCATTTAAGGTGAGTCTTGATCAAATAGGGGATTTTAAGATGTCTCTCCCTATTGAAACTTGAGTAATCACAAAGGTCTCTCTGAGTCGTCAGCAAGGTATTGTTTACGTCTTATGTTAACTATGAAAGATGGGTCTCAACTTTGTCAAAAGTATTCCAATTACGTCAATAAGATTTCCAATTTATCTGAATAGGTGTGTCCAAATTGTGAAAAAGTATATGTGTTTTTTTAGAGTGATTGACTCTAGCATTAGAGGGTTAGAATACCCTAATAGTGAGATGGGAATCAATAGGATTTTTTGAGTGAGAAGACCACACATTTTGGGACCAATTGTCAGAATTCAAAAGGACATGCAAGGTAGACTTATAAGTAAGTTGGAAAATACTAATAGATAGACCAACAAGAGAAATAGGACCAGACTAAAGAGAAAAAAGGGTATCCAAAACTACTAAGCTTCTAAGTGTGACACATGTGCAAGTACCCACTATCCTCAATGTGACTCCTTAGATGTGAGATTTGATATACAGGATGTGAGATGATGTTTACTGAATGTGATATGATGCTTGCTAAATGTGAGCCTCTTTACCATATGTGAGCCAGAAATGACTAAATGTGAGCAATTTCCTTAAATGCGAGCTTATGCAACCAAATGCAAGCCAAGAATAACTAGATGCAATCCTCAAATGGTTTTGCAAGTTTTTGTCAATTTATCTTGAAGTACGTGAAATTTTGTTTGACACTAGAGTTTGTCTGAGACTTTCCATAATGTTTTTGAATAGTATGTATGTCAGTGAGTATCAAAATGTTTCTTGTTTGAGGAATTTATCTTTTTTGTGCATTTTAGGCACATCAAGCAATGCTTATTAGGTGACCAAACACATCCCTATTCCCTAGATTCTAGGCATAGAATTAAAATCTTTGCTTGTAGACTTAGGTACACACTCACATGCTAATCAGAATACAAATATCACCAAGCACTCAATGGATCGAGTCATGATGTTGTATTATCTGAATCCAAATGAAAGTGAGGGAATGAAATGATGAGTATCTTGGGGAAATTATTATTTTCCTTGCACAAATATTATGACCTTTCAGAGATAAACTGGCTTGTTTTGACTACAAGTGTTGATCATTTATGGGTATTCATTCGCAATCATCCCCCATAGAATTGCACAAGGAAAAATTAAGGTGTATAGCCCTACGAGTACTCAAATGTGTGTATTCTCGCAAGCGAGATTCAAGTGGCTCCACTCCACACACATTTATGCATATCCAAGGAATGATGTCAAAATTCCAAGGACAAAACCGACTATGTCTTCTGAGGCTTTGGCCTTCAAGGAAATTTTTTTATTATAGTGAGATGGAAGCTTTGGCATTCACCTATCCTCACTTGGGTCGTTCCCAAGACATTTTTTCCTCAACCGAAAGGCCCTCTAATGTTTTGAAAACAAGAAAGAGGATTGGGTTCTTAAGAGTCTAGATTTTTTATTCTTCATAAAGAAGAAGAGAATACTCTCGTATAGAGCATACTCTCCTATCCATTTCATTTTCTCCTATGAAGCACATCATGCAATGTTTATTCCCTCATATTTTAGAGCTCAAGACTTAATCCCCCATAATGAGTTTCTAATTTTCCAACTTGGGAAAAGAGCATAATCCTCTAGTTGGACCAAAAATTGTGTTTAAATCTGATATTTAGTTGCCTATTTTAAGAACTTTGACAAAAGGACTTTTGAGAAAGTTTTAAGGTTCATTTACCCCAAATCCTAATCAAATTCTAACTTCATTTTTGAGTTTCTAATTTTCCATAAAGGAAAAGAGCATAATCCTCTAGTCAAGTTAGCAAATGATAGAAAATGTGTTAAGTTCCTAAAAAAAATGCAATAGAGTTAGGTTGATCACTTTAGGCAACCTGCAAACCACTAGTTAGTAGTTTTTCTCCATCCTTTTGATCAAAAGGTCTATGGCAGCATTCTATAATAAATCATTAGGTTGCTCAACATACAAACAAATTCATGGTTAGTAGATTAATAACCAAATTTCAAAACATGCAAAATAACTAACCAAATGCGACTACCTTTCCCAAATGTGATGCAATTTTTACCAGATGTGATTAATGATCCCATATATGAGCCTTTGCAACTAAAGGTGATGTAGTATTCACAGGATGCGAGCCTTTACTAAATGTGATACAAGATCAATAGGATTTGATCCAAGAAATCTAGGATGCGAGTCTTATCCCAGGATGCGAGCCTTTGTCACTAAATGTGACCCTGCACATGGAAATAGAGAGAAAAAATGAGTGAAAATGACTTAAAATGAGGAGAAATCTGAGGATCTTCCACATGGTGGGTGCCAGAAATGTGTTTATATTTATTGGACCTACAAGCTACAACACAACACTTCAATATGTCATTACGTTAGTGATTAAAACATGAAATATTGAATTAAAAGCATATAGAAACTACCAAAACTGACATATTGCTTCCTATCTAAGAACAGTGTAATTTAGATCATAATTTCCCTCAAATTATGCCTAAATCAATGACATATACAAGCTTAGAATGGAAGATTTAATGAGAATTCAAACTAATGTCAATGCAAAGTTCATTTTAGTGCTCCAAAAAAATGTTATGAAATTATGTAAATGATGAACTAAGAATGCATTTAGATTTATACAAAATTAGAGCAGCATAAGATTACTTTCAAATTCTAAAATTAGCGGCAGCATAAGGATGCTTTCAAATTTCTAAGATTAAGGGCCAATTGAGCTCAAAATTTATTCCTTTTATAGAAGAATTTGAGGAATGAGTGGTTGACATTAATTTGTGAAGAGAGGTGGAGATTGAATCTTTGGTGATCCATGTGAGTGATCCAAGTGATTTAAATCTCATTGGCTAATGGATTGACTTTCCATATGCAAGTGAGGAGTTGTAATTAGGAGATTTATTTAATTCCCTTTAATTAGTTACTTTAGCCAAGTATTTAATTGTTTTGATTTGATTTAAATAGGCCAATGTAATTAATGTGAGTTAGTGATGAAATCACTCTGATTGTAGGAGATTAAATTGATTTTAATGAATTATTCCAATATTTGAGTAATTGTCTTGACATAATTAGGGGTATGATCACACTTAGGGAAAATAGGGTCTTTGATTAGAGTAGACCAAATTAGGGTGGTTAAAAGATGAATATCAACAATATGAATTGTTGAAAAGGAAATTTGAATA
Source organism: Thuja plicata (assembly GCA_018584345.1). Lineage (NCBI taxonomy): Eukaryota > Viridiplantae > Streptophyta > Pinopsida > Cupressales > Cupressaceae > Thuja > Thuja plicata. The sequence goes on from MU227172.1 coordinate 2,028,727, forward strand.
AAATATTGAAAATAGTTAGTTTTGAAAGAGGTGGAGATGAGATCTAAACTCACTGGACTAGAGGTTCCTAAGGTCAAAATTCCCAGTTTCATTCTAGGTGGGTCTCTTGAGTACTCTAAGTGTAAGGTTCCAAGTTTTTGAATCCTCAAGAGCCTATAAAAGAGGATCCTTGTATGTTTGTGTCTCCAAGCTTTGGTGAACATGTACTTGATCAAGTAATCCCATATAAGAAACTTGTCAAAATTTATATAACTCAAGGGCAGCACTCCCCAAGCCTAGTACAACCTTGGGAGTTCAATGATATTCTGACTTATCAAGCTTTAGGATAGCAAGGAACAAATTTTGAACAGACCAGGAGAGGTTTTTCACATGTTGTCACGATTGTACAAGATATTTAGGATAATGAATCTGATTCTCTATTAGAGATAGAAGAGTTTAGGAATAAAAATTTACTGGTTCAGGATGATAGGGATGTTGATATTAGTGAGGATCTTATTCATGTTTTCTTTAATGAACTGTTTGATTATGTTGAACAAACTGACGAAGTAGGTGTTGGTTTCTTTGTTGAACTCCCTAATTATAATGATGAGGATGAAGTGAATATGCATATACTATCTCTTGGGACAAGTACATGAAAGAAAGAATTAGAACTTTTACCTCTGGATGACATGGAAGAAGATTTTTTTTATGATGCGGAAGATGTTTTTTCTTTAGAATTTGAGGAAGAGGAAATATTCTAGGGTGCAGAGGATTCTTTATGTTTACATTAGGATTTTGAGGTAGTAACCATTGAAGGTGTAATTCAAGGACAACAAAAAGGAATGTTAGAAGGTATAGATTTCACAGAAGCACTGCAAACATCAAAATCCAACCAACAATATGACAGGCCAATGGAGCATAAAGTTTGGACAAAACATTCATCCTTCAAGTTTTGTTAGCTTAAGAGGTGTTGGTGTTTAAAACTATTACGTTATAAAGCAACCAATATACCCTAAGAATAATATTAGGAATGGTTAATTCCAAGTATGAGAGATTTGCAAGGTAACTGGACTAACTATAGGACAAGATTGTCCTCTACTCTTTTGGCTCTGCAAAACCAAGGAGGGTGCACCTAATCCAGATTGGTATTTAACTCTTTTCAACTCCTTAGAACTTCTAGATTTTAACAACAAATAAATGGAAAGATAGTATGAAATGACAACCACTCATTCAGTGACTATTCTCTACCATGCAGGACCACAACCAACAACCACAAAACTTTAAAAGGACTGAAAATGGTTTTGATGTTTTTATAGGGAAGAGCATAAATAAACCTATTCAGATATATATCAAAGTAGAAGATACTAATTACTGATCAGTGCTTTATCCATTGGGAAACTATTATAGTTCAGATACAGGATAGAGAAACTAACTATTGTCGAGGACTCAAAACCATAAATACAGATAACTCTAGACAAAACACTTCTTAATAATTTGTATGTAGAAAAACCCAAAGAGTCTATGTCTTATCCAAAGAAGATTTTAATTTTATCCTTGATCAAAACTATGGACTAAAACATATACATAAAGAAATCTTATGGAGTGAACCAGAAGATTCAAAACTCAAGAGGCAAGCAAAAAGGAGAGACTTGAATGAGAATTGTTGTATTGAGTACAAAGAGGTCAATTTCAATTCCAAGATGTTTCAAATCATAAACCACTTCATTAAATGCAAAATATTTGTAATTTTTTTCTTCTATGATAATACTCTCTAGATATACATCTTCTATACTCATTGGAAACATTAACAGATTTATGCCTTATGCTGCTTGCCCAAATTTTTCCTCAGCTCCCTCTAAATAATCTTGGAAGTCCTTTTATAAGACAAGGACTGCAACAAGCTTCAGACCATTTAGGGTTAGGGATAAAAATGTAATCTATACTTCACAAAAATAAATAACGTATTTCAATATTAAACAATTCTATCATCAACAAGTTGGGCTCAATCTTAAATTCTTCTTGTGTAATCTGATTTAATTCAACTGCCATTCAACCTTGGAGAATGAACCCTACAGAAGGAATAAGAATGGAATGTCTTTTTTGCATTTAATACCCTGATAAAGTCTTGGCTCTTCAGATCTACAAAATATCAAAAAGCTCAGGTGTTCAAGAATAAAATCTGATCTTGGCCTCTACAATTCTAGAAAAGACTAGTCATTAACAGGAAAGAACAAAGATAGGGATAACACTTGATTGATAAACTATCCATTTCCCTAAACTAATATTATTTTCCTAAGTGCATTCAAGGTCGCCCAACTTTCGTTCTCTCAGCATCCAACAAGTGTACAAGAAAAAACCACAAAGATCAAATTCGGTTAATTAATGCTCTATAATAAGACATGATCCACTGCTTAAAAACCCTCAGACAAAGATTTAGAAATTTGAAAAGAGGTTAAATTGTCATTGGTGGTGCAGGATTTGATATCAATAATCAAGATCAAGACTTTACTCCCATTTAAAACTCCATTTTAGATTTATTTTGCGGTTACCTGGGCTCTCTAGCAACCTCCTTGGATAGGTGGCAGCTTGGCGCAATGCCTTAATGGCTAGATCTCAAGCATCTTCCTTTTGAGCGTTTAGGTATGCCATTGGATCTTCTCAATACTTTCTTTGTCTTTAACTTCATTACCTTGGCATTGCTTTGGACCCAACGGGGACATGTGGAAGATAGGCGCAATGAATTAATGGGTAGATCTTGATTACTTTCTCTTTGAGGCTTTACGTTGTTCGTCTGATCTTTTGAAACTTGATCGATCTTTACTTCATTTTTGAATTAGGCCCTTAACCTGCTTTGAACTTTGGTCAGTCAATTTCTTCTTATCTCCAAGTCATTGAATCCATCAGCTAACTCTAGTAACATTGTGAGATTAAGTGCACACCACAAGATTAAGGCAAGTACTTAGAAAGATCAACAGCCTATGCTAAATCATGAGACTTTGCATGATATCAGCACAAAATTACAAGATTACATGTCATCCATAAGATCAACACCACATCCACGATTCAAGTTTGATCTTAGCTAAACCACTTTAAACTTTACTTGACTCGATCATAACCTTAGTCCATTATGAGATTACGCGACTGAAGAAAATGCCAAGTCGTGAGAACTTTTACTAACCCCAGAGTCTATGTAGAGACTTAGCAGCATCCACAAGATCAGAATCATACCAATGGTCTAGATCTTTCCCTTATCAACTCAACTTTTAAATTTATCTTGACTCAGGTTCATTTGGAGATCACACGACTAAAAGAAACTCATAATCTCTAAAAGTTAACCTTAACTTGGTTCAAATCTGGAGATTATGTGCAAACCTTAGATCTTCTCTTTAATCAATGGTCCAGATCATATCCGTGCAACTCAACTTGGCTCAGAACTTAACCGTTCTTGAACCTAGGTCCATTAGGAGATCACATGAAAACTAAGTCTCTAGATCATTGAATACTCTTCTTGACTTGAGTTAAATTCAAAGATTACACACAAGTCGCTAGATAAAAATATCATTGACGGTCTACGCTTGATTTTTGAATCCTTTTGTACTTTCTCAAATCATCTAGAGATTACACAACAACCCTTGATCATGATCTAGATATACGGCTCGTGCTAAATCTCTAGATTCTCATGTACTTGACCATTTCTTTTTGAGATCACGCACCAGCCTTAAGATCAAAATTACATTGACAGTTCAGATTTGATCTTGGATAATCCATCTTGGATTTACCTGAGTCAAACATCAATCTAGAGATCACATGACTGAAGGAAATTCATAACCTTGGCAAGTTGACCTTAACTCAGGTCAAAATCTAGATTCTAAGTCGCTGAATAAACTTAGCTAGCTTTGACTTAACCCTGAGTTCATATGGAGATTGCACGACTATGGGATATCTAAGTCATGAGAACATTTCTTAACCTCAGAGTTTATGCTGAGACTTGGCGTAGACCACATTATGAAAGAAAGAACTTAACAAGATCAATGACCTACGCTGAATCTCCCAAAGAAAGAGATGACTTGGACTTCATCTCGCGACTTACCGCAACCACATGATTTTGAAAAGATCTATGGCCTACGCTGAATCTCAAGACATATATGTACCTGACCATTTCATTATGGGATTAAATGAAAACCACATGATGAGAACACTGACAGAACAAGATCTATGGCCCGCATGATATCTCGAGACATTTGACTTAACCTAAGGTGCATTTAGAGATCACACGACCAAAGGGAAAAAGTAACCTTGCCTTTAACCTTGAGTCAATCTAGAGATCACGCAACCAACTAGGTCTCGAGGTCACTAAATAAAATTCTTAACTTTGAGTTTATTCAGAGATTACATGCACACCACAAGATTAGAAACAATATCAACGATGCGCATCTAATCTCAAGATAGAAAGAGCATATTTCATTTTGTTCCAAGATCATGCAACAAGGCAAAGACCAATAAAAGAAAATATTATTTGACCAACCACATGACAAAATGCAAACTTAAGTGGCTCAGAAAAAGGTAACTTAAAATTATAACAAGTACATAAAGGGTTTAGGGATGTTTTTCTCAACGGCTATAAATTTGAAGCTAGGGTTTAAGACTTTGCAAGACAGCCAAATTTTTTCATCAATTAAAACAAAATTTCTCATAGACACTTAGGGTTTCAGACCATAGATCATAAGAATAAATGCACAGACATGGAAAGAAGACACGAAACCTAGAAAAAATTTGTAAGTACTAACAAGAGGATGCCCTATAAGGTATTTATTAAGAATGGAGGATATCAGTACATAAGAGGTCAAATTGAGCCTATTCATGAGGCCTCAATAGAGGAATAGAAATCTCATCTTGTTTATATGCCTCTGGACACAACATTTTTAATACAATTAAGGAGGTAAGCCTTGTTACTTTTGGTTTTGAATTGATATGGAAAAATTTGTCTTGGTGTTTTGCACATTTCCATTTTGTCTTAGTTGTTTTCAAGTTTTTAAAGAGTCTCAAGCTAGGAAGAAAAGGTTTTTATTTTCAAAAACCATTCAATGGTTTCATTTGATTCATGATCATCTTAATAGCTTAAGGTAGAATAGTTTAGTTTTCATCTTTCAATAAGTGCTTTAGCACACAATTAGTTTTTTGTTAGTTTTCAGTTATGTGGTAGAGAAAAGTATAAACTGGTCAAAGAAATCATATTGGATGAAGAGAAAGTATACCATATGAGACATGAGCTGAAAATCCCACTGTCACATATCATACAAATTAATGACAAACAATCCTAACGACTTTCATCATATTAGATTTTTTATTTATGTTTTCCCAGTTTGGTTTCATTTCATTTTCAGTTTAGTTTTTCTCCAACCTAAAAAAATAAAGTCCAAAAATGGTCTATCATTCATAGTAATGAACACATGTCATGTAAGTTTTCATTACTACAAACCATAAAGAAGTCCTCAACTAGATTTTGTCACATTTGATTATTTGTTCAATTTTCAGTTTGGTGTGTTATAGTTTCAATTTTTCATGGTTTAGAGAAGACTTTGTGCCCAATAGGTATGCAAAAGGAAGATGGTCTATTCTATTTAGCAGGAAAAAACCCCTAATATGTCACCAAAAATGTTACCAATTTTTGCATCCAGCTCAAATTGGCAGAGCTGGGTAGTTTTTTGACTGGTCAATGGTACATTTGATTCATTTTAAAACTTTTTTAGTTTCAGATGTTTTTTTTTTAACTAAAATTAAGAGTGTAGAGGTAAACTGAATAGAGTGCAATTGCAGAGAAGAAAATATCAGTTTTCTTCTTCAAAAGACTAATTTTATTTTTATTCGTGAAAGATAATAGTACAAATAAATGCAAGAGCATGTCTTTTCATTCATCTTTTTATTTACAAAGAAATGAAAGTACAGTGCATTAAATATAAACCACACAAGTTGTGGAGCTCTAAAAAAACATTTGAAAAGATAGATACAATGTATAGAAGTCCAGATAGAAGGAGTAAGGATAGATCTATCATTGCCTCAAATGGAGAAATCTCAAGTCTTGATGAGCTAATTGAGTGGGCCCCATGTCCTAGATGTGTTTATACTATGGAAATGAACAACTAAGAGGGGGTGAATTAGTTGCTCCTAAACTCTCAAACTTCAAACCCCCCTAACCCAAAAAAACCCTTAAACTTGTGAACCCTTAAATCTGGTCTAATCAAATTAAATAATGAGCATGAAAGTACACACATTCAAAATTAAATCCATACAAGTTGACACGATATTTTTATAATGGAAACTCTATTAGGGGAAAATAACAGTGGGGTTGATTACCCACAATAAGTAAATACCTTGTTAGAAGTAAAAACATATTACAATATATATGGGTATTGCACATGCAATCAGGGTCACTACCTAGAGCTCACTACTCAAATGAAAATCCTTGGGCTACAACACTGAGGAACGCTTGTTTCCTTATATTCTTGATCACTACAATGATCGATCAGACTCCAAACTGATAGGATTTTTGTGAGCTGCTGAGAATGACAACCCCAATGTCTGATTATAGTTCCTTATAAGCATACTTTTTATATATCTATTTAATCCTCTTGTTGAACACACTTCTCATTTCATTGAATGGGGCTCTCCCTTTTCTATCGACATCTTACACTTGCATCCTCAATCTACAACTTAAATTATCCCTAATCTTTCATTTTATACCAAGAACTAGGTCAGAAAAATGTAATTCATCATCTCTTCCAATCTATAGGTCAGATTTCTTGGTTTGAATTCATATATGACCACTTATTATTGACCACATACTATAACCACCTCCTTGAGGTCATAAATATCCTAGATAGCACATTTTGTACTCGCGCAACATGATTTATCAACTAGGTCAGCCAAGAACAAATTATACAAATGAAAATATTATCATTGAACAAAAATTCAAGCAATCGGGTCCTTATGATCCATGTAGATCACCAACTCATTAAGAACATACCTCAAGAACATCCTATAGAATCATGAAAAACACTCCGCCATTCAAATATGTTACAGTCATTGGATTTGCCAACTCTTTTTCACCAAGCCCTGAAGAACATTGTTATCAAGCCACATAAACAATAAGATTATGCCTTGCATACCTATGAAGTACAAACCCTTTGAGTTGAACATACCTAAGTATGTCCCAGAAATACTCCTAAATTTTATCAGTGAAATTCTTACTCCGTTGAGCACACTGGACATTTTTTGGCTTCATGTTAATAATGATTGTCACCTTTTTTTCCATCCATCTTCTATAACCTATTTACCTATCCACATCTTTAGGAAATACTCTGAAACTATGCATCAACATGGTAAACACCTTCAAAAACCTTCTTCTACATAAGAGAATCCATATCTTTCATATCCCCTTCTCACCAGACCATTAAAAACTCTACTCAACTAGCTAACTTGCAACATTTAAGTTAGCAACAAATAATTTGTTCTTCTGATCAATTCCTCTGCTATGTTGACATCAATGCCAAAAAATTCATCTTTTAAATTTTCCATTATGCCAACAAAATGTACCTTCAATAAAATATGAGAAATGGAGTCAATCCTTGGACTAAGAAATGGAGAATCTCAAACTTTCTCCTAGTCATGACTGCTATACATTTAGAAGTGCATAAAATAGTGATCAGAGAAGCGTGAAAGAAAATAAGTTGAAGCAGCTATTTAATGCTAAGGAGTTTGTTTCCATGTGCAAATTCAGTTTGAAGACAATAGCTATTGAAGGGACAAGCATGCATGATTGAAACCTTTTATCTTAGTAGTTATAGATAAAGAAAATGATGAATTATTAAATGGACATGGAATTTTTCCATGAAACCTTTCAGTCTAAAATTGTAAGCCAGTATAATCAAGTGAGAAATTAGTACAATGATTTGAAGTTGCTACAGTGAATTCAATAGATATGAACAACTATAGAAATTTGTGAGACAACATCTGTAAACAAAATGCAAGCTAAAGAACTAAACAATTTTCAAATGTACAACATCAAATTTAGTTCCCAGAAGGACTCTGTCATAGATATAATAGTGACATATTTTTTGGTGATTTCATGTACCAAGAATATATTAAAGTCAGAAAAGAAATTATATTTCATCATTAAGGACAAAATAAATAAAGTGATAAGAAGGAAATAGGTAATTAATTTTAGGTACTGATTAAACATCATAAATCTAGGAAAAGAATCGAGAAGGGTAAAGTACAACAGTATTAAAGCATAGATCATATTAATATTTAAAGTTGTACATGGTAACAAAGCTTATTAAAAACATAAGCATTCAAAGATTTAAAGGACAATAATTTATACATGGAAATGAGAATGTTTACACCAGACAATAGTGTAGCACCTATGAAAAAGTGTCAACAAGTACACATAGAAGACAACTGAGATATAGAAGTCTAGTTCTTAAAATGACATCAGAACAACTAAATTTGGAATAAATTGCATCTGCAAAAGTAGTTTTAAATCAAAGATCCATCAATGTGTTTTAATATCAGTGAAGGATTAGGCACCGCTATTGGAGATCATCATTGTTATTTTCATCCTAGAGATACAAGAGGTGATACTATTATCTTGAAAAGGAGGGTACTCAATATATAACGAGAACATGAACATGGAATTGCAGGAATAGAACATCATAACATTAAATAAACATATTACAAAATGTTTTCATGGGAGTACCAAGAATAGATCAAAGCCATCTAGTAGTGATAAAGAATGAGTACAGATGGAGATCACTATCATATCCAAGTGTGTCAACATAAATTAACAAATCCTGTATATGGAAGATTATATAAAAACAAATAGGAGATTGGCCAACCTACCACCGTGGACACTTAAAGGAAATAGTCATATATATCAGGAAGTGTCTGAAAAGATTAATAGGAAATCATTCAATGAAAAAGACTATTGCAATGTGCATGAATCGTTTCATATTTTTTGAAAAAAGGGAGTCGTGTTCAAAATAATAGGTAGCAAATAAGAGTATCAGAAGGTCAAAAAACCTCATGAGTGGACAATACATTCAAAGAAAGGACAAAATAGTTGACAGTTATATTGTCAGGAGAAGACATAAACAACAAAAGTATATTGCCAATATATAGGAAAAGCAACCACATCAAAAGACAGTGATGATGACATGTAACTAATTGAATGATTGAAGATGTTAATTTGATCATTGAAATGCAGAAGGATAATGCAAGACATTAAATATGTTAATGGATTGTATTGTCATTGATGTCAAATTGATATAATCTAATCGGTTATAATCAAAGTGTTAAAGACTTCAGAGAATCAAAGAGAAGAATATTATGCTTTTAGTAATGCATAAAAGACAAGCATTCACAGTATGACTTCAAACACTGATTGTCAGTAGAACACCAACGGACAGAGATCACCAAATGTCAAGTCACACTGATGTCTGAACAAGAACACAGATGAGCATTAAAAATGAGCAGAATCACAAGCATAACTGACGACTAGAAACATAGTGTAAACCAATAGAGAATCCCGAGGAGAACTAGAGTGTTGACCAAAGCTATCAAATATTTAAACACCGAAATTAAAATAATTTTATAAATGACAAAATATCTAGCTAGCAGAGCTAAATATGGACTTAACTGGTAGTTATCTTTGTTTTCATTGACAAGATAAAGCCAAAGATAAGTAAGGGATTTAAATTTGTTTTATCCAGTTGGAAAGAAGATCTCAGTGAGATAAAACATGAGTTTTTCTTTAAATCTAATTTACGAGAATTGTGGATCACGCCAAGATCAAGAAAATCAAGAACCTAACAACAGTGATATCATCTCCATAAAGAGACAAATCAATTCATTACGAATTGTGGTGGGTGAATGAATGAAAAGAGGATGCTGAAGAGAAACTGATGAAGAGAAACTTCATACAGTCTTGATCAATCAAGCTAAGGAAAGAGCTAAAGTTTTGTGTGGACACCAAGCAACAGAGCACAGCATCACTGAGAAGAATCAAAGTGGAGCAAAGGTATAAACCGATATATATTTATTAGAATAGTTTTATGAGATTACAATAGATCTGAAAACCTGCAAGTATAAGTTGTTTATGTGAATAGATCATACTGTTTCATTTTAACCATTGATTCATAAAGTCTCTTAACTGAGCGATATTTAAAGATCCTTTCTATATTGAGATACATCCAAAGGAGTATCAAAAAGTTTAATCATGAAGATAGCATGAGATGCCAGATATCTATTGGCAGGCCAAGTTAGTGTTTGATCAAGGAAGGTAGCATAGAGATTCCCAATATCAAGTGACAGACTAAACTTTTAAATCCTCTAACAAGGTCACACCTAACAGTGTGTTTGTAACCTTTAATAGGGTTGGATCTTCACTGAGCTCACTTTAGAAGAGTGAAAATTTTGGGTTACCGGTCCCAAGTGGTTTTTCCCTTAACAGGGTTTCCACATTAAAAATCGATGTGTCAATGTGTTTATGAGTCATTAATTTAGTGTTTTTCATTGCACATAACTTAATTGGATTGATCGGTATACTCTAGAAAATTCACTATCTTTCGGTAAATTAACAGATTGCTATTCGGTAAACATACAATAGTAATTTCGAGCATTCTGAGCAGTAGTAATTTGATAAAAGTATTTGGAGCCATTCATGTCATAGGACTGAAGATAAATAGAGGCTTAATATTGTGGTACTAAGTTTTTGGGTTGATTATTAGAATATTTTTGAGGCCACTAATTCACCCCCCCCCTCTCAGTTATTACTAATAATTGGTATCAGAGCTTGTGTGCTTAGAAAGGGATTTTAATAGCTCAAGGAAAAGATCACAAGATGAAGGGATGAGATGTGCCCAAGTTGAATAAAGACAACTTTGCATCATGCAAAAGAAGAATAAAACTCCACCTATTAGGTATTGGAAATGATATTGTTCAATACTTAGATACTGAATATGTGTTTCCTACAAGACCTCACACTCTTGAACAATAAAGAGTAAAGCATGAGCATAACTGCATGATGATATAACTTCCATCATCACTCTCTGATGTTGAGTTTGAAGATTTTAAAACCTACGTCTTTGGAAATAAAATGTGGGATAAGTTGAAGCTTGTACATAGAGGAGATGCCAATGCACTAAGAGAAAAGGTAGAAAGCCTAAGAGGGAGGTTTGATGACCTAAGGATGAAAGAAGGAGAAAACATTACTCAGTATAGCTACAAAATCAAAGAGGTAGTAAATGATATCCGAGGAGTTGGAGGTGTACTTGAAGAGAAGACAGTGGTAAGTAAAATCTTAAGAACCTTACTACATGTTTATTCTATTAGAGTTTCTGCTATTCAATAAATGAGATCAGTTGAAAACAATACAATTACTCTAGATAGTCTGATTGGTAGACTAATCTCATTTGAGATGAATAAATTTGACAATAGTGTATTACCATCTATAGAATCTGCATTGAAATATTCTTTAAAGATAAGTAACTCAAATCATAGACCTACTGTTAGAAATGATAGTGACAGTGATAATGAGGATCAAGGACTTGATGAGATTGAAGCACTAATGGCCAGAGTATTGCAGAGAGGCAAAGGTAGATACAAAGTTAAATTACCACTTGTCTGTTTCAATTGTAAAGAGGTTGAAAAATTTGCTTCAAGATTTCCAAACCAAAGAAAAGATGACAGAGGAAATGACATATCATATGAGAAGAAGTTTGATAGAGGTGATAACATAGATTACCGGAGCAATCAACAATTTGACAAGAGAGATACCGAAGACTACAAGGAAAAAGGGAAGAAATCTTGTTACCTAGCTAAGAACATAGCTAATGACACTGACACTGAATCAGAAGAAGACATCGAGATGGTATTTGTATCCATGAAGGATTATTCAGATGAAGATGAAGAAAGGTATGTAGAAACTGCACTCATATCTAAAATTAGTAAAAATGATGTCTGGATCATAGATAGTGGCTGCACTCACCACATGAAAGGTGATAAAGAAAATTTTGAGACTTTTGAATACTATAATGGTGGTTCAGTGAGAATGGGAAATGATACACCTTGTCCAGTCGAATGTAAAGGAACCATAATGTTGAATAACTTGATAAAATGTGAAAATGCCTACTTGATAAAAGGACTGAATTATAATTTGTTAAGTGTTTCATAGCTGAACAATTTAGGTCACAGAGTAGAATTTCAAAATAAGAAGTAAAAGATCTACAATGAATCAGGAAGATTGATTGGTACTAGTGAGCAGACAAAATGTAACATTTTTTATCTTGATGATACTAACACCACTTGTTTAATGGCTAGAAATGAAGACATATGGTTGTGGCACAAAATATTGTGTGATGTGAATTTTGACAACATGGTAAAGATAAGAAAAAAAAGGAATATCAAAGGCTTACCGAGCATGACTAAGCCTGAGATTATCATGTGCAAAAAATTCTAAAAAGGTAAGATGACAAAGTCTAGTTTCAAAAGTAAAACCCATACATCTAATGAAATTCTCAAATCAGTCTATACAGATCTATGTAGACCCATGAGGACAAAGAGCCACTATGGAGATAGGTATTTTATTCTCTTTGTTGATGATTAATCTAGAATGATGACATTCATGTTCTTAAAAGATAAATCAGAAGCATTTAAGATGTTTAAATGGTATAAAGCAATGGTAGAAAAACAAAGTGAAAATAAATTGAAATGCTTAAGGTCAGATAGAGGAGGGTAATTTACTTCAAATGAATTCACTAACTATTGCGATGAGCATGGAATCAAAATACAGGTTTCTGCACTGAGAACACCACAACAAAATGGAATTGCTGAAAAGAGAAACAGATCAATTGTTGACTGTGCAAGAACATTGATGATTGAGAAAAGAATCACTCAAAATTTCTAGAGGGAAGTTGTTAGTATTGTTGTCTACACACTAAAAAAATAACAATTGAAGATGTTGGAATTATTGGAATGATTTACTTAGAGGGGAGGGGTGAATCAGTACCTCTAAAACTTTTTGTGTGGTTGGCCCATTAACCTTTGAGTCATCAGATTTGTATATTCCTATCTATATGCTCATCTTTCTATATGTATGTGGAATCATAATATAAGTTCTTTACATGTGTAAACATTCAAGAAACATTCATAAAAACAAATAATCACATAACACATGATATGATATCGCAGAAAACTCCTATTAGGAAGTAAAAACTGTGGTGGGGATGTATACCCACAAAAATTCACTATCAACAGATAAGAAGGGAGCTGATAAAGGCTTACAATTGATCACTTCTAATGATCTACCATATTAAGAGTATTAGAGTGGAGACCTATTAGGATATACTTTGTTTGAGGCTTTAGCAACACTGTTAGCTGTGCACTTTGTTAAGAGATTTATCAAATAATGGTTAAGTCCACATTCTACAAAAAGATTTTAGTTGTAATGCACTTGTTACAATGTAACTACAATATAAATGTTGATCTGATAGTGAATGAAATCTCTAATTGTTGATAACTGATCGTGTAAAGCTTACAATGTAAATGTAATCACCTTCAGTGATTAAGTGATACCTTGTCTCTGCTCATCAATAGCCTTTCTATGTTCTTGATAATTTCTTTGATCTATTTTTGTACTTTGCATGAATTCTCTTCTTCTACTTAGATGCTCTCCATGGCTACTATCATTTTTCAAATTATTACAAGTTACATTACATTACAAATTATTGAACATCTATTTATACTAGTTTCTAACTCTATTCTTGGTTCATGCTTTTACAAATTAACTCTAGATCCAAGGTTTACAACTTGAACTTGATCTTTAGTTAGATATGTTTTAGATCCATTAGGATTCTTTAAAAAATTCATAATTTGCTTTCTTGACCCTCAAGTAAAGATTTAAAACAAATAAAAACTCTATAAATAGAATTACAATGTTTTATCTGATGTGTAAAGTCAGATCCACTTTTTGCGGGTTCTGTAACTGATTGTCACTTCTGATGGTTGGGTTGTTCTGTTAGTTCTGTCAGTTTTGTACTCCATCGATGTCCCTTAATTGAACTATTCGTCAGGTATGCTTTTTCTACTCCATCGGCGATATTCTCAAAACTATATCATCGGTAATGCTTGTCGTCAATTTGACTCTTGTCAATGTTCATCAGGCAAGTCTATACTTATCATTTTTACAATAAGAATTTTCATCTCATCAGGTATCCTTGCTATCCACTGGTTATGCTTATATCGATGACCTTTATCATGTTTTTCCCTTTAAGTATACTAATGGAAAAACTTAATGTCATCAATCTCCCCCTTTGACATTAGTATCAAAAACTGATATGTGCAACATACTTGATGTATTAGTATGTACACCTATGTATACTTCTTCCTTAGTCATGAAATGACTCCCCCTATGCATATGTCGGTAAGTGTAAGTTTATGTACATATCTATCTTTATTGTACATACAATATACATATCCTCATATAGTATTTTGTACATATGTATACATTCCTCCTTTTTCTACTAAAGTATATTTGCACATATGTATACATTCCTCCTTTTTTGATAATGAAGGAAAAGGTACTTACAAATTTTCAAAAATATGAGAGTGTGAGGCTTTGATTTCCTCCATCATTTTCTCCCATTTCTCCTTTAAATTCTCAAGAGCCATATGCTCAAGTGATATCCTCACATGCATGTCATATATGTTGTCTACCATAGACATTTCTAGGGTTGTGATTAGATTTTGTGCATCTGTTATATGTTGTTGTCAGAGTGGTGAGGTTTGGAAAAATATGAGCTTGTAGCTCTGTAACCTCATTTCTAAATTGTGTCTCTACATCTCATATTCCTTGTCGCAATCTATTTACCTCTGTGATCTTTTCATGATGTGGCTTTATTGTGTTTGCATCAGAGGTTAAACTTAGTGCACTAGCTAATAGATCTGAATCTAGTTGTGACAGCTTATCACTATTTTCTTTTGTAAAATTTTCTAATGTGTACAATTTCTAAACTAAGGTAAAAACTTCAGCAATCATAGGTTCTAATTCACTTGCTAGTTCAGATAGCTTTACCTTGTTCTCTACCACTTCTTGGCTGATTTTCTCAACTAGTTTGTGTTGATACTTTATCTCTACTTGTTATTCCATCGCCTTCTCTGCATCAACATTTTAATTTGTGATGATGTCGATAGGAACTTCTATTTTTTCCATGACTGATATACTATCTTCAATTTTGATATCTAGAACAAGTTGAAGTAGAATGTCCCTAGCTTTATCAAGTGCTTGGGCTTCCCTGTGTGCCTTTTTCATTTTATCTTGAATTTCTTTTCTCTGACACATCACTCCAAACTTTTGAAGTGCTTTAGTATCTAAAGTGGATACATCCCACTTGAATATCTCAATTACCTTGTCAAGTGTGACCGCCAATATATATTTCTTCATTGATTTCTACTTCTTCTTTGGCTGTTTGGCAGATTGGTGCACTACCATTTGTAGACCTTGAGATTGGATGGATTGTGTGAGTGAGGTTCAAGAAGATGAGGCATCATGTTGTTTCTATTCTGAGTCCACCGGTTGGTATTGTGAAGACATCTCCTCATTGGCCTTAGGTGTATCAACAGATTTATCTTCCTTTTCTTTCATGCTTTCATCCTGCTTGACTTCTTCACTCTTATATTTCTCTTCATCTTTTGTCAATGTTTCATCTATTTTATTACCTGATTCTTTGTTCTTTTCAATAGACACCTCTTTTTGAGTGTCGGTTGCATCTTTCATCTTTGTATCTATCTCTTTTGGAGTATCTGATGCATTTTTATTTTGTTCATTACCCGTGTCCTTGGGTATATCATCATCTTTCTTAGATGATTTCTCCTGACTTGATTCACTATCAATTGCTTGTATCAAAACATTCATGTTGGTTGGTGTATTGACCTCTAAAGTGTTAATAGGTGTATCCTATCCATTGGTATTGCCCTATGTAGCAGTGATATCTTCATCTTTTTGCACTTCTTCTGTAGGGTCTTTTCATGTATTGTCATTGATAATGTTATCCAACCATGATTCATCATTGATATCATCAGTTATGTTACCTTTTATTATCAAATCTTCTTTGGTAACCTCTTCTTCATTACTCAAGTCAATATGAATTGCACTTAGTGGATTTTGGCTTTCCTCATTCTATGTGTTGTCAAGAGTAGTGTCGAGCCATACTTCATCTATAACTTCAGTATGTTTGGGGCCTGGTCGATCACTCTCTTCTTTGTCCAATTTCACAGATGAGTCATCTTGTATATCCTTGATGATGATGATGTTTTCCTTCTCTGGGATAGCTTCCTTAATGGGCTTTTTGAGTATCTTGCACCATTTCTTATGCTGTCTTGATCAAGATCAATTAGCTTCCCTTTGAGAAATTCATATGCTCTCATTTTTGGTGAGAACTAATTTTCATATTTCTTCATTATCTCACTTATTTCTTCCTTCTTTGAATCTGAAGGCATAAGATTAACAAGTACTCTTTCTCTTATTTCTTTTTCTAGATGTAGAGAAAATGTCCATCTAGCAGACAATCTCGCTGATAGTTCCTTAAGAATGTCATATTCTAAGAATTGTAGTGGAACATAATGATGTTTGCACATTTTGACTATAATAGAATCTTCTATCTTATTTTGATCCTCTGAATCAAACTTTAACCATTTCCTAATGTTTAGGATCAGAAATAGATGGTGATTCTAAGATATTCTTATAGATTTCATCAATTGTGTTTGGAATCAAGGGTTCTTTCCCCTTTTGCACATCTATGTCAAATTCAACCATAGCTGAGTCTTCTAGATCCTCTTCTGTCCTAACCCATTTCCTTCTTTTGGTCTATATTTCCTTAGGTGAGACCAGTTTTCTCTTGTAGGTTCTCACTTTATCTTTCTTAAGTGGTGAAGGAGTTGATTCCTTTGCCGTTTTGCTTCTTGTTCTGGAAGTGGCTATTGTTCTTGCTTTCTTAGGTGGAAGAGGAGGTGGAGAGTCTGACTGTGTACCCTCTAAGTCATTCTTTTTTGTCTCTTCACCAATAGGTGACTATCCTTTGGATTGTTCCTCCTTTCCTTCTATTTCCTCTTCACCTTCTTCAGTGACTGCAAATTGCTTGGTTAACTTTTTAACCATTTTGTTCTTCTTGTTCATGATTTTCTTGATAGTAAGATTTGTCTTGATCTTTGGTTTGTCTTCTTCATAGGTGCCAAATATTGGTTGCTTTTTTTCAAATGGTTCATTCAATAGTGCCTTGATGCACTCAGTAGCCTGTCCTATTTTGATCTTATATTCCAAATGTGATAGCCAGGATTTCCTAGGTATTACTGGTTTGATATGGGTAAAATCAGTATCTACCATAAAACATATATCCTCTTTGTATTCTTCTATAAAAATTTTAGGTATCCTAGTTCTTTCTTGCATCTTTTCTTTAAATTCTTTGAAGTACTCATTCATCAGGTCATCAAAATCTATTCCTAGTGACTCTATATGCTCACATATTTGTATGGTGACCGGTTTGCTTGTATCCCATACTACTTTGCCTATGGAAGGAAAGTATTCTTCAAAGTAAAATAATATGAACATAATGAGGGAACCAAACTTACAAGTGTTTGTCTTTGAAGATCTTATGGTGTTCATGCTCTCCTCAAGTTGATTCAACAGAATCTCTGCAAGATCCATCTTCTTTCCTTGTTTGATGATCTTGTAAGATGTGCTCAAAGTAGTGCTTGTTATGGTATTCATTCTGCTGGCCTGGAAGATCTTGTATCCTACCACACATGCACCAAACTTGAGTTCATCGTTGATGATAGTGTTGACCTTGAGAGCTCTTTTGTCCAAATTTGCACTAATTAACTTTTCCACTTCCTTCAGGGATGGGTGCTTGTGAGCTTGTGGCTTGTCAGTTGTAGGATATCTAGTAACTGCATGAATAACATCCTTTGTTATTCATTTTGGGTTATTGAGCCATAAATTCTGGTTATGCATTCTGCTAAGAACTATCTTTATCCACTCTGTCTTAAAAACTCAGGGAAAGTGTAATGCATTTGTGAGACCTTTCACTTCCATATGCTTGTGCTCTTCTTTCAGGTTTCCAGCTTCATCACAGAGTTCCCTGTAGGCATTATCTAAGTCTAGATCTCCTAATTCTAATATCTTGCAATGAATATAGGACCTTACGTCCTCTATCACCAAAACCCTAGGTGGGATTCTAGAGAATGCTCCAAAATCATTAGGTTGTGATGTGATTTCTGGGTGCAGCTTGTATTTAGGTTCAACACAAGTGCCTCTGCTGATAAGCTTGATCATTTTCTTCTTATCTTCTTTCAACTTTTCAACTCTAGAAGTAGATGCCATTATTTTCAGAAATTTAGAGCTTTTTGTAATTTAAACAATTCGTTCGATGAATGCAGGTACTTACTGAATCTCCTTGATCGCTCATGAATCCTTTGAGTTGAGTTAGAATCTTGTTGAGGTCACACTTCAATTTTCTCTTCAATCACTCTGCATAGCTCTGCTTGGTTTCTCAAAAATTGTGGGTGCAAAATCAGTTCTTCCATTGCACTTTTATAACTTTTGTGCCCTAAGTTGTCATTAATGCCTAACAACTCATCGGTATACAAAGACTGAGTTCGTTGGTTGAGACATAAATAAAATCTTTGGTGTAGGCGCAAAGTGTTGGGATTGCTAGTAGCTTTGGTGACTTCACCGAAGATTGTCGGTAAAATGACGATGAAATTTTTTTTTCGCTCAAGGATTATCGATATTCGTTAGTTTACACTTAGCAACTTTTCTTTTGTGTAATGACCGATACATTTTGGTAAGTAGTGTTTTAACTTTTCTGTGTGTTCTCACCGATGCTAATTTGTACCCATTAATCAATGGTTGTTTTTCAATAATATTACAAGTAACAATATAGTGCATCTTCAATAATGCTAATTTTTTCTATATGATCAGTATGTAAATGGAACCGATGCATAATATAACTTGTCATAATGCAGTTCCATACTTACTTGTGAAACTTAGTTGGAGATGGTGATGCCACTAGATTCATTGGATGGGGCATCATTATTTCCATTGCTTGTTCCAGTACCTTCAGTGTTTGTGGCTTTTACCCACATCTTGTTTCTCATCTTCTTGATGTCATCAATGATGTTTCCATTGGGATAAGTGCTTGTTTCTATCAGTTGGTCTTTGCAATCTTTTATCACATGTCCAACCTTATAACAATGTAAACATGCCATACCTGGATTGAACCATCCTCTTGTTTTTCTAGTCAATTTTCTCATACATTTGGCAGATATATGACCATACCTTCCACATGATGTGTAATTTACCCATGCTTTATAGTCCCAAACATATGAGTTGCCTGCTCTTGTTGGTTTATAGCTATTTTCAGGTTCTTTTGGTGTCCATGCTTTCTTATTCTTTTTCTAGCATTCCTAATAGGTATCTCCATTCATTTTGTAGGTAGGACAATACTTTTCCATGTAGGTTTCCTTCTTTGGTTTTGTCATCTTGGATCTACATTCATATGCCTTGTGTCCTTGCTTGTGACATTTATAATAATTACCAATGAAAGTAGATTGTGATTGAGGAATACCTTTCATTTTGTTTCTGCAAATGTTTGAGGTGTGGCCTGGTTTTCCACAGTGATTGCATGATAGCTTCTTGGTCCTTGGAGTTGCATAAACATTCCTTTGATCTGATTGATTAGATGATTCTCGATTGTCAGCATACCTTATTCCTGTGTAGTTGTTGACTCTTCTTTGACCGTCAAGGAAATTATCCATTATTTTATTTCTAGCTTTAGCTTTCTTGATCAATTCATTGTGTTGATTCTGAATCTTGACTTCATGCTTTAGTTTCTCATTCTCTTCCCTTAGCTCACCTATGATCTGTATTCTTTCAATGAGTTCAGTATTTAATCTATTTTCCTCTTGACTTATAAGAATAATCTGATTGGTAATCTCATGGTGATTTGAATCTCTAATTCTTTTTCTTGTAGCTTCTCAGTGATTTTCCTCCTATGATCAATAGCCAATGTTCTCTCTGATTCTACTTTTCTTGAATGATTCATGACATCAATCATTTTTACCATCTGAGTCTCTTGACCAATTTGTAGCATCTTGATTTTCTCTATCAAATATAGATTGACTTCTTGTAGACTTGTAATCACTTCTACTGATGTATCTGAATCTTTTCTTGTTGATGATTCGGCATAGTTGAAGTAATCTAGAATCTCCTCTTCTTGATAATCTTTTTCATTAAGCTTAGTTTCCATGATCTTTCTTTCATCAAGCAACTTTCTCATGCTTACTCTCACCTCTTTATATTGCTCATAGTAAATCTCAATTTGTAATTGCTCATTCTCAATAGTCTTGTCCAGTTTGTACTTTTCCATTGTGTTGATCTTTTCTCTTAAGTCTTTAAGATTTTCAAGAAAGAGACTTATCTCTGATACCAATTGTTGGAATTATTGGAATGATGTAATAAGAGGGGAGGGGTGAATCAGTACCTCTAAAACCCCATTAACCTTTGAGTCATCAGATTTGTATATTCCTATCTATCTGCTCATCTTTCTATATGTATGTGAAATCATAATATAAGTTCTTTACATGTGTAAACATTCAAGAAACATTCATGAAAACAAATAACACATAACGCATGATATGATATCACATAAAACTCATGTTAGGAAGTAAAAACTGTGGTGGGGATGTCTACCCACAAAACTTCACTATCGATAGATAAGAAGGGAGCTGGTAAAGGCTTACAATTGATCACTTATGATGATCTACCCTATTAGGAGTATTAGAGTGGAGACCTGTTAGGATCTACTTTGTTTGAAGCTTTAGCAACACCGTTAGGTGTGCACTCTATTAAGAGATTTATCAAAGAACGGTTAAGTCCACCTTCTACAAAAGGATTATAGTTGTGATGCACTTGTTAGAATGTAACTAAAATATAAATTTTGATCTGATAGTGAATGCAATCTCTAATTGCTGATAATAGATCCTATAAATCTTACAATGTAAATGTAATCACCTTGAGTGATTGAGTGATACCTTGTCTCTGCTCGTCGATAGCCTTTATGTGTTCTTGATAACTACTTTGATCTATTTCTGTACTTTGTATGAACTCTCTTCTTATTCTTAGATTCTCTCCAGGCTACTATCATTTTTCAAATGATTACAAGTTACATTACATTACAAATGATTGAACATCTATTTATACTAGTTTCTATCTCTATTCTTGATTCACGCTTTTACAAATTAACTCTAGATCCAAGGTTTACAACTTGACCTTGATATTTAGTTAGATATGTTTTAGATCCATTAGGATGCTTTAAAACATTCACAATTTTCTTGCTTGACCCTCAAGTAAAGATTTAAAAAAAATCAAAACTCTATAAATAGAATTATAATGTTTTATCTGACATGTAAAGTTAGATCCACTTTTTGCGGGTTCTGTAATTGACTGTCGGTTCTAATGGTCAGGTTGTTTTGTTAGTTCTATCAGTTTTGTACTCCATCAGTGTCCTTTAATTGAACTATTCGTCGGGTATGATTTTTATTCTCCATTGATGATATTCTTAAAATTGTATCGTCGGTAATGCTTGTCGTCGGTTTGACTCTTGTCAATGTTCATTGGGAAAGTCTATACTTATCATTTTTACAATAAGCATTTTCATCTCGTCGGGTATCCTTGCTATCCACTGGTTATGCTTATACCAATGACCTTTATCATGTTTCTCCCTTTAAGTATACTAATGACAAAATAAATATCATCAGAAGAAGGAGACAAAGAAGACACCATAAGAGCTTTGGTATGGTCATATACCCAATGTAGGTTACCTCAGAATCTTTGGTAGTCAATGCTATATATTGAAGGATGATAGAAATGGAAAACTTGACTCCAAAAGTAATGAAGGTATCTTTCTAGTGTATTCAACTAAAATAAAGGCTTATAAATGTCTTAACAAGTCATCTAACAAAATCATTGAAAGTGCAAATGTGAAAATAGATGAATGTGAAGAAAAGAATGACAAGGAAAGAAAAAAGGAATGAGGGGACTACAAAAGGTTTGTTTATATAGAGCCTAACACTCTACTTGAGCAATAGTGTATCACTCCTGAGCATCAGAACATTGCACCCGAGTATCAGGATGCAATTACCGAAAATCAAGATAATACTCAAGATGATGTTCCAAACAATGGAGATGAGAATGAAGGTCAAGAAGATGATCAGAATGATGAACACAAAGCTGAACCAAAAATTTCCAAGTATGTCAGAAGACATCATCCATAGAACCAAGTCATAGGAGACAAAAAGGCTGGAACAAGAACAAGAAGTAAGTTGCTTAACACTAGATGTTTACTTTGTGATTTTGAGCCTACATCTATTAACAATGCACTTCAGAATAAAGAATGGGTCAGTGCTTTGAATGAAAAAATAGAACAGATTGAGAAGAACAATACATTGACACTAGTACTGAGACCAGATGACAAGAATGTCATTGGTACCAGATGGATATTCAGAAACAAGCTGAATGAGAATGGAGAAGTCACAAGAAATAAAGCAAGGTTAGTATGCAAGAGATATGCACAAGAAGAAGGTATTGACTATGGAGAAACCTTTTCACCCATTGGTAGACTAGAAGGATTTAGAATCTTACTTTCTTATGCTACATTTAAAGGATTCAAGGTATACCAGATGGATGTCAAATCTGCATTCCTAAATGGAATACTAGAAGAAGTATACATTGAACAACCAGAAGGGTTTGTTGATCCAGACAAGAGAAACATGGTATGTAGACTACACAAATCCTTTTATGGATTTAAAAAAACACTGAGAGCCTAGTATGAAATACTTCACTCATATCTCATTAGCATAAAAAAATTTAGAACAAGTGAAAATAGAAATCTGTACTTAAAAGAAGATACCGATGGTAATATTCTGATTGCTGAAATTTTTGTTGATGATATCATTTTTGGGGG
>MU227172.1:2068385-2087817 GCA_018584345.1 Thuja plicata
GCCCTCTTTTACCATGCTTTATGAGCTTTATGTTTTTACCATGCTTTATAAGCTTTATGGCTTCCAATAAATTGATTTGGACTCTTAAAGACCCTACAAATCCCTCTACCACCACACATAAAATGGATCAACCTATTTTTGTCTTCTCTAAGGTGATTTCTTCCAATTTGTTGGCAACTGAATGTAGAATTACTCTGCAAGAACAAGGAAATGTTGAGCCATAAAAAGGTTGTTCACAAGTACATAGATGCTGCCATGTTGGAGGAAAAGATGAGAATGGAAGTGAATGTATTGAAATATCATTTATTTAAATGATAATGCATACTTGGCATTTCTTCTTGGTGGATTTTTTCCCACAAGGTTTTCTCCATGTAAATCTTTTACTATATGATGCTCTTATGTTGCTGATTTGTGTCTCTTTGCTGCTATCTTATGATGATGTTATGCTTTATTTATTTCTTTCATAAGCTCTCTAAGGTAGTTTTGTTAAGCATGATATGATGATTAATTTTTAGCATCACCACAAAAGATGGATCCAAACATAGTGATTCCATATTAAGGCAACTTAATTTAAGATTTCATAATTGGTAAAAAATGGTTGTCGAGGAGAAGCTAGATCGTACAAAAAAAATACATGGATGAAGAAAATCAACAACTAGATGAGAAAATGAAACATTAAATTGCAATAATGCCCCAATGCTCATGAAGAGATAAAAAGACATGTTAGAAAAATTCAGGGCTGCCATGTGGAAAAAGCTTATTGGTCAGGAAAAAATTCATTATGTTAAAGAGTTCAATCTCACATGGGAACATAATGAAAAAGTCTACTTTCTAGTGGAAATCAAGGATAAGGATAGATTGTAAGTAACATAACTAAGAACCATATGTCATCATCTTAGATATGAGACAATTAGATGGATGGTTTCCAAATAAATTACGGAAGAAAAAATGTGTATTCTCTATAGCAAAGGGGGTATTTGAAATTGAATGGTACTTTATCCTTGAGTGCATTCCTTACCAGGATATTCGTGCAATATGAGAGAAACTTGAGGGTTGATTGTTTAAACCAAATTTCCAAGGAAGGCTTCACAACACATCTGATTTGACCTTTCCTTAATAGACCCCAATGCCACACATCATAATAAGAAAAAATAATAATAATAAATAAATATTAAAGCTTCCTCCTAAATTGGAATTTGTTCAATTTTTCCCTATGTGATTTTACCTTTCCCCAATATAACCAATGCCACAACAACGCAATAAAAAAATAATAATAATAAATAAATAAAATGAAACATATGATAATTTTCAAATTATTAGGCGTCACTTGTAGGCCCTCGAAATCAAAATTCTAACAGGTTTATCTCCATTTTTTCTATTTGTGGACCATCCAATTTCACATAATTTCCAAGCTTTTGATAAAGTAATAAGCTTTCAAGGAAGATAACCCCTTTGGATGCACTATTAGAGGTTAGGACAAAAACCCTACCTCAATAGTTTAAACTACAAGCATTCCAGCTCTAATTAAATTCCTTAATCTCCTTCCTGGTAGAGTGGTCAACAGATCTGGAGTAATTCCACTATTAGGAGGGTGCTATAAAATATTACAAGTGTGATAGAAGCCGTGCCAGTCACTTGGATTGTCAAAACCACATTGTAGGGTGAGCACATTGACAGTGCATCATCAACAATTACTACCGCCCTTCCAACCATCACAAGTGTGCATCAATCAGAGACCAGGGGTTTGATCATTAGGTTTTAGATGCACCCAGCAATAGAAAATTCATTTTTAGATGCCAAAATTCACAGAGCATTGATCCATGCTACCAGTCACATTTGGGATGCCAGGATTTAGGTCATCTACAGAAGAGATCATACGACAGTGTATTTGAATCATTGTAATGGATCACTAATGGCACATTGAGAATCTATATTTCCCATTCCCTCCCACAATCAGTTGCCACAGACCCATGATCAGCTACTATAGTCAACATGAACCTGTAAGTTGGGTTCAGAACATTAAAATCATTGTAATCAGTTTGGGTTCCTAGTGCACTGATGCTCCCCTATTTAATCAAAAGATTTATCTTATATGACTAACGTTTGGTTGAACTCAAATATCAATAGTGAACATTTGACTTGTCTTTGCAGTCAATGTGTACCATTAAGTGTTTTGTGAAACTATAAGTTTAAGGCATCACTATTTAACCTGTGTTACCTGAAGCTTTTTCTACCATTGCATACTTTTTGGGGTGCTAACCTAGTATAAACAGGGATAAGTAGGGGGTTTCAAATAAATTTTTGATTAGCGACAATGAGATTATACACAACGACACTCAACTTAGAAGAGCCCGGTAACATAGTATCTAAGTAGAATCCAAAAATGTCATTGATGTAGTTTATTTCATATAGTTACACCTAGTTAGTGGGCATATTCCTATGATATGTTTTGGTCATGACATATATCGTTCAAGATGAATTTTTTATTAATAATAATGTGATCGGGTGGAAATATTGTGCTTACAGATTATATCCTTTATTTGTGTTACATCATGGATGCAAGTATACCCTATCTAGTGTTACATTTTTTATTTGTTGTAGTGCTTCTTTTAAAAACTAAAAAGAAATTAAACAATTGTACAAGGATGCTTGTCAATATTGATTTAAAATGGATATTTCTATTCCATTATCACTTTCAATTAAGTTTAATGGATAATGGTTGTTCCACCTCATGGATCATTTTTGTCAACATAATATTTTTTTTTTTTGTCATCCAAGTAGAGTCACATTGTTATTTTCGTTGAAATATTTAGGTGATAGTGTTTGCTTTTTGAAACCAAACAGTTTTTGAGTCATAAACAATGCATGATGCCCTAGCTTATAGCCTACGATCTGTCAAGACATTTCCTCATGAAATGATCATAAATGGTGAGTAACACATAGTGAATATTAACAGAAAAACAAATAAAGAGAGATCAAACACTTCACACAATGCCTTGAAGGTAATAGCAACGATACCCTAGCTCTCAAAGCTCGTGGGTCATCAAGCATTCCAAATGCAAAGATGTAAACAATGCCATTATTAAAGAGTGAGCTCATAAACAATGCATGATTCCCTAGCTTTCATCCCATGAGCCATCAAGACATTTCCTCATGAAATGATCATAAATGAGGAGTACCACATAGTGAGTATCAACAACAAAACAAATAAAGAGATATCAAACACTTCACACAATGCCTTGAAGGTAATAGAAACAATGCCCTAGCTCTCAAAGCTCGCGGATCATCAAGCATTCAAAATGGAAATATGTAAACAATGTTGGTATTAAACAGTGAGCTCATAAACAATGCATGATGCCCTAGCTTGCATCCCATGAGCCATCAAGACATTTCCTCATGAAATGATCATAAACAGGGAGTACCACATAGTGACTATCAACATAAAAAATAATAAAGAGAGATCAAAAACTTCACATAATTCCTTGAAGGTAATAGCAATGATGCCCTAGCTCTCAAATCTCACAGGTCATCAAGAATTCCAAATGCAAAGATGTAAACAATGCCAGTATTAACATTCATATTGTGCCATTAAATCAATAAATGCCATCAAAATGAAAATGAGTTAATGAGAAGAAAAATCTCAAATGCCTACCTCAAGTCATGGCTTCCATATGCCAAGCTTCCAATCTCAAGCTTCACAATAGAAGATCCCTCTACATGCATGCAGCTCGATCTACCATAGTTAGAGCCCTCTTTGCATGTGCACGCACCTTGATACAAAAATTAGAAATGAGCCTTTCTTTTTATTTATTTTGTTTATAATCACGCGGGTGTCAAAATTATGACGGTAGCATCGCTATTACAACAACATCGGGGGCAATTGGAAAAAACACAAAAATCACACACAAATGGTAGTGCCATCACAAATTGGCATCAAAATTTGACCGCAAATGTTGTAGTGTGGCAAGAGTTCTGAACCATAAGAGTTGCAGTGAGGAAAGGTATTGTGATAAAGAATACAAAATGGGGGCACAAATTTCTAACTATAGCCCATAAATACATAGAGAAATATGTATGCTCAAGGAGAACATAGATGTAGAAAATATACAAAGAAAAATGATAGCCCATTGTGTGCAATGAATGAATCCCAAGTCAAATGAACCCATCTCAAGCATGGACTATAATCAAGAAAATGCATATATAAAAGACACAAGGATGAGTGTTTTTTTGCCATGTTTCTTCTATATGTATAGAGCTCAAAGTTACATGTAAAAGGAACTCGAATCTGTGAAGAAGCATGCAAGATTTTTTTTATAAATCCATGTATTTTCAGTGAAACCCTAGCCGCCAAGTGTAGAGGAAAAGTCTAGAACTCTCACGGAAAATAGAAAAATGAGAAATGGGAATTTTTTTTAGGGATAGATACCCTAAAAGTGATCGAATATTCCTTTTTTTATTAAGTGACCGTACTAGTGTGTATATTATAAATGCCACAAAACTTTAACTCATACTTATTAAGTAGTTCTCAATATACTATTTAGTAAGTATGAATGAAATTTTTTGTTGAACATATATATATTATTTATTTTTCACATAGTTATTAATTTTTATTTAATAACAAAATTTTCTAATAAATATAAATGTTAAATGTGTTGAAAATAAATAACAAATAATATTGTATTTCCAAAAAGGATCATTGCATGTCATAAAGTGTCGATAGTAGATAATTTTGTGTTAAAATTATGAAACTCTTAAATTTCTAATTATATTAGAATACAAAGATATGGATAGAGTTCACTTCTAGAGGAGGCACTTTTGAGAAAACTTGGAGTCCATTTTGTAGTGGTTGGAGGGATTTTTATTTTTTCCAAATTCAAAGGGCAGTCTTTAGGGCAGTTTCAATTCATTTTTAGTTCTACATTAGTGGACAGGGTCTTACATGAAGTTGGGCTTTAGTTTCTCGTAGTTGCACCCCTATTTTGGAGGTATTTTCAATTGCATCTGACGACAGAGTTTGTGCATGATTTTGGGGTAGTTATGAGGCAGTTGAGTTTATTTGGAGTTCCACATGAGTTAGACTTGAGCCTATGAGAATTTTGAGGTAGTCAACTACATGTTTCCAATAGCTTGACCCCTCTTCTTCCTTATTTTTCTCATCTATCCAACCCTTCATGATTCTAGGTCTATATCTGGAATTTTCAGTCCATCTTTTGGGGTTCTCTCTTTTGGCCAATATTGTAAACCTTGCAAATTTTGGCAGATTGTATTGAGCACATTGTAGCTGGTTTTCCATAATAATTTATATAGAGATTCAGATTCATTCTCAGTTATTCACGTGTTCAAAATTTGTTGTGGGTCTCTGATTAAATGTTGTGTATTTACCTTCATTTTATCAAAACTCTTTTATTGTGAAATACAATATTTCATATTATTTATGCAGGTTTATGATTATATCCTTCATTTTGGTTCTTAAAACTGAGAAAATTATCTTGTTTTCCTTTCAAGGCATCATAGTATTAGTATCTATCACAAGAAATATTGTTTCATAACTTATCTAATTGATTTTATGAATTTTCTAGTGCCTTTTAGGGGTTTTTGTGAAATTAATCAAATACAAGTTACTTATTTTATCCGGTGCATCACCTTTTAGTGTTAGTTTTTCCAGTTTCAAAAGAAATTATTTATATCCCTTTCCTCATTCAAATTTAGTATAGGTGAGCACTACTAAGGAATTGTTCTTTCAATCCTAAAGATTCACTCTCGCAATAGGATACCCACAACCGAAGAGTGTTTCCATGTTCCAACATGATAGCTAGATTATGCATCTCGCTATAGGTGTAATCCTGATTGACAACAATAAAAAAAATCCTATTAAAAAAAGAGAATTATTTAGGCTCATCACTCCCCAAAACCTAATGGATTTATGGTCCTCCAACATGTACAATCTGATTCCTATGTCTTACTTGCATCCTGAAATCATTGATTGTTATTTGTCCATTAGTTTCCACTCTTAGTATCCAATAAAATCATTTTTTATCAAATCTATCCCACTTGGATTTCTCTACTTGTTCACTGTAGGAATGATATCCTTTATATTTTGGAATAGGCCATAGAAGAATTGGTGGCTGAAATATTAAAGGGAGCCAATATTGTTTCTTTGTTCTATCCATCTGAACATACTTTGGTGCCCTCCTAATAATGGATGCATAAAAATTTGGCAAGGAATGTGGTTCGGTTTTCTTCAGGTCATTAGGTAACCCATTCCATATTTGTGTCAAATATCCTAATGTTTTCCCTCCAAATATTGCAGCCACATGTTCAAATTCCTTAAAGGATTCTTCTCTCGTAGCTAGGATCTATTGTTTGCATTCATGTTTGTAGATAACTTTATGCCAAGTATAGTAAATGTTTGCAGGTTCATCTGGTTCTATGCATAAAGGTAAAGGGGTATCGATCTCCTTGTCTCTATGTGCTATGAACCTTTTCCCCCAACTATTTTCATTTTGAATCCAATACATTAGTTCCCTTAAATGAATATCTCTGATAAACATTATTGGATTCCACTCATGATCATTACGAACAATATAGTTGTGCAAGGATAATTCACAAAGTAATTTTTTAGTTTCTATTAGGGAAGACTGGTAAGCTTGGAAGATGTCTTGTGGAGTCTCTATAGAAGGTTTTAAACCAGAGACTACTCTTGACAATTGAAAAGAAATACTAAACTCCATTAGATGCAGTGCATATATCCTTGGGGGAGTTCTACATTCTAAAATTTTTGGCACTAAGGTCATCACATTACTTACCTTATCTTTTAATACAACAATTTATGCATTCTTCCCCTAAATCTCCTTGTCTTTCTTTGTAATCATTTCCTCCAACCTATGCTTCTCTGTATTCCATTAGTCTCCCTTGTCATTCATATATTTCCATGAATATAGGGCTATTGATGCCAATTAGAAAGTAGTACGTTAGTGAATACCTATTGGGAATCACCTTTGTTCTGGTTCTCCATCTGCCATTTGCTCAGCTACAGAAATGAGCCTTGCTAATCCTAAATTCTTTTGTTCAAGGATTCCTTCCATCAACAACCCCTATTCTTCCTAGGGAAATTCTCTTTATCAAGATATTTATTCACCCCCCTCCTCTTATTCTTATGTAGACATCAATTCCCTATCATGTTTCTCAGATGAGGAGGTAAATTTGGGGCTCCCCCTGGGAGGTTTGTTATGGATTATCCTTTCTTCTTTACTAGGAGTGGTATGAATGGAGTCCAAGGATTCAATTGGATGTTCACCCTAGGTTTAGTAGATTATTATTATTTACTAGGTGTACCCCTGAGCCTATGACTCTTCCTCTTGGGTGTTTTCTCTGTAGTATTTGTTGTCTTAGACTTTTTAGCAGGATTTTCACTATGTTTAGTAACTGCAGGAGGTTATTCATCCCTATTTTCCTAGTTTCTAAGGCTACGATTTCCTTTAAAAATTTATGCATTTTAACCTTTCTCTTTTCATCCTTAGTCTTTTTCATTTTTCCTTTTTACCTTCCTACTACTACCCTAGTGTAAACTGTTTATTTAGAGGAAACATCCTCATTAGGGTCTAAAGAGGAACTATTTACATCTTTGTGCAAAGATTTAGGTGAACTCATTTTAGTTGCAGGAGGGTTGGTGCTAGGAACTTCCCTAGAAGTTGAAGCCCCAGGGGTGAATTTTGTAACTACTTCCTCCCCACTAAGCTTACAAATCAAGGGTTGACCTCTAAGATGCACATTCACCACTCTGAACTTTTTAATTTTCAAAAACTCATCCCATGGCATCTGAGACACATCTTGTAAAAACATTTAAATAAGAAACTTAATTAAACAATGATGGGAAACAGAGTTTTCCCTTCCTTTCTATGTCTCAGCAACCATGATTACTAGCATGTTATATAGAACATTGTGGAAATTTATTCTCCTTAAATTTTGCATGTATCTTAGAAGATTGAAGTGTACAGAGTGTAGAGATGACTTTCAACCCTCATAGGTAATGTATCTGATAATATAAACTGCAACATGTAACCATTTTTCTAGTAAATAAATCCTCCTTGATCCATGTTTATCTAGTTCAAGTAGAGGATCCCCAGGTCTGGTAAACTCTCTTCTATCTATTCTAGTGTCTTTACTCTGAGGGTAGGGTTCTCCTACAACACACAACCATAAAACTTAATAAATCTTGTGCTTCATGGCGGTAACCTTCAAATCCTTCACCATTGCCTTACCATTGTTAAATGGTTGAGCGAATTCCATAGAAATTTCATTACTAAACCCATCCAACTTCAAAAATTAGTCTAACAAGCCATCTACATCTCAGAGTGCATCCTAGAGGATTAGTTGATGAAATCTTAATTCACTTCTCACTAGTGGACCTCCCATGTTTCTAGTCACATCATTCAAAACACCTCTCCTCTATAATTATTTAGCTACAAAATCACCTAATTTCTCTATCAATATCATGTATCCTTCTCATATTCCTAATACTAATGTGTTGGCAAGTGGCCTAATGAGTATATCATAGAGGTTTTCATTTATGGAAACACTAATTATTTGCATGGTCACTTGGAGTACAATCTGGTTTTGGATATTTTGTTTGGGAAAATGACTAAGTATAGAAAGTAATTTACATGGTACAATTTTTCTTGGTGAGAACACTATG
This sequence comes from Thuja plicata, assembly GCA_018584345.1. Lineage (NCBI taxonomy): Eukaryota > Viridiplantae > Streptophyta > Pinopsida > Cupressales > Cupressaceae > Thuja > Thuja plicata. Next base: position 2,077,081 of record MU227172.1, read on the forward strand.
CGATGACTTAAGTCCTGTGAGCTTAGAGGAATGTATTATGGGATGTAGTAGACCTTTAGTTAAGGTCTCTTGTATTTTGGAGTTGACTAGAGAGATTTGTATCTTGATGAAGTTATGCAAAGACGCTACATCAGTGTAACAGGGCAGATGAGTGGTTGTGATGTTTAACAAAGTATAATGTGAAATCCAGAAGTGCTACTTTGGATTTTGTTTGGGTCCTACCCTATCTTTGTTAATATATGATCTCCAACTATGTATATTCTAGTTTATTATGTGTTGGACACATTTTTTTATGTATTTGTGAGTTGACTAGAAAGGTTATGAGATCGTGTATATATGTGAAGATGTTTTGAGATGCAGAGATGTATGTGGAATAGATAGATGCATTGTGATGTTAGAATTAGATAGAGGATTTTGTGAGATATAACTGGGACTACTTAAGAATAGTAGATTCTTGTAGAGTTCACTTTTTGATAAATATTTGTAAAGACAATTTTTTCTTTGTAAGAGCAGTGAGCTCCTTGTATTACCCCTAACATGGTTTCTATCCTTTAACAGGGATATGCACTAAATGTAATATTAATCTCCTAACAGGGCTAGGTCTCCTAACATGGACTTTATACTCTTAGTGCATTATTTGTGGGTATCATTCCCACTAGGATTTTCCCTTGGCTAGGGTTTCCTCATTAAAAAATCATGGTGTTATGAGTTATTTACTTTATGTGTATGTTCTTATTTTAGTAATTGCATGGTTAAGCTTGAAATTGTTAAGTTTGAAATTAAAGTGTTGTAAGACTTAATCACCCCCCCACTCTTAGTATTACTTAATCCTAACAATTGGTATCATAGCTTGTGGCCCTTGGAGAGAAAAACTAAAATATTAAGGGAGATCTAGATGGATTCAAGTAGTTTGGAAGAAAATTTTGAAGCAGCACATGAAGATCTTGATAAGGCAAAAGCTGATAATGCTGAACTGAAATTCAAATTGAGAAGAACTAAGGGTTTCATAAAGAAACTTAAGGAAAAACTTGAACTTTCAAGGAACCAAAGGAAAGATCTTATGGAAAAGATATAGGAGGAATTTGAAAATGACTCACCTGATCTAATTAAGCGACTTAAACAAGGCAAAGAAGTGTTGAAACATGAATGTGAAGTTACTACTATTCAGATGGCGAAATAAATTCAACAAGGGAAAGATGGAAATGTATAGATGGGAAAGATGTTGTTTGAACTTGATGATTATAGAATCAAGTATCATGAATTATAAAAATATAATCACATCATTAAGGGAGAACTTGTTGAAGAAAATAATCACATTGAAAAATTCATGCAAGTAGTGACAAGATTGATGAAGAGGGGGAAAGACAAAAACCTAAAGGTGACATGACAAGAGTTGGTTTTAATAAAGCAGAATTCTCTAAATCTCAAGAAAGACATTATGAAGGTAAAGAAGATGAAACACCTAATCAGAAAGAAGACCCTGTTAGCACTTTTTCTTGCAACACAACCTTAAAATGACAGTATACTATTATACTTGAATGCAAACTCTTTTAGGCAAGAGAAAGGCTAATTTCTAAGGATTGGATAATATCCTTCTTCATTTTTGAGCTCCACAGACTCTGGCAGGTATTACCTAGATAGTTCACTCTGTTTCAAGTAAACTTCAAATGGTGGATTGGGTCTTCACTGTTATGTTATTGTATTTCTGATTATATCAATAAGATACCACTCTTCAAATGACTGGAAATAATTTTGAAATAGAGCTTGACAAGAAAAACTATGACTATAATAACAAATAATAGTGGCATAAGGATGTTTATCCTTCTTTTTATGAGTTTAAACTCAAGGAAGGCTAACCTTTTGATTCACTCTCTAAGGAATCACTAAAATGGACACTATCCTACTGACATGAATCCTTAATGAGTTCAACTCATTTGTTCTAAAAACTAGATAAAATTGATTAATTTGTGTATAACTGAATGGAGAAAACACTTGATCAGCAAACTCTGGATTAGTGCCTATTCCTTGGGCAGAGAGTCAATGAAAACATATGTCAACAATAAAAAACTAATGCAATACTGAAGAATGCCTTAAAAAATTCATACAATCCAGATTGGATACCTTACAAATAATCTACTCAACTCAATAGTTCTTCATCAGATCTTCACAACTATGTCCTACTCTTTGAAATCATTTACAAAATTTAACTCTCTCCTTGAGAAAGACTCACAAATGATTAGACACACTACCTTGTAGTAGGTATATTTCAGATGTCTTACAAATGAACTATACTAGAGCATAAACCATAGTCAAAAGAGACAAAACAACAATGAGTAGGAACTGCATTGTATTCTCATTAATCCAAGTTATCTCCAGATATCCAAACAATAAACTCAAGAACTAAGTATGAAAAAGAAGTATGCTTTACAAATAAAATCTCCAAACCAATGCTAACTTGTACTGAACCAGGCAAAGATAGGAACAAGAACAAGACCAAGAACCTCCACAGGAACCAAAACAGGAACCTAAAATCAGAACCCTCAAAATAGAAAAGAGAAGAGAATAAATTAGAAGAGAAGAAACCCTAATCTTTTTGAGCAATTGACACCTGTCTCTCCTCAAATCTGATCTTCTCAAACTATCTTTTCTCAGTAAATATCTGAACTCCATCTATCTTTCAAAATCTGATTTTATCCCTTGCAAATATCCATCATTTTCCACTGAGAAATCCATCAAATCTAATTTCATTTGCAAAATATCTTTGAAATCTGGGAAAATGTCTAATCACAAAACCTCCCAGAAAGCTCTAATAATCTGATTTTTGCAATAAAATATATGTGCATTTTGTCTTATCCCTTTGTGCAAATCTGATCCTGTTTGCCCCTTCAAAATCTAACCTTTCTTTGCCTGAGAAAATCTGATTTTATCCTCTCAGAAACCCTCAGGGATAGCCTTGTCAAATTTTGAAATAAAACATTTTACAAAAAATGTAAAAGAATACATTTCAAATCCTTTTAATCTTTGAACTTTATACATTTTCTATCTTTGAAAACCTTCACTTTACTTTAATATGCCCAAACTTCACCAGAAATTGACACTTGTCACATGCTAATTTGTTGTTATAAACTAGATTTTTAACTGTGCCTTTAACCCTAGTTAGCCTTTCTCACTTTATCTCCAAGTCTCTAAACTTTTTTCCTAACTACGGTTAAATTTGGTGACCATGTGACAACTACAGTCTCATTGTCTTTGAATAAATTTCCACCTAGCATCTTTAACCGGTGACCAGGCGACCAACATCTAACAGTTTATCCGCATCTGGTGACCACGCGACCACACTTTGTCTCCAAGTCGCTAGAAAATTTCAACTCAACTGTTAACCTTGGGATACCTGGTGACTAGCATCTAGTGGCTTATTACTATCTGGTGACCACGTGACAACCGACTATCTCCTCGTCGCGACAGTCATCTCTGGCATCTAGCTACTTCACGACTAACCACTAGTGGTCAGTCGCCAAGTCTTGGCAGTTTATCCTTGGCATCTCCTGATAGTGCGACTAACCGCTAGCGATTAGTCACCAAGTCTCCACGGTTATCTCCTTCGGTGGCTAACTTCTCGCGACTGCACGACTGGAACTTCTCACGACCACACGACTAGATGCCACGTGTCCATTTTCATCAAAATTTATTTTCCTCCATTTTCAGGCATGGAAACTGAGGTGTTCAGATGACTGGGCGCGTGTGTGGATAGCCTCCTCATCAACTTCATACTTGATATATTTGTGTCTTGGCATATAAAGATTCTAAAATCCTTCTGAGGGATGAATGTGGGATAATTGGTTTTGTAGCCTCAAAGGCATTTTCAAAATTTAGCCTAAAACCTAGGATTTTTCCCATGCATCCATTCTTCCAGCCCTCAAGAGCCCGCTAAGAGCCTCTGGGCTCTCTTATTTACTAATAGAGATAGCATTTTAGTATATAAATATTGAAAACGCCACTGCAGAACGAATGTGGGACAATCCAATCTCACTGTTTTCCATTTTCCTAAAGGTTTTTTGAGGAGAAATGCCTGCTAATTGTATTGTTTTACTACTGATGAAGACCACCAATGTCTTCTAAAGATCTGGGCGCCAGCTGCTATGGATCTACATGTGCAATTTTGAACTTAAAATTTCCAAAAAAACTTCAAACTACTCCCTCTTCTACTATCGCAGCATCACTGTGGTTTCATTTTGTAAATCTTTAAACATTCATTTTAAACCACCTCCTTGCAATGGATTCTACGCAGCTTGCCTGAAGATCCTACTAGTTTTTAAAATCATAGACTTTACCTCCTGCGCAGCCCATAGCTTAGTGATTTCAACATTGCAAACAAAACATCTTTAAAAACCTTAAATTATTATACTCTACGTAGATTTAAATCCCTCAATGTTTGTAGTTTGTTCAATGCTTGAAATTCCCTCCAATCTACTGCGCATCTTCCTCTTGATGCTCCCCATGTACCTCTCAAAGCGAACTCCTCTATACATTGCGCAGACTTCACTTCATGCCTGGCATTGGAAATCTCTTTTGAAGTTCACTTGCAGATTGTAACTTAGTTTTAACGCCATAGCAAACCTTTCAAAAAAATCCCCAAATGGTCTGTGCTGGGTAGCATCCATGAACCACAGTGATAATAGCATTTGTAATGATTTTAATGTTTTGAAAATCATTTATAGTTAGCACAATTCCAGCACAGGCCTCGTGACAATAATAAATTGCCATTTAAAATACTTCCTTTACCCCCCTCCAGAAGGCATGATGGCATTCTAAATGCTATTATGTTTTAATGTTTCTACTTTTTAAGTGTGGGCTCATCCACCAAATGCTATGCTGACCAATAGAGTAGGCTCCCGGTCAATTTTGAAATTGCTATGTATATTGACCATATCCCCTTTGTTCATGCCTTAATGGATACACGAATGGTGTAGTGATCCATTTAGAACATAAAAGAAACCTAGAATGTTCTCTGACTTTGTAGTTGCGAGCTATCCCATGAGAATGCAACTAGCATTAAAATATAATTCAAACATGTGGACCTTCCGACAGAATGCTGGAAAGAAGATATTCGGGTAGCTGGCATTGATTGTTGTTTTGCATTATTTGAAAGCATTCTTGCACCTAATGCCTCTTGTCCACCCTTTCGCATTCTAAATTTTTACCATAAAGAACAAAGTGGTAACCTTTTCAAACATTTTAATAGTTATGCAGATTGATCACATAATGGCAATTGGCCCTAGGAATGAGATTTGAAAACTGACAAAATAATAACTTGCAAGCATGGGAACCGGAAGACAAACCCTTTTCCATCATCTAAACAACATCCAGCAACTAGATTAATCTGAAAAGATTTGGGCTTCAAAATAATAACATTCAAAGTGGGTGATTTCATAATATTCTGCAATCGGAAGACTTCCAACCCCGTGCTAACCCTGCCAGAAGTATCAATCAAAATAATACTGGGTTGACTCTGGAAGAGTCATTACTTGGAAAAGTAGTTCAATCATCCATACTAAATATGCATGCAAGAGGGCTTCACCATATTCATCTTCAGGTACAAGCTGTTAATAATCAAACTTAGCACTTCCAGATTATTATGCAAATGCAAATGTTGAAACACCACAAATCTCTTTTGGATCAGTCATTGCAAAATGACTAAATCACACTCTGAAACTTTGCCATCAAGTCAGATAGTAAATTCATATGTAATAAGCATGATGCCCTGATTGGTTCCTGAAAACATCTTTCAAACAGAAAGATATCACTCTTGCAAAATGGCCATTTTGAAAATTTAACTCTTTTCTACATCACAAACTGAATAAAATGCTTTTGAAACTGAACTTGTAAATCCATCAAAAAGATCCCTCAGAATTTCAACCTTTGAAGCCTGATAGAATGTCATATGTAGAACCAGAATCCTCAACTATGTTTCCCTGAAAACAAGCTATTCAACTGATACCAATTCGCAAAGTTAGCACCCTAACCCTTTTCTGATTTTTAACACAGTGAAAAAGTAGAAACTGAATTTGGAATCAGCGAAGCAAAGTGATCAACTGGATTGATCAAAATCTAGAAATCTTCAAAGGAGTTCATTCCTAGGTCTACAATGCAGATCAAATTTCAATTATACTTGACCTCGAACTAGGTGCAAATAGGGAAACCACAAAGTAGGTCATTTAATTCTGAATTCTGGATCTTCATCGAAACTTCAATAAATCAGGAATGGAAAGGCTCTGGAAAAGTGGATAAATGGATTGGAAAGAATCTGTAAATCCTCAGGTGAGTTCAATCCTATGTTTTCAATATGAGAGACAACTCAATTATCCAAAATGTTTACCCAAGTATAGATTTTCAAGACCTCAAAGTGGACAACTTAGCAATTCTGCACTTGAAAACTTAGGAAATCAGAATTATTCACTAACAGAATGGTTCTAAAAAACTTGTCATCTGATTTCATAGGGATCTGCAAACTGGAAAATATGGAGTGTGTGACCACTGTAACACAGTACAAAAGGAACTTTCTCAATTGAATCAACTGGTCAAAATTTATAACCTGTCAAACTGGGCTATTCAGATTTCTAGGCAGAACAAAAATGCAAACAGTTCTGAGCAACCAACTTTGGGAAGTATGAAAACCTATCAAAAGGATTTGGAATGACCTAAGATCTAAAACATAAGTTCTCTAATATGCATGTAACACATTCCCAAAGTGATAGCCTATGAAACTCAACAGGGTGCAAATTATTCAGAAATAAAGTAGGCTCCGGACAGCAAAATGCCACTATAGCAAAATGCAGAATTAGGTGACCCCCTCATTTTGACTACTCCCTAAACATGTCAGAATTGAAATTCAGGAGTTGGAACCCACTGCATATGTCAAATGAAAGGAATTGAAGCCTTTTCCTAGTTTGTACCTCATGAAAATCATCTGGGCACCCTTTTCAAGCATTCTAACTGAGCCTTCTCACCAAAGTTTTCAAGGGTGTTCACTTTGCTTATCTAAAAAATCAAACATGGTCACTCTAAATTTGTTCCAAATTTAGGAGTACCAACAGTGGCTCTGACTGAGGATGGTTAAATATAAATTTATACCGAGAACCACAGATCTCTGGAGTAGCAGACCACTCCAAAACTTCAAAAAATCAGATTTTACCTTTTCTCTTTTCACTTTCCTCTTCTCAAAACTGACACCTTCACCACTCAAAACTTTTCAAAAAAAAATGGGAAAACCTCTTACTGAAAGTAAACACACAACTGAAAAGGAAAGAAACTGTACAATATGTCCATTATCTACAAGAGGCTCAAAACCCCAAAACTGAGATCAACTCTTACCTCTGTCAAACATAAAGCTCTCTGCCCCATGTTTCAAAAATATGATAACAGTGCCACTCTTAACTATTTGATCCAATCTACTATCATCTTGTATCAAATCATCATATGAAAACAAATCTACATATTCTTCATATGAGCTTCCATAACTATTAGGAAGATTTTAATCATAAAAAAATTGTGGCATATAGACATCACATTTGTTAGATAAGAACACACTTTGATATCTGTGACTTTTATCATCTTTCATTTGTAAATCACAACTGAAAAACTCACCATCCAGCTGAAAGGAGGGATACTCAATCTCTGTCATATTGCTTGGATAGGCATCATTAAGTTCATTCACATCTATCATTTTCCTCTCAAAAGAAAACATATCTTGATCTCTATGCAAAACCTGAGAGGCCTCATCACTTGGAAAATGATCATCAAACTTAGGACATGGAGCAATAACCTCTTGATAAAAAATAGCAGCACCTTTCAGCTTATCATCATCAAACTCAAAGAAAAGTGGTGGGTGGGAGGGAAAATACTAGCACATTGAAATTTTTTCAATGAAATTTGAGCCACTGATTTACCACTATTAAATAGTTCAAAGGCAGACTTAGAATCAAGACAAGATTCAAAATCCACACTATTCTCTAAATCAGCACTCAACTCCATATTTAGATTTTCCGCAACTACTGAATCTGAAACCACATTGAAAACCTCATCATCTGATAAATCAAACTAAATTTTATTGTAGCCTAATTAAGAAGAAGTGCAAGGAAAATCAGAAATATTAGTACCACAGCTTTGAAAATCTGATACATATTCCTTATCAAAGTCAATGTGTGTGAAATTCTGAAAATGAAGTCTATCATTTTTTGAAAATCTGAGATATTCACAAGACAATGATTCTGAAATCTCTTCACTACGCAGTGAATCATTGTCATCATTTACATCCATTACCTCATTATCTTCTCCTATGATGCTGCAAATTTTTTCTTGGTTAGAGTCTTGTAGTGAAACCTCTAAAGACATATTACTTTGTGTAAGGTCCTCACTAAAAACACTCATGTCTACATCATAATCATCTTCTTGCTGGTTGCATATATCTTTTTCATTTTCTTGCTGCTCATATAACTTTATATCAATATTAATGGCAGCAATATCTTCACCAGCAGTAGACTCTTCTAAACATATATTCATCTTTATCACTTTGAATATCATTAAATTCAGATTCACTATCAGATTTATCATCAGCATCTTCAATAATATCAGAATTTTCAGATTCACTATCATTGCTTTCAACATCAGATATATCTTTAGAAAAAACATCTTTTAAACCTTTTATCTATTCTATAAATTGCTGAAAAAAATCTACCCTCTGAGAAATTGGTAAATTGCATGTATGGGGAAAAAAAATCTCAACAAATAAATTTGCCCATACAAGATCCAAAGGACAAAAAATAATACCGTAGCCTTTTAGCTTATCAGCAAATCTTATGTAAAAAACAGTTGGTGATTCCCCTTCCTCTCTACTCATGTGTCCTTGTAAAAGTAACACCACCTTCTCTTGAAGCCTTTGCTTCAACATATCTGTCTCTTCTTTGATAAAATCAAACTCTGATATTGGGTCTTTTAATTCAGATATGTCTTTCTCATCACTGTGCTCCTCATCCTCATACTGCTCTACATCACTAAGCTGCTCAAAATCACTAAATCTTTCAATAAAACAAGCCTATAATTCTTCCATGGATTCTATTGAGCCATGAGGTAGGTCTTCAACCCAATCTCTTGCAATGTCAACTAAGGACTTTACAAAAAGTTTCATCAATACATCCTCATGTGAGATATTATGATTGTCTACCAAATCAACAAATTTTTCTAAATGGTCTTCAGCTGACTGTTCATCACAACCAATAAACTTTGGTAAACATTCCCTAACCCTTGATGGAATATGATTTGGGTATCTAGGGATACCTTCAAAAGTGATTAACCCAAACAAATTACTACCCCTCCAATCATAAGAATATGACATCTTAGCAATTGAAAAGATTATAAGCTGCCACTCTCATTTATTACATATCTCATTCAGATTTTGCAAAAATGCAAGTAAAAACTTGAAATATATAAACCTCCTTTTACACCTTATTCATTTTTTCTTTAGTGCTGCAATCACTTAATAAGGAAAACTATTAAAACTTTGTGAAATACCTGGATGTACTTGAGCTGTTGCAAAATATGTGCTTTGAGAACTCCTTCAAATCAGCCTCAAAACATGTAGAAAATATGTTGTCACTGTCACCGCAAGTCTGCCTTTTTTGTAATCTTTCTTTAATGTGCACACTGGTGCAAATCAGAGCTCAGAGTCGCCACTCACTAGTAGTGAGATTATGTAAATATTTATTTAATAACTTTGGACTTTAGATACTTTGCAATCACAGACAAACAGGCTTGACTCACTTTTCAAAAATTTCAGGAATACATTTTCTTTGCAAACAGTGACACTATGACTAGACTCTGGGTTGATTCAGCAAATCAAGGAATTGAACATCTTAAACTTGTTGTCCCTTTACTTGATCCCCAGTAGAGTTGCCAATTTGTTGAGCGACTCGGATGGGTAAAACTCCACTGTAACTTGATTCAAACTTTTAAAACAGCACTAGAGATATTCTAAAATTCTTAACAAGACTTTATAATCTCTATGCCTAGCGGAGTCGCCTATTTGTTAGCACTTTTTCTTGCAACACAACCTTAAAATGATAGTATACTTATTATACTTGAATGAAAACTCTTTTAGGCAAGAGAAAGGCTAATTGCTAAGGATTGGATAATATCCTTCTTCATTTTTGAGCTCCACAGACTCAGGCAGGTATTACCTAGATAGTTCAGTGTGTTTCAAGTAAACTTCAAATGGTGGATTGGGTCTTCACTGTTATGTTATTATATTTCTGATTATATCAATAAGATACCACTCTTTAAATGACTGGAAACAATTCTGAAAAAGAGCTTGACAAGAAAAACTATGACTATAATAACAAATAACAGTGGCATAAGGATGTTTATCCTTCTTATTTTTATGAGTTTGAACTCAAGGAAGGCTAACTTTTGATTCACTCTCTAAGGAATCACTAATATGGACACTATCCTATTGACATGAATCCTTAATGAGTTCAGCTCATTTGTTCTAAAAACTAGATAAATTGATTAATTTGTGTATAACTGAATGGAGAAAACACTTGATCAGCAAACTCTACATCAGTGCCTATTCCTTGGGCAAAGAGTCAATGAAAACATATGTCAACAATAAAAAACTAATGCAATACTAAAGAATGCCTTACAAACTTCATACAATCCAGATTGGATGCCTTACAAACAATCTAC
>MU227172.1:2098422-2149575 GCA_018584345.1 Thuja plicata
TCTGCATTTGAAACTCAGTCGATTAAAGTCAATTAGGAGAAGAATTTGCCTAATACAATAGGACTTTGAAGATGAGAAAATGCACCAAAATTAATTGATTATTAGGTGCCAATTTTGGGGTGTTACACTATGCACAGAGAAGTATAAGTTCATTTCCTTAAAAAATTAATCACCATTCAAGAAAAACTAAAGGAGACCAGAAGAGAAATCAAAGAAGCTAGATAATTTATGTGTTTGTTGAGTGAGAATACCCTGATTCATTGATTAAAATGCATTTTGATCTTCTGCAAGATTTTTTTACTATAGATACTTCATTGATATTTGATGTTAGTGAGAGGTCAAGGTATAATTTTAAGAAACATCCTTACAAGTCCACAGAGGATGATCCTAAGGCATGTTTTCACAAAATCAATATGACATGCTTCATGTGGAGGATATTAGAGCATACATACATTGAAAGCATGAGACATTGGGGGAAATTTAAATCTTCAAAGAAATGAAAGATATGATAAAGGATGACAAAACTTGGAAGGATGAGTTCTCTCATCTAAAGAACCTTATCAACATTTGAATGGTGGAACTCTATTAATTTGATGAGGAAGAATGGATCAAGAATGTTCTTAGCAGAGTCCATGACCAGTTTCTATGGATAGGAGAGCAGCCTATTATGATTTACAACAAGTTGATTCATGATGTGACTAGATTAGATAATAGTGCCATTACCCCTACTGCAGAAAACAACACAAAGAAAAAATTTGAAACCCTAACACATTCAAAGTGGGAAAGGAGGGCAATGACAATTGCAACCATCTTTCAGAAAGATGTAAAATTGATTTCTATGATTTTTGGATACAATCTTCATTACAGTAATCAACCTAATTTAGTTTCCATGGGTGTTATAATTATGGCATATAAGATGATGAAGGAAAACATAAAATACAACTTATCTAAAGTACTCATACAACAATTCCTGGAGAATGTTAAGAAAATAAAGTGAGACAAACCAAAAGCATTCAAGTTTGGATCACTACTGATACATATCTATATTTATATAGTTCATAAGTTTCCTGGAATGTACCCTAGGGCACAAAAAGATAGTGAACCCATAGGTATTCAAGTGACAAAAAATTATAGAAGACAAACTAATACATGGGTGGATGGAGAATTGTTTGGCATGTTCAAAATTATTCAAAGGGAAATGAAGGAAAGAATGAGAATCCCTAAGGAAATGGTTGAAAAATACAAAGATATAATATGTTTCATGGTTGAAATTGATTGTGCATGCTTCGAGGTAGTTGAACCTAGGAATAAATGGAGTTACCCTATGGGTTATGAGGTCAGTGCAGAGGTTCTTACCATGCAAATAGAACATGTTCTATCTTCTGAGTTTGATTCTATTGAAGAAAGATGGGGAACCTATGAAGAAAAGTCTACCAAAATCAAAGATGAACAAACTAGGGAAGAAAGGAAAAGGAAATTTGAGAAAGTGGTTGATAATATTGCAGAGAAGGAAGGTATTAGCAGAGATGAGATGAAAGAAGTTAGAAATAAGATAGTAGAAGGAGCTTCTAGATTGGCGAGCATTTCTCCTGCAACCCTTCCACCTACTGGAGCTATAGAGGTTTCTTATTCACCTCCTACTATGGTCGATGTACCTAATACCACCCCTACACCACCCAAAAGGACATCATAGAGAACAAGCATGAATGAGACAGAGAAGGTGGAAATGATTCCTATGAGAAGGACAAGGTCCTCTAAACAAAACTCACCTCCTAAAAAGTAGAGGACTGAAGTTAAGAAGAAAGAAGAAGAGAAGATTAAAGAGGAGAAAAGAGAGGAGAAAGTTGAAGTAATAGCACAAGATAAACCAACTGAGAGACAAATTTGGAAACCTGATCATCTAAGGATGTTGTTAAAGAGTATATTTTACAAAGAAAAGATAAATAAATTTCCTAAATACTATGAGAGATACAATCAAAATGATAAAATTATGATTGAAGACATTGTCATTAATCACATGCAAGTGTTTAAAAAGAATCTACTTGAAATTGAAGGTAGTATTTCTAAGGACTCTTATGATAAATTGGAAGTAAGGAAGTAGTTAGCACTTAAAGAAGATGAATAGATAAGAGTGAAATCCATAGAAAATATTCTACACGTTTCACTTGTTGAGCATGACAGAATAATGAAACTCATTAAGGCCCTGCTGAGAGTAAAAACAAGATTGATAAAATTATGGGGAGAAATTATGATGAAGTAATAGAAGAAACTAACAAGGCTATTAATAAGGTATTGATGGAAGTTGAAGCAGAAAATTATTCACCTCCTAAGAAAAAGGCTACTAGGCCAAAAACCTTTTGAAATGAGAGTCTTCTAAATCTGCAAAAGTACACATTGACTCATCTAAGCATGAAGATGACAATAATCAGTTCTTCAGTAGAGTTAAGCAACCAAATTTCTATTTAGCTCATGTGCCTATTCCTTTGGATACTTTGTATGATATTGGAAACCCTTTTCAAGGGAATGTTGATACAGTTATTTTAAAATATGGAAGCAATGAATATAACATAATCAATACATCAGATCTTGGCACATTAACTAGGGAAGAAATGAAAGGAGATACTGAGAAAAAAGATCAAGACACTAAGGAAGAACTTAAAAAAAGTATGGTTGAGGTAAAGAAGGAAGCTAAGACTAAGGATGAAGATAAGAAGGAAACTAATGTATCCAATCTTGTTTCTTCAACTCTATTATTGGCAAGTGATAGTAAACCTATGAATACTAATGTTGATGTCGTGGATTAGGATGAATTGATGAAGTTGTCATTCATAGCCTTTACTAAGGATAAGGAGAGATCATAATAGAGGATAGAGAAAAAGAAAAAGGTATTGGATAGGGCTATAGATAGAATTAACAACATTATACACTTACCTCTCACCTTTCAGGGAAATGATATAGTGGATAATTTGAACAAAGTCCTTGATGACTTTGATGTTCACTTTACTTCTTTGGAGAAGGTCCCAGCTATGAAAGTTGAGAGAGAATAAATGGAAAAGAAGTTAGAGGAGATATTACAGTCATTGAAGTGGGATATTAGCATATTAGACACCGCTATCTCTAATACTAGGTCTTGCATTGAGCATGTAAAGAAGATATACAGCTACTGCATAAACCCTTCTAGGCATGTACAGAATGTGGTGGATATAATCCATAATGACGAAAGGACATTAGATGACTTGGAAAATAATTTTGGGCCCTCCTCACAATCTGTTACATAGATGGATAAGGAAGTGTCAAGGTGGGTTGGAAAAACCACTCGAAACTGAGAAGTCAAGATTGTTGGAGAGATTTTCTATGTTAAGGATTATGCTTACTCCTAAACTATCAATTATGGAGAAACACCTTAAGGACATGGAGATAGAAAAGAAGTCCCTTGATGAAGCTTTGCCAATAGCATTGAAGGATGCAGAGATCTCATCCTTTTCTTTTAATGGCCTTATTCATTTTGGTCAAACCTTGGAGAAGACATGGAAAGAATATTCACAGATCTTGGAAACCTATTTTCAAGATATTCTTTGTATGGTATAATTTTTTGGTGAGAAGCTCTACAATTTTGATGTGCATATAGTTATATTTTTTAGTATATCTTTGTCATTAATGGAAAAGGAGGAGTAATAAGTGTAGTATGGAAAATGTATAGTCATGAGTTTGCATTTGACACTTAGTCATTTTTTACTAAGTGTTGCCATCAATTCCAAAGGGGGATATTATTGACAAGTGGCTTGATGAGTATATCATAGAGGTTGTCATTTATGGAAACCCTACTTATTTTCATGGTCACTTGAAGTACAATCCAGTTTTGGATATTATGTTTGGAAATTTTTTTAGGATAAAGTATTGAGAGGGGGTGAATTAGAATTGCAGCACTTTAATTTCAAACTTAACCGTTCAATTACTAAAATAAGAACATACACATAAAGTAAACAACTCATAACACCATGATTTGTTAATGAGGAAACCCCAGCCAAGGGAAAACCCTAGTGGGGATGATACCCACAAATAACACATTAAGAGTATAATGTCCCTATAAGGATACCTATCTCTGTTAGGAGCTAAATATTACATTTAGTACATATCCCTATTAAAGGATAGAAACCCTGTTAGGGGTATACAATGAGCTCACTACTGTTATAAATAAAAAATGTCTTTTATAATGATTTATCAAAAGTGAAATATACAAGAATATATTATGCTCAAGTAGTCCTAGTTATAGATTACAACATCCTCTATCTGATTCTAACATCACAATGCATCTGATTATTCCACACACATCTTCACATCTCAAAACAACTTCACATAAATACTCGATCACAAAAGTCTTCCAATCGGCTCACCAATACATAAAAAAAACATGTCCAACACTTAATCAAATATAAAATACAGTCATAAATCATACATAAAAAAATATAGGGTAAGAATGAAAGAAAATCCAAAGTAGCACTTCTAGATTCCACATGTTACTCCCTTAAACATCGCGACCACTCATCTGCCATGTTTCACTGTTGCACTATCTTTGCATAACTTTAAGAAGCTAGAAATGTCTCTAGTAAACTCCAAAATACAAGAGACCTTAAGTGAAGGTCTAAAACATCCCATAACACATTTATCTAATCTCGTAGGACTTAAGGCATTACATGTTGTTCTCACCAGTTAAAATTGTGTAACTGTACCCTGTCAACTGCTTCCTAAACTTGGTCATTTTTCCAAGCAAAATCTCCAAAACTGGAATGAACTCCAAGTGACCATGCTAATAAGTAGTGTTTCCATAAATTAAAACCTCTAAGGTATACTCATCAGGCCACTTTCCAACAATCTCCCCCTTTGGCATTGATGGAAACACTTAGTGAAAAATGACTAAGTATCAAATGCCAAACTTCACTTCTCACTATACATTTTTCATACTACACTTATTACTCCCCCTTTGACATCAATGGAAAAGGTATACTAAAAAATATATCTATATACATATCAAAATTGTAGAGTTGTTCACCAAAAACTCATACCATATGAAGAATATCTTGAAAGGATGTTTCCAAGATCTTTGAATCTTCTTTCCATGTCTTCTCCAAGGTCTAGTTAAACTTCTATTAATACCTTATCAATAACCTTGTTAGTTTCTTTAACTACTTCATCATATTTTTCCCCATGATATTTATCAATCTAGTTTTTACTCTCAGTAGGGGCTTAGTGGCTTTCATTATTTTTTCATGCTCAATAAGTGAAATAATAGGTAGCACATTTTCTATGGATTTCAACCTTATCTGTTCATCTTCTTTAAATTTTGACTACTTCCTTACCTCCAATTTATCATACAAATCCTTAGGAATACTACCTTCTATTTCAAGTAGATTATTTTTAAACACTTGCATGTGATTAATAACAATGTCTTCAATGAGAATTTTATCATTTTCATTATACCTCTCATAGTATTTAGGAAATTTATTTAACTTTTCTTTATCAACTATCTTCTTTGCCAACATCCTCAAATCAAGGTATGCACACTCAGTGATCATAGAAATGATTTAGCTTCTCTACTTACTCCTCTAGTCTCCTTCAGTTATGCTCAACTGGTGATTAGAAATGTTTAAGGAAATGAACTTATACTTTGTTGTGCACAAAGTGACACATTTCCCAATGAACTTGTAAGTATGCAATGATCTAGTCATCCATCTTTCTGGTGATCTTCCAATATAATGTGTATAACCATGGGAGCTTAGATACAGACTCTAAACCAATCCCATTTACTAACCATAAGATTGCATGAACTTATTCTGCACAAACAAGGGTTGGATAGAATTTTATTATATTTATCCAACGCTCCCCCTAAGGCCATGCTTTTCCATTTAGGTTGATGTAGCAACATCGGGTGAGGGTTCAGTAGAATTTATTAAATCTCCCTAAACCTTAGTCTCACTATATTCCTTTGTTTTCCATACTTTACCACTATCCTTGTCTCCTTCCTTCTTAAACATTTGATCAATCTCATCCTTGTAATCTACCAAGCTCTTACCAACATCAACAACATTTTTCTTTATAACAATAGGTGGTGGTCTTTTGTCGCTTAAAACTCAATTATACCTACAAAAATTTGCTATATATCCTTGATTGTTACATTTATATCATGTAGGAGATGATTTATTCTAATTAACCTCTAATCTTCAATCCCTTGTGATGTGCCCAAAGTTGTTGCACTTGAAACATGTAATCTTAGTTGTTTTTATTCTCTCATGTAATCTTCTTTAGTGCTTGATTGATCAATTTTTCTACATTCTATCTTATTGTTCCCATATTCATATAAATTGAAACAATAACCATAAAAGGGCCTATAAGGATTCTTACCTCTATAATCCCTCTTCATGTGACCAAATTTTTTATATCCAAAGCATCTTCCTTTGAAAGGTCTGATATGCTCTCTAGGTAGCTCTTTCTATATAGGGACTTCTTGCTGATTGGGTTTCTCATTTATTTTACCTTCAAATTTCCTTTTTTGAGATTTAGAGCGTTCTTCTTTAGAAAAACCAACTCTTTATGTCACCTTTAGGTTTTCTTCTTTCCTTTTGTTCATCAATCTTGTCATTGTTTGCATGAAGTTTTTCAATGTGATTGTTTTCTTCAACAATTTCTCTCTTAATATTGTGGTTGTATCTCTCTAATTCCTGATACTTGATTATGTAAACATAAAGTTCAAATTGTATCTTTCCCATCTTTACATTTGCATTCTTTAATAACTCTTCAATTTTGGTCTTTCCATCTCTTTCTTGTTGAATTTCTTTAGCCATCTGAATAGTAGTAACTTCACATTCATGTTTGAATTATTCTTTGTCTTTTTCAAGTTGTTTAATCTGATCAGATTCATCATGTATCTTTTCCATAAGATCTTTCTTTTGGTTCTTCGAAAGTTCAAGTTGTTCCTTAAGCTTATTTATCCTCAACTCTTCTCAATTTGAATTTCAATTCAGCATTATCAGCTTTTTCCTTATCAAAGTATTCAAGTGTTTCCTCAAAGTTTTCTTACAAGCTACTCGAGTCCATTTGGATCTCCCTCGAGCTGTTAGGCTTTATCTCCAAGGGCCACAATCTCTAATACCAATTGTTAGGATTAATTAATATTGAGAGGGGGGTGAATCAGTATTGCAGCACTTTAATTTCAAACTTAACAATGCAATTACTAAAATAAGAAGAACATACACATAAACTAAACAACTTGTAACACCATGATTTGTTAATGAGTAAACCATGGCCAAGGGAAAACCCCAGTGGGGATGATACCCACAAATAATTCACTAAGAGTATAATGTCCTTGTGAGGAGACCTATCTCTGTTAGGAGATGAATATTACATTTAGTACATATCCATGTCAAAGGATAGAAACCGTGTTAGGGGTATACAACGAGCTCACTACTCTTACAAAGAAAAATTAACTTTTACAATGATTTACTAAAAGTGAACTATACAAGAATATTCTATGCTCAAGTAGTCCCAATTATATATCACAACATCCTCTATCTGATTCTGACATCACAATGCATCTATTTAT
The DNA here is from genome assembly GCA_018584345.1 of Thuja plicata. Taxonomy (NCBI): domain Eukaryota; kingdom Viridiplantae; phylum Streptophyta; class Pinopsida; order Cupressales; family Cupressaceae; genus Thuja; species Thuja plicata. Next base: position 2,106,020 of record MU227172.1, read on the forward strand.
TCCACACACATCTTTGTATCTCAGAACATCTTCACATATATACTCATTTTCAAAACTCTTCCAGTCAGCTCACAAATACATCACAAAGTGTGTCCAACACTTAATCAAATAGAAAATACATAAACAAAAATAGGGTAGGACCCAAACCAAATCCAAATTAGCACTTATGGCTTCCACATGTTACTCCCTTAAACATCGTGACCACTCATCTGTCATGTTTCACTATTGCACTGTCTTCGCATAACTTCAACAAGTTGTAACTCTCTCTAGTAAACTCCAAAATATAAGCGACCTTAACTAAAGGTCTAAAACATACCATAGTACATTACTCTAAGCTCATAGGACTTAAGGAATCACATGATATGCTCACCAATCAAAACTATGTAACTGTATTGTATCAATTGCTTCTTAGACTTAGTCATTTTTCCAAGCAGAATCTCCAAAACTGCAATGTACACCAAGCAACCATGTCAATAATTATTCTTTCCATAAATGACAACCTCTAAGTTATACCCATAAAGCCACTTGCCAACAAAAATGACTAAGTCCAGGAAGCAGTTGACAAGGTACAGTTGTACAGTTTTACTTGGCGAGCACAATATGTGACAACTTAAGTCCTGCGAGATTAGATGAATGTATTATGGGATGTAGTAGACCTTCATTTAAGGTCACTTGTATTTTGGAGTTGAGTAGAGAGAGTTACAGCTTGATAAAGTTATGTAAATATAGTGTAGCAGTGTAACAGGGGAGATGAGTGGTCGCGATGTTTAAGGGAGTATAATGTGGAATCCAAATGTGCTACTTTGGATTTGGTTTGGTTCCTACCCTATCTTTGTTGATATATGATCTCCAACTATGTATTTTCTATTTTATTATGTTTTGGACGTGTATTGTGATGTATTTGTGAGCTGACTGGAAAGGTTATGAGATCAAGTATATAAGTAAAGATGTTTTGAGATGCGAATATGTATGTGGAACATATAGATACATTGTGATGTCAAAATCAGATAGAGGATGTTGTGAGCTATAACTAGGACTACTTAAGCATAGAATATGCTTGTATAGTTCACTTTTTTATAAATCTTTGTAAAGACATTTTTGCTTTGTAAGAGTAGTGAGCTCCTTGTATTACCCCTAAAAGGGTTTCTATCCTTTAACAGGGATATATACTTGTTATACACTAAATTTGAACCCTAGGTCAAGCTCTCGTAGTCTTGATAATATAGTATAACATGGGAATCATTTCTAGGTGTGGGACCTTTGCTAACTGAAATGAGACCTTTGGATTCTAGGTCGGTTCCTCTTAGATAATCACCCAAATTTTCTTCTTAACATGAAAGTAAATTCTTGAGGGAAAAGGGATAGAAAGAATGCATGGAAGGGAAATAATTGAATAAGAAAACTATCCTACTAGGTGATACACCAAAAGTAATTTTGAATCACAACACAATGAGTGAGATCAACACACAAAATTAGGTCTAGGAGAACACAACTTTCTGAATAGGGTTGCATAAATATTTCATAGAGAGGTCTAAAATAGAAAGATCCTATTCAAGGAAAGAAAATATTTCACAAACAATAGCTTTCCTAAGAAATTTAGACATAGACTACAACCTACAAACAAACATTCACTTCTACAACCAGGCACAGGAATGAGACAGAGTGACAATGGATTGAAGAATATCTACAAACTCATTCAAATCAAATCATCCACAAGAGTACACATGAATTGCAGAAAGGAAGAAGGATCATGAACCCTAAGATATCTCTGAAAATATTCAATATACTTAATTCAATAAGAGAAATTTAGATAAGGAAGACATGAGGGAAGAAATGATGTCACAGAATACCTTGCAATATATGAATATCAATGAAAAAGTTACAACTGCTGAAAACTAGAGGGCAGAGAAAATGCCACAGATAGTTTTGTATCAACTGGAAATCCTTCTTTACGAACAACCTCTCAAACTAATATATACACCCTCCATAGCATGCAGGCTTGGAGTAAATCTAATTTAGGGTCACAATTGATATGCATAAAATAATTGGAAACCCTAACTCTATCAATTCCTATCATTAATGTTTTTGGTAAATATATCAGTCGATCAGATTTTTGCTTTGAATGCAACTCCCATCATCATAAATGCCTCTGAGAAGTCGGTCGATCCATTTACTTCCCTTTGCAAGTTGATTATGTCATAACTCTGAGATCATATATTTGAATTTTTTAAATGTTTGAAAGATAACAGTCAACAAAGGAGTGGATATCTGCATCGATGTCTGAGATTCAAATTTGATTTCATTTTTAAAATGTAGCCACAAATCCTTTTACTTTACCCAGGCACGACATCATAACTGCAAGTTACATTTTTATTATTATCATTGAGTCTCCTGATCTTTTCACTAACCTTGGATTTTTCATGAGATCATGCGACAAGCATTGGATCTTCATCTGATCGAATGGCAGTCGGGAAGTCTCAAGACCCTGAGAGAATATTCCATCTCTTTTGAAGACCTAGCGACAAGGTAAGTCTTGTTATTGCTTAATGTTTCAGAATATTCCTTCCCAATCATGAGACCTTGAGGTTGATAAACAAAGCATGGGACTGCTACTGCCACTTTTTATTCTATCATTTTCTCATAAATCCTTGTCACTTTTGATATTGACATCAGCTTTGACACGTAACTTAACGTGTCTTCAACCTTGGGGAATCAGGGGACTTGGCGATTGTGTAAACTCCAATTCGCTGGATGATTTTCTTAACCACAGTCAAATCAAGAGATCTCTCAACTAAGCCATTTTAAACTCATATTTAACCTTTTCTTATTATATAGAGACTCAGAAACTAAGCTTAAGTCTCATGGTCACTTGATCCTTTTGAATTTTCACTTTTCATCATGAGATCACCCAATCACCGTTGATTTTCTTTTCTTCTAAATCGGATGGCCTGCGCTAGATCTCAAGATTTTCATTGAAAACCCTAATTCTTCATGAGATCTAGTGACTGAAACATTCATCTTCTCTTCACATTTAGACATGTGTCTCCAAATCACTTGATTTTCTAACTTAACTCATCATCTTCATGAGATCAGGCGACTGTGTAAAAATTATAACTCAGAACTAACCTTAGTAAAATTTGGAGATCACGCGACCAAAGGGAACACTATTAAGTGAAACTAAGCCTACCAAGGAACATGTGGAAATCTATCATTTGAATATCTTTAACCTTAAGCCGACCAACCTTTGACCATAGTCATATCTAGCGATAACCAGAATATGTAATCTTGAAATCTCATGATAAAATCATTAACCTGGGTCAAATCAAGAGATCACTCGACCACCATTAGATCAATTCCTCATTGGATGGTAGTTTCTTGATCACTTGACCAAAAAGGAATATGACACTTCATTATGAGACACCCAACTAAAAGGAATCACTAAGTCGCTTGATCAAAAGGAATATTCTAATATCATTAGGAGATCTCATGACTACGCAAAAAAGGAAATAAACAAATGGGCTTTAGGGATTTAAGTGGCCCAAAAAAGGTAACCTCAAACTAGAAAAGGTCACGGACAACTAGGGTTGCCATGCAATACATAGGGTTTTCAATACTTAGGTTATTTTTCATGAACAAGGAGTAAACTAGAGACTGAAAAGATTATAGAGGACACAACCAAGACCAAAAAATCTAAAGACTTCACAGGCTGGGCTCAACCCTTGTGGGAGCCTTATTTTACTCCACCTATAGCCAATTTTACATAACATGAAAAATTTGGGGTAACATTCTTGGCGATTTCTACTGGATGTCTGCCTGCTAGACATTGAGAACCAATAGCCTCTCACGTCCATTGGGCATAGGAGTCATCTCTTAAACATAAAACCTTCTGGACAGAGAAGTAGATTAGAGGGAGAAACAAAATTGTGCATGAGCACTTCTTGAAAAATAGGGAAAACTAACTAGAAAGCAGGGACATAAAACAAGGAAACATAATTACAAACATTTACAAGGAAGGACTAACCTCAAAACAAGGCTTCAAGTGGAATCCATTAGTAGAAATGGGCAAGGGATCTCCTCCAAGAGTTTCTAGCTAAAAAGAATTACGCTCCTTGCATTCATTGATGACAAATGGACCTCCCCAGAAGGAAAAAAATTTAGTATGTTTGCCTAGACTTGATTTGAATTCATCCCACTTAAGGACTACATCCCCAACTTTGAAATTTCTATCCCTGGCTCTTTTATCAAAAATTTTATTAGTTTGAATTTGATCAAATTCCATATATTTCATGGATTTATCTTTGTGTTCTTCTAATTCCATAATCTGAGCATACCTAATTTGAAAAGGATCTCCTTCTTCAAACAAGACACATTGAGTAGCTAAGTCCAAAGCTGGAAATTCGGTTGAAATGGACAACTTAGCCTCTCTTCCATACACTAACATGTAAGGAGAATTCCCAATGATCATTTTTGGGGTAATTTTTTCTAACCATAAGGAAGATTTAAATTTGGTGTGCCAATCTCTTTGGTTATCTTGTAGGGTCTTCTTGATTATTCTAATCAGATTCTTATTAGTTGATTCTACTAGACCATTGCCCTAGGGGTAATAATTAGAACTAGTGTTTAGATAAAAACCATGTTTAACTACCCATTCAGTCACTCTTAGGCCTATAAATGCTAATGCATTATCTGATATGATGGATTCTTGAGCGCCAAACCTATGAATAATGTCATTATAAAATTTTAGGACAACGCTCTCATTTGATTCTTTCAATGCAACTACCTCTATCCATCTAGTGAAATAATTTGTTGCAGTAATTATCCACTTATGGTCTACACTAGATGAAGGATTAATTGTGCCAATGAAATCTATGCCCCATTTCATAAAAGGTTTCTCTATTATGATGGGCTGAAGGGGCAAGGCTGCAAGCCTTTCTTTTCCTGCAAACATGGCACATTTGATGCATTTTCTCACATAATCATGACTATCCTTGAAGATAGATGGCCAATAGTATCCATCCCTCATAATTTTAAAAGCAGTAGTCCTAGGAGAGAAATGACCTCCAGAAGGTCCATCATGAAATTCAAATAGGACATCTGCTAGATTTTCTAAATCAATACATCTCAAAAGGACACCATTGTGATCCTTTCTAAAAAGAATTTCATTAATCAGCACAAAGGGGATAGATTGCAATCTATAGTACCTTCTTTTTGCTGAATCTAGATCTATGGGGAATTCCCCTATTTTTAAGTAATGAATCATATTAGGAAACCAACCTGCTGCCTTGGCATGATCTTCTGTTGAATGCACAACTAGGGATGTTGGATTTAATGGGAAGTAGTACTAAGAGGGGAGGGGTGAATCAGTACCTCTAAAACTTTTAGCACCTTACACAATTCATCATTAGTAATCATTCAATTCTGATTTTCCAACCATTACTGTTATTCTTTCTTATGTATCTTATTGTTTGTTCACAATCTTTAATATTTTTTAATCATTCATAGAAACTTTCAAGAAATTGAAAAACACATAACACAAGATATGGTATCGTCGAAAAATCCTGTTAGGAAGTAAAAACTACGGTGGGGATGACACCCACAAAACTTCACTATCTGCAGAATGGAACGGAGCCGATTAAGGCTTACAATTTGATCACTTCTGATGATCTACCCTATTAAGAGTATTAAGGTGGATACCTTTTAAGATCTACTATGTTAAGAGCTTTAGAAACAATGATTTAAGTGTGCACTCAGTTATGAGATTTACTATAGGATGGTTAAGCCCACCTTTCTTGAAAGGATTTCATTAGTGTACTACACTTGTTAGAATGAGTACAAATGTTGACCTGATTGTATGCAATCTACTATTTCTGATTTATAGCTCCATTAAATATTTTTTCATAATAATATCACCTTAAGTGATTGATGAATACCTTTTCTCTACTTGTCAGTAGCCTCTATTATGTTCTTGAAAACTAATTAGATTTTGTTTGTGTTCTTCTGCATGAATTCTCTTTCTGTTCTTTAGTTTCTCTTCGTGGCTACTATCTTCATTGAAAAAAAAATATTCTCAATGGATTGAGCACCTATTTATACAAGTATTTGACCTATCTTTGAATTCATGTTTTACAATGTTAACTCTCAGATCCAAGGTTTACAACTTGACCTTGATCTTTAGTTTACATGTTTTAAACTAGTAAAACTAATTAAAACAATAACAATTACATTGCTTCCTCTGCACATAATGGATTTAAAAGAAAATCAAGAAGTTATAAATACAACTTCAGTGGTTTATCTGACGTGGAAAGTCAGATCCACTTTTTGTGGAATGTAACTGACTGTCGATTCTTGACCGTCGATTTGAACTTGCAGTCTGTCAGCGTTCCTTGACTAAACTATTTGTTGGGTTCCCTATATCTTTCAAGTTCCTCTCTTTTCTATACTGTCGAGTAGCATTTTTGTTACTCGTCAGCTATCTTTTACCTTTTTGTCATTAGGTAATACTTAACAGTGTTTGTCGGGTAACCTTGGCATTGGATAGTGTTGTGCCCTGTCTGTCGGTGTAGAGTAAAGCGATGGTACAGATCATGTTTTTCTCTAATCATACTAATGGAAAAATATAATACCTTCAATCTCCCCCTTTGACATTATTATAAAAAACTGATATGTGCATAATACTAAAATTATTACACCATGTTTATATCCTTGTCATAATATGACTCCCCCTTACTGTGTGCATCGGTACAGTTTATGAATATGTACATGTATACTATTTTATTTCTTTATGTACATTATTTCCCCGTTTGGTTTACTATACATATAATTTCCTCCTTTTAACTATGGTGATGTACATATCAAATTCCCCCTTTCTTTGATACTGATGACAAAAATGTACAACTTATAATATGCCAAAATTGTGACAAAAATGTGTAACTTACAATGTGTCAAATAAGCTAGAATGGGTAATTTTTATATCTTCCATTAGTTTCTCCCAGTGTTATTTCAACTATTCTAGTGCCATGTGTTGCAGCTCTAGTCTTGCGTGCATATCATAAATGTTGTCTAGGACAGACATTTCTGGGGTGGCAATTAGAGTATTTGCCTATGTCATATTTTGTTGCAGGAGTGTAAGTGTCAGTAAGAGCTTAACTTGGAGATCATTAACCTCATCTCTATACTTCATCTCTGCAAACTGAATGTCCTATCTCTGTTTCCTAGCCTATATGATTTGTTGATTGTGCAATTCAAGTGCTTCTTCTGTGTTGGCTAGATTTTGTGCACTGGACTAAAGATCAAAATCTATTTTTTCTATCTTGTCAGTATATTCCTTAGTGAGTTGATCTAAAGTGCACAATTTCTTGATTAAGGTAACAACTTCTGATAAAATTGGGTCAATTGTACTTACCAATTCAGATAGCTTTACCTTTTTTAGTGTCACTTCCTGGCTTATTTTCTCTGCGAGCTTGAATTCATACTTTTGATCAAGTCTTTCTTCCATAGTCTTCTTAGCATCGGTATTCTAAGATGTTATTGCATCTATGAGTATGACCAGTTGATCAATAATTGGAGTGTTTTGATCAATATCTATGTTTGGTACAATTTGTTCAATTATATTTCTTGCTACTTCCAATACCTTGACCTCTTTTGCCACTCTCTTCATCTTTTCTTGAATGGCGTTTATTTCACAGAGCTTTGCATATTTTGTCAATGTTGTTGGGTCCAATTTCCTTGGATCATAGATTGGAATCTCAATGATTTCATCCAAAGTTACTAGATTTTTATTCTTTCCTTTCTTCTTCTTTGAGATTTTAGGGGATGTAGATGTATTAACTACCATAGCTAGTTCATTTGTTTTCTCTGAATTACTTGGGGAAGGTTTTGTTGATGATGCATCTTGTGTTTTCTACTTAGTTTGCACCTGTCAGTTATGTGAAGACATCTCTTCATTAACCTTGGTTGTTTCTGTAGAATGTGCTCTTGATTTCTTTTCTATCTCATTCTTCTTTCCTTCTTCACCTTTTTCTGAAGGCTTGTCACCTTTTTCCTTTTGATTTTCTTCCTTATTCAGATCAGTAGATGTATCTTTCTAATCATTGGTTGCAGCTTGCTCTACAATTGTATTTGTTGTTATTTTGGCTTCTTCATCACCCTTGTCTTTGGGTGTTCTTGTTTCCTTTTCATTTGATCCCTCATTTCCCTCTAGTAAGTTTATTTCCTTCATTAGGATAGGCATGTTACTTTGAGTTGTGACTTGGGATTTTTCAGTATTGATGTCCTGCTCATCGGTTAGTGCCTTGTCAGCAATGACATCCTCATCTTTTTAAATAGATTTTACAGGGTCTTGTACTTTTTAGTGCATGATTGAAGTGTCTTGCACTTGTTCATCAGTAATGTCCATTATCTTACCATCTGATGTCTTCAGTACTTGATGGCTTTGTTGATCCCTAAGTGTGATAAATATAACATCATCTTTCTTCTTTGGATCATTGTTGGAATCATAGTGAGTGATATCTTGGATATTATCCTCCATGCATGTATCTAAGTTAATAGGCTCATCATCACTTTCTTAATTGTCCAAAGCAATATGCTGAGGACTTGCATTATCTGTCTCCTCCTCTCTGTGAGGTGTGTTTGTGAGAATTAATTGCTTCTCAACACTTGTTGACTCTGCTGGTAGATCTAGGAGATGTCTCCATTTGGTTTCTGTCATTGAATCCAGTTCTATAAACTTATTTTCTAGTACTTTGTAAGCCCTTATTTTGGCTACAAATTTACTTGAGTGTTTCTTTAGTACTTCTTGTATCTCTTCAAATTTGGATTCAGGAGGCATGGGTCTCACAATAACTCTTTCTCTTGCTTCTCTTTCTATTTGCAGGGCATATGACCATTGTTGGTATACCCTTTTACCTATCTCTTCAGGTATTTGAATTACAAATTCAGCAAGGGCATACTTGTTCTTAATCATTGATTTTATGACTGCCTCTTTTATTTTATTTTGATCCTTTGGATTTAGTGTATCCCATTGCCTGATCTTTTTATCAATCATGGTGCCATGAGTAGCAATTGATTTGGAAACTTTATCTAACATTTGATTTCTGAATTTTTTCTTTACTACATCTAGTTCATCATCTTTGGTGTCATCCAAGTCAGCCTTTGTCCTAACAAACCTTTTTCTTTTCTTTGTTGGTGTGGTTTTGACAGGTTTCTATTTTGTTCTTTTTGTTGGCTGCTTCCTCATATAGGTCCTTACTTGACCTTTCTTTAGTGGTGTGGTATTGGTAGCAGCATTTTGACTTTTTGTTCTTTGTTTCTTTGCAGGAGGTGGAGATGGAGGTGTATTATATTTAGTATCCTATGTATCTGATTTCTTTTCTTCTAGTTCTTCACCAATGGTGCCCTATTCATCGGTTTCCTCTTTTTGATCCTGCTCTTCTTCTGAGACTGATAGAATCTTCTTGAGATTCTTAACCATTTTATCTTTCTTGTTTATAGTCTTCTTGACTTCTAGGCCATGTTTTGTCTTAGATTTGGCCTCCTCATATGTTCCAAACCTTGGCTATTTCTTATCAATGGGCTCATTGATTAGTGCCTCAATTGCACTTGTAGCTAGATCAATATTGATCTCATAGTCTAATGGTGCTAACCAAGCTATTCTTGGTACGATCGGTTTGATATGTGTGAATTCTATGTATTCCATGAAACATATCTCATCTTTGTGTTTTTCAACTAGTTTTTCAGGAATCCTAGTTCTTTCCATCATCTTTTCCTTGAACTCAAGGAAGTATGCAGACATGACAGACTCAAAGTTGTCTCCTAGTGACTTAATCAGTTCACTAATCTATTGGGTTACTAGTTTAGTAGAGTCCCATACAACTTTTCCTACTGAAGGAAAGTATTCTTGAAAATAGAAAAAAGTACACATGATAAGTGATCCAAACTTACATGTGTTGCTCTTTGCAGACCTGATTTTGATCATATTTTCATCAAGTTTTTTCAATAGGATCTCACACAGATCCATCTAAATTCCTTTTGTTACAATCTTGTAAGCTGTGCTTACTGCTATTGCAGAAATGTTGTTCATTCTGCTAGCCTAAATTTTTTTTTAACCAATAGCACATGCACCAAATTTTAACTCTTCGTTGATGATTGTGTTTACTTTGAGACCTCTGTTGTCTCCTTCTGCATTAGTGAGTTTTGTAACTTCTTTCATGGTTGGATGTTTGTGTGCCCTAGGCTTGTCAGTTATCAGATAACCAGTGACAACACAAAGAACATCCTTTGTTATTTGCTTGGGTTGGTCTAGCCATAGTTTGTTGTCATGCATCCTTCTCAAGACTAACCTTATCCATTCTGTCTTGAATTACCTCAGGAAATGTAGGGCATTGGTTAACTCTTTGACCTCCAAGTGTTTGTGTTCTTCTTTCAATTTTCCTTCGGCATCACATAGCTTCTTAAAAGCTTCATCCATTTCTAAATCACCTATCTCAGTAATCTTGTAGTGAATATAACACCTAACGTCTTCTATGAGCAAAACCCTAGGCGAAATTTTTGAGAATGTGCTGGCTTCATCGGGTTTTGATGCAATTTTTGGATAGATTTTGTAATTAGGTTCTACAAATGTTCTATTCTTGATTATTTTCACCACATTCTTCTTTCCATTCTTTAACTTAGTAGTTCTTGATGTGGTTGCCATTATTTTTCAAGTACTTAGGGTTTTCTCAAAATTAGGGCTTTCTTGACAAAACAATGACAGAGATCTTTCGATGCCTTTGGTACTTACTTTGATTCACAATGGTGATGAGGAATCTGTTCTCTATGTGATGAATTGATCCATAGATGCTTCTACTTTCTATTCTTTAATCACTTTGATGTCACTATGCTTTCTCTTTAAATTGCGGGTGAAAAATGAAGTTGTCCCGTCGACTATTTATAGACTTTTTGACCTAAGTCTTTGAAATAAATTCTCAACAACTCATAGGGAGGATGTTTCCAATCATCATCAGTGAAGATATGATGCTTAGGGAGGTTTGTTAACCACTTTGATTTTACTGACGGATATCGGTATTCTGTCACGACCAATTCTAAACTTTGCTTTCTTACCAACGGTCATCGGGTTACATTGGCAGTTTACCATATTTACTAGTGGACTGATAATTTTTGGTAAGCGTAAAACAACTCATTATTGTGTTCATGGATGATTTTTTGTAAGTGTTTATGGATGGTGTTGCATTCTTAGATTAGTAACAAGTAAAGTAGTATGCATCTTTGGTTCATGCAAATTTTGATTATTTATCAATTTATATAATGGAACTGATGCAAAATATAACTTGGTATAGTATAGTTCCATACTTACTTGTTTAGCTCAAGTGGGGTTGGTGGTGTCACTAGATCCATTGGATGGGGTGTCACCATTTGCATTGCTTGGTCTAGTTTCATCATTGCTTGAATATTTTATCCACATTTTATCTCTCACCCTCCGGATATCTTCAATGGTGTTACCATTGGGATATGTGCTTGTTTCTATCAATCTGTCTTTGCAATATTTCTTGAGATGACCAACTTTATGATAGTGTAATCATGCCATTCTAGGGTTTGACCAGGATCTAGACCTTTTGGTCCATTCTCTCATGCATTTTTCAGCAATGTGACCATATCTACCACATGTTGTACAGTTTGTCCAAGTGTTGTAATCCCATACATATTGATTACCGATTCTCTTTGGCTGATAAGGAACTTCTTTAACTTTTGTCTTCCATGCTTGGCTTTTCTTTTTCCAGCATTCTTCAAATGTGTGCCCATTCATCTTGCATGTAGGACAATATTTGTCCATGTGGGTTTCCTTCTTTGGATTTTCTATCTTGCTCTTGCATTCATAAGCCTTATGTCCTTTCTTGTTACATTTATAACAGAATCCTATGAATAAAGGTGTAGGTGTAGATTTAAGAGTACCTTTCATTTTACCTCTGCATGTATTTGACGTGTGCCCTTGCTTTCCACAGTGCTTGCATGTTATCTTTCTTGGTCTTGGATTTTCATAGACATTCTTTGGTTTTGATGATTCTCCATTTTCGGTAAAGCCTATACTACTGTTGGTATTGACTCTTCATTGTCCCTCAAGAAAGTCATCCATTCTTTTATTACTTTCTTCAGCCTTTCTGATAATCTCATTATGTTGTTGTTGAATTCTAACCTCATGCTTTAGATTTTCATTTTCTTCTCTTATTTCACCGATAATCTATATTCTTTCAATGAGTTCCACATTTATTCTATTTGCTTCTTGACTCATGAGGATAATTTGATTTGTGAGATCATGGTGATGCTTGGCATGTCTTTCAATTTCCACTTCCTTTTCTTATATTTTCTTTGAAATCTTCCTTCTATCATCAATAGCAAGTGTTCTTTATGTTTCAAATTGTCTAGCAAAACTCATCACATCAATCATTCTTACCATCTGGGTCTCTTGACCGATTTGCTGCATCTTTATTTGGTCTGTCAGATGTAGATTGATCTCCTTTAGATTTGTGATGTTCTCTTCTGATGTATCTGATGTATTACTTGCATTTGATCCTTAAGATTTAAAGAAATCTATAATCTCTTCTTCTTGATAGTCTGTTTCATTGTTCCTGGTAGCCATACCTTTTCTTTCATCTAGCAGCTCTCTCATCTTGATTCTTGCTTCTTTATACTGTTCATAGAAAGTCTGTGTCTCAAGCTTTTTGTTATCAATATTCTATTCGAGTTTGTACTTCTCTATTGTATGATCTTTTCTCTTAAGCCTTTAAGTTTTTCAAAAGGTACTCAACTCTGATACCAATTTTTGGAATTAATGGGAAGTGGTACTGAGAGGGGAGGGGTGAATCAGTACCTCTAAAACTTTTAGCACCTTACACAATTCATCATTAGTAATCATTCAATTCTGATTTTCCAACCATTATTGTTATTCTTTCTTATGTATCTTATTGTTTGTTCACAATCTTTAATAGTTTTTAATCATTCATAGAAACATTCATGAAATTGACAAACACATAACACAAGATATGGTATCGCAGAAAACTCCTGTTAGGAAGTAAAAATTGTGGTGGGGATGCCACCCACAAAACTTTACTGTTTGTAGAATGGAAGGGAGCCGGTTAAGGCTTACAATTTGATCACTTCTAATGATCTACCCTATTAAGAGTATTAAGGTGGAGACCTATTAAGATCTACTATGTTAAGAACTTTAGCAACACTAATTTAAGTGTGCACTCAGTTATGAGATTTACAATAGGATGATTAAGCCCACCTTTCTTGAAAGGATTTCATTAGTGTACTACACTTGTTAGAACAAGTACAAATGTTGACTTGATTGTATGCAATCTACTATTGCTGATTTACAGATCCATTAAAGCTTTTTTTTGTAATAATACCACATTAAGTGATTGATGAATACCTTTTCTCTACTTATTTGTAGCCTCTGTTCTATTCTTGAAAACCGATTAGATTTTGTTTGTGTTCTTCTACATGAATTCTCTGTCTATTCTTTAGTTTCTCTTCATGGCTACTATCTTCATTGAAACATAGCTATTCTCAATGGATTGAGCACCTATTTATACAAGTATTTAACCTATGTTAGATTTCACATTTTACAATGTTAACTCTCAGATCCAAGGTTTACAACTTGACCTTGATTTTTAGTTTGCATGTTTTAAAATTGTAAAACTAATTAAAACAATAACAATTACATTGCTTCCTCCACACATAATGGATTTAAAAGAAAATCAAGAAGTTATAAATATAAATTCAGTGATTTATCTGATGTGGAAATCCAGATCCACTTTATGCAGAATGTAACTGACTGTCGGTTCTTGATTGTTGGTTTGAACTTGCAGTCTGTTGACGTTCCTTGACTAAACTATTTGTTGAGTTCCCTGTATCTGTCAGGTTCCTTTCTTTTTTGTACTTTTGGGTAGCACTGTTGTTACTCGTCGACTATCTTTTACCTTTTTTTCATCGGTTAATACTTAACAGTGTTTTTCAGGTAACCTTGGCGTTGGATAGTGTTGTGCCATGTCTGTCGGTGTAGAGTAAATCGATGGTGCAGATCATGTTTTTCTCTAAGCATACTAATGGAAAATTATAATTCCTTCAAGGGATGCATTCATCTACTCTAAATTATTTGGACTCTCATCCTCTTTCAAATGCTCACAAAGACCTCTTCCTCTAACTAGCTTGGTAGTTTGGATATCAATTTCATATTCCATCACTCTAGTGATCCAACCAGCTCTTTTCTCATTTAGGTCTTCGGAAAGAAAAACCTCTTTGACACTTGGATGAGTGACCTTTAAGTGTACCTTGCTGTGAGTCAATAGATATCTAAACTTTTTTAGGCTCTTCACCACAACAAGTACATGTTTTTCCAAAAAAAAATATCTTTGTCCATATTCTTCCAAACCTTTGCTAAAGAAAGCAATAGGTTGCTCCAATCCTTCAAACTTTTATTGGGTCAACATTGCAGATATGGCATCAGAACCTCCATAAGCATAAAGGATAAAATCCTTACTGAAATTTGGGTTCAGTGGTGTAGGAGCTTCTGTCAAGGCTTCTTTAATAGCTTGGAAATTAGCCTTCCCTTCTTTGCTCCAACTAAAAGTTGAATTCTTCTTTAACATGGTTTTCAAAGGCTTTAGTAAATTTGCAATATTAGGCAAGAAATGCCTGACAATGTTAATTCTTCTTGTGAAAGATTGAAGGCCTTTCTTGTGATGTGGGAGTGGGAGCTCTAAGATAGCAGCAATCCTCTTAGGGTCCACTGTAATTCCTTTCTTGGATACTATATATCCCAATAGTTTCCCTTCATGAACTGCAAACACACACTTCTTGGGATTAAGAGATATCCCAAACTCTCTACATCTTTCACATATCTTCCTCAGATGCTTGATATGGTCTGCCACATGTTTAGAATAAATAGTTGTGTCATCTAAATATACCAATACAAATTTGTACATGAGGCTTTTAAAGGCCATATCTATTGCCTTTTGAAAAGTAGCACCTGCATTAGACAAACCAAAGAGCATTTTTTGATAAGCCATGGTTCCCCATTTGGTCGTAAATGCAGTTTTATAGTTATCTTCTTCATGAACTAGGATTTGATTGTAGCCTGAATAGCCATCTAATAATGAAAATATCTCAGATCCAGAGACACATTGCAATATTTTCTCCATAGAGGGTAATGGATGGTGATCTTTGAGGGATGCCTTGTAAAGGTCTCTAAAGTCAACACATAGCCTCAGTTCCCCATTCTTCTCCCTAACAAGAAAATGGTTGGAAACCCAACTAGTATGCTTGATGGGGTAAATGATACCACTCTCTATTAGTTTTAGCACTTCTTTATGCATAAATGGTTCAAGCTTGAGGTGGACAGGCCTTTGCTTTTGTCTAACTGGTTTGGAATTAGGCTCCAATTCAATGGCATGTTGAGCAAGGGATGGATTAAAACCTTTGAGGTCTTCATATTTCCATGCAAATATATCACTGAACTCTTTGAATAACTGAGTATAGGCTTTGCCTAGCTCCAGTTCTAGATCAGTGCAATGTTCTTGCTGAACTATCAGGACAACTTTACTTTTCTATGCTTGGTCATCTCTATTAAAGATGAATTCTATGGTGACAAGACCTTTGGGCATTTTATTTGATCTGAGTTGCACCACTTGGTCACCATAGTTCTGCATTAGTCTACCTTGGTTATGTTCTGAGAAAACATCCTCTTCAAATAAGAACTGTAGAATTTGCTCATCATTGTCAAACACTTGCCAATTGACATTATTATCAGGAACAGAAGGTCTAACAATTATTTTAATATGTTTATGGTCTTTTTCCTTTGAAATTCTATTGGGAATGTCATACTAAGATCCAACATCAGCTAATCTATCTGCATTCTGATTTGATTTCCTAGGGATTGCAACAATATTGAAAGCATAGAAATCTTTAATTGCATCCCAAACTTGATGCTTGTATGCCCTCATTGTATCCCTTTTAGTTGCACTGATCCATCTTACTTGGCTAACAACTAGCTCCCTATCACCATATACTTTTAGGGCTTTGATCCCTCTCTTTCTAGCCCACTCCAATCCATTCACCAGGCTCTCATATTCACCAGTGTTGCTAGTGCAAGAGAAGCTGAATCTAAAAGTTGTATAATACTTCTCTCCCTTAAGAGAAATTAGCATAGCACCACCACTAGCACCATGTCTGCTTCTAGCACCATCAAAGTATAGTTCCTAAACTCAGTGTCTATTTTGAAAATATTTGGCTCTATGAATCCATTCTCTTGTAACAAATAGTTTCCCAAACTAGTATCCCAAATAATATTAGCTTGGGCCTTAGAAGGTCTCTCTGATTCTAAATCATCTAGATAGATATTTGTTATACCTTCTATTCTGGTGTTTTTTTCTCTGATGATTGGGAAGTCATTACTATCAAGTGCAAGGTAGCTTGTATTGATTACATTCGACACATAAGGCTCTATGTGGTGTGTTTCCAATGATTTAGACTTGATAGTAACCATAGTTCCATATCTTGTATGGAAAAGCATGTGAGACCAGTCAAAAGAGAGATAGCCTCCTATCTTGGTTGTGAATTCCCTAGATAAACATATGCCAAATAAGGTAGGGAGGTCTATGATATATATGTCAAGTAGGATAGAGAAATTAGGGCTTGCATGGAGGATTAAACTGGTATCCTTGGCCACACCTATTGTGTTTAGTGAGGAACCATCAAGCTAGGTTACCTTATTTTGAAAAGGTTCATATTTTAGTCCCAATTGGTCAGCCACTTTCTTGGACATGACAATGCTAGTAGCCCCACTATCTACCATGCAATTATGTACTAAGAATTTTCCAATGATTAAAGATACATAAAAGGGAGATGGTTTCAAGTTCCTACCTTGAATGGTATTTTCTTTGGAGTTTCTCCTTGGAGCCTCCTTTTCTTGATCAATGTTGACCAACACTATATTTTTCATATCATTTGCAGGCCGAGGAGCTAACACTTCACCCATAGCCTTTTTCAAGATTTTAGGCTGCCCTGGAATAGCCAAAGAGTCCCACATAGACATAGTAACATTTTCTTTCTTCATATTGTCCACAATGTTGAAAGGCATTGTTGTGTGTACTCTTTGGTGTGCTCTCATTATGATAGGCTAAACCTGCTTGGAAGGTTGATTTTCCTTGATTGGAATTATGGGGACCTTCTTTAGTATAATAGGAGTAAATAATTGTGAAGATTCTACAGATGTAGAAGCTTTAGCCCCATCTCCCGTTTTCTCTTTCTTGATCCCTTCTTTTAGATCTAGTGTTGGCCACTATGGTGGATTCACCATTCACTCCATTAAAGTCTTGTTCCTCCCAATTAAAGAGAGAAGTCTCATCAACATGTATATCCTGTTGGGGCATTGACCCACTAGAAGAGGCCTCTGATTGTGCATTTGAGGCATTATGCACCATGAGTGCTTGATGCACTACTCCATTTAAGCATGCTTCCTGATTATGGGACTGAGTGTAAGGATAACACCATTCCATCTCTGCAGCAAGATTATTTTGACTTGGGACCACATTCCTGACTGGATTTGTAGAGTTAAGAGGCGTTGGATTATAAGGTTGGAACTGCCTTTGATTAAAAAATTTCCTTTTCCCCTGGTAATTTCCTTGGTATGGTGGCCTGTTTTTCTGATATGATTGTCCCTAATTTTGATGCTATTGATTAGGACCTTGATTCTATTGTTGATAGGATGGTCTACTCCCCTACTCCTTCTTCTTTAATTTGGTCAACTATTTGGTCATATTTTGCAACAAGTTAGTCATTTCTTGCTGATGATTTTGCATCTTTTGTTGACTGTCACTTAATTCAAGAAACTCTTGAGAAGGGACCACTTTTGATTCCTCACTGTTCGTACTAGCCTAAGGTGATACTATGGTGGGTATAGGGGTGAATGGGGGTATTTGTAGAGGTGCAATGGGCTGGAGATTATGAAAAAGGGGCATGGGTGGCCTTCTGGCTATCGTGCCTTCCTGGACTAAACAATTTTCAGCCTTGACAGCTATGTCAAAAGCATGAGGCAATGAGGTACCTCCCATGGATTGGATCATGATAGAGATCTTATTATTTAGATTTTTCAAGAAGTATAGGAAAGCATGGTCATCTGATGGCCTTACTGAGACTGAGATTCTATTCCATGTTTCAAGGAATCTATTATTGAAATCTGTCATTTGTTCTTGAGGATCTCTCATTATGGTTGTCAGTTGCTCAACCAAAGACAAATTATCTAATTTATCCTCAAAGTATTTACTTAATGAATCTCCTAATCCATCCCATGAATTAATAGAACCAACAGCTAGAGTTCTAAACCATTCTAAGTCCTTACCTTTGAAACAGGCTTCTAGTATCTTGGTAGCCACATCTTCTTGTGTGATATTATGTATACTACAGATAGTAGTCACATATCTTATGTTTTCAAAAGATGTTTTTTATCCTTCACCTATGAAATCAAGGTAGAATTTTGAGCACTACCAAGGGCACATCATGATGTTGAGCAAATTTTAATGGACTTCCTTGGTTGAAGGGTACAAAAGAAAACTTTCTAGCCATTGCAAGAACTATGATTTGCTGAGTAGTAGCTGTGTGAGTGGTATTGAGGGGTGGAGCTAAATCTTCTTGTAGCTCTCTAGTTAGAGATCTTCCTCTTCTTTTGAAATGAAAAGGCAAAGGTCTCCTCTCTAAAGTATCAAGTGGTGTAGACTGTACCCTCCTTGTAGGGGGTGTTCTTTGAGATGATCTTCCTTTATATTTTCTTGTTAAGGGTAGTTGCAAGAACTCAGAAGATTTTGAGCTTCTTGTCTCAACTTTTCTCATAAACTATAAACATGACTGGATCTTTTGTTCTTCACTAATGGAGTCACAGATATACTTGATAAGGAAACCTCTTTAGGTCTTTATTATGCAATTAGTATATCAGAGATAGCATAATCTTTGCAAATAAACTTCTTTTATGGTCCCACCGGGCATGCCAGATTTGTTATAAACTAAATTTGCACCCTATGTCAAGCTCTCATAGTCTTGATAATCTATTATAACATGGGAATCATTTCTAGGTGTGGGACCTTTGCTAACTAAAATGAGACCTCTGGATTCTAGGTCGGTTCCTCCTGGATAATCACCCAAAATTGCTTCTTAACATGAAAGTAAACTCTTGAGGGAAAAGGGATAGAAATAATGCATGGAAGGGAAATAACTAGATAAGAAAACTATCCTACTAGTTGATACAATGAAAGTAATTTTGAATCATAGCACAAGGAGTGATATCAGCACAGAAACTTAGGTCTATGAGAACACAACTTTCTAAATAGGTTTGCATAAATATTTCATATAGAGGTATGAAATAGAAAGAGGCTATTCAAGGAAAGAAAAGATTTCACAAATAATAGCTTTCCTATGAAATTTAGACACAAACTAAAACCTAAAAACAAAAATTCACTTCTGCAACCAGGCACAGGAATGAGACAGAGTAACAAGGGATTGAAGAATATCCACAAACTCATTCAAATCAAATCATCCACGAGAGTACACATGAATTGAAGAAAGGAAGAAGGCTTAGGAACCCTAAGATATCTCTAAAAACATTCAATATACTTAATTCAATAAGAGAAATTCAGACAAGGAAGACATGAGGGTAGAAAGGATGTCACAGAATACCTTGCAATATCTGAATATCAATGAAAAAGTTACAACTACTAAAAACCAGAGGGTAGAGAAAATTCCATAGATATTTTTACATCAATTGGAAATCCTTCTCTACCAACAACCTCTAAAACTAATATATACACCCTCCCTAGCATGTAGGCTTGGAGTAAATCTGATTTAGGGTCACAATTGATATGCAAAAAATAATTGGAAACCCTAACTCTATTTATTCCTATTATTAATGTTTCTGAGAAAAATCTCAGTCAATCAGATTTTTTCTTTGAATGAAACTCCCATCATCATAAATGCCTCTGAGAAGTCGGCCAATCCATCTACTTCCCTCTACAAGTCAGTTTTGTCATAACTGTGAGATCAGATATTTGAATTTTTTAAATGTTTGAAAGATAATGCTCAACAAAGGCACAAATATCTGCATCGATGACTGAGATTTGAATTTCATTTGATTTTTAAAACATAGCCACAGATCCTTTTACTTTACCTAGGCATGACATCATAACCTCAGGTTACATTTTTCTTATTATCGCTGAGTCTCCTGATCTTTTCACTAACCCTGGCTTTGTCATGAGATCATGCGACAAGAATTGGATCTTCATCTAATTGGATGATAGTCGAGAAGTCTCATGACCCTTAGATAATATTCCATCTCTTTTGAAGACCTAGTGACAAGGTAAGTCTTGTTATCGATTAATTTTTTAGAATATTCCTTCCCGATCACAAGACCTTGAGATTGAGCAACAAAGCACAGGACCACTACTACCACTTGTCATTCTATCATTTTCTCATAACTCCTCATCACTTCTAACACTGACATCAGCTTTGACACATGAATTAACCTGTCTTCAACCTTGGGGAATCAAGAGACTTGGCGACTGTGTAAACTCCGAGTCGCTGGATGATTTTCTTAACAACAATCAAATCAGGAGATCTCTCGACTAAGCCATTTTCAACTCGTATTTAACCTTTGCTTATTATCTAGAGACTCAACGACTAAGCTTAAGTATCATGGTCACTTGATCCTTTTGACTTTTCACTTTTCATCATGAGATCACTCGACCACCATTGATTTTCTTTTCTTCTGAATCAAACGGCCTGCGCTAGATCTCAAGATTTTCATTGAAAACCCTAATTATTCACGAGATCTAGAGACTGAAACAATCATCTTCACTTCACATTTAGACATGTGTCTCCAACTCCTTCAAGTCTCCTGATTGCTTGATTTTCTAACTTAACTGTTAAGTGAAACTGGGACTACGGAGGAACACGTGGAAATCTTTCATGTGAATATCTTTACCTTGAGCCGACCAACCTTTGACCATAGTCATATCTAGCAATAACCTGACTGTGTAATCTTGAAATCTCATGATAAAATCACTAACCTGGGTCAAATTAAGAGATCACCCAACCACCATTAGATCAATTCCTCATTTGACAGTAGTCGCTTGATTGCTTGACCAAAAAGGAATATGTCACTTCATTATGAGTCAACCCAACTAAAAGGAATTGCTAAGTCGCTTGATCAAAAGGAATATTTTGATATCATTAGGAGATCTTGCAACTATGCAAAAAAGGAAATAAACACATGGGATTTAGGGATTTAAGTGGCCCAAAAAAGGTAACCTCAAATTAGATAAGGTCATAGACAACTAGGGTTTCCATGCAATACATAGGGTTTTCAATACTTAGCTTATTTTGCATGAACAAGGAGTAAACTAGAGATTGAAAAGATTGCAGAGGACACAACTGAGACCATAAAATTTAAAGACTTCAGAGGCTGGGATCAACCCTTATGGGAGCCTCATTTTACTCCACCTATAGCCAATTTTACATAACATGAAAAATTTGGGGTAATAGTTCTAAATGTAATAGTCAACTCCTAACAAGGATAGGTCTCCTAACTGGTACATTATAATCTTAGTGCATTATTTGTGGGTATCATCCCCACCAGGATTTTCCCTTGGCCAGGATTTCCTCATTAACAAATCATGGTGTTATGAGTTGTTTACTTTATGTGTATGTTCTTATTTTTGTAATTGCATGGTTAAGATTGAAATTGTTAATTTTGAAATTAAAGTGTTGTAATATTGATTCACCCCCCCCCCTCCCCCTCTCAGTATTACTTAATCCTAACACAATGTCACATAACCTTTCTATTTACCCCCCTTTTAGTTGTATTTATGACAACTTATTAAACAATAAGGAAGGCATTAAAGAGGGATTTCAGATTTTAATACTTTGACATGTTGGCACATAGAACACAGGTATTCATAATGACATGTATATCATACATGGACACACACTCATCACAACATATACAGAAGCATGTGTACACACATCCCTGGCTATGGGGCAGCTAGAATGCACCCACATATGGTGTTATTTTTTAAAGTATTTTATTTACACTATATCATGGTACATTCTAGTTACACCATAGACAACATCATTTCCTAATTAAGTACTTGACATCAAAAGAGTGAGATCTTTCCTAATGTATTTTATGTAGACTGTCTTGTCGGCACAAGTATATGAAGAAAATTCTTCAATTTCAATAAATGGTTGGCGTCATTCAATATTTTTAGGAATGTGAACTATATTTCTGAGGTGGTAAGGCTATAAATGGTCCTTCCTTGTCTGAATATTTACAATAGGTTGGTTTTTCCTTTAATTTAGGAGGATGAGGATGGATTTCATAGAGAAGATAAGTGTTTTCTAGTATCGGATGACATGGTTTAACATAATTCAATTACAAGAAATATACAAAGATCAGAAATGAAGAAGCATGATGCTAATATTGTATTTATAGGGATATAAGAAGGGTTTTTGGTATTTATAGGGATATTAGAATTCTTCACTGTAGCTAGAGAATTTTTCTGTAGTTTGCAAATTATTCGAACCCCTGAAGCTACTGCTTTGATTATCTTGAATCTAGGTGATACAGATTGGGTTATGTGTGTAGGTACTAAAACTGGGGTGTTGGATCTTCCTATATCTCCATGGGAAGTAGTGTCAAAGTTGTCCTGTAATGGGAAAGCTACTAAGATTCTTTCATTCATGCATTTGTAGCTTCTATAACTACCCATGGTTTATATTGGCATTGCTTTCTTGCCTGGATGATTCCTTGAAAGCACTGGCCTTGTCACCATAGCTTCCTTATATACTGGCCAATTGATTTTACTTTAGGACAATATTAGTGGTAAAAAACTTGATTAGGATACACATTACTGGATGTAGAATCAAATATTCATTAGTGGCCTAAATCATATTGCATTCCTTAAATATAAAAGGAATTCCAAGGCCATAAAAAGGGGTTCTGGTTCTGAAAATTCTCTTTAGCTTGTAACTAGGATAGTGTTTAGTGTCAAGTTTTTGAAGGTGAATGTAATTCTGAGATAGTGTAATCTCATGAACAATGTTAACTAGTTTGTGTAATTATAAATGTTAATGTCATAATTTTCTCCAGATTTGTATACTTTAAATCACATAAATTAAATACATTAAAGATGGTTGACTTTACCTTTGCAATTTTCTTGTGGGTGTGTTATTGGTTCATGGGTCTCTCTCAAGGAGAGATTTAAATTTCTTTGTGTAGATAACATTTATTTTTAGTTTATGAAATGAATTTTTGAAGTAGAACTTTATGATAACATGAGTGCGCTTGCTAATGTTAAGAATTAATATCTTCAAAACCCACTAGTTAAGTTTCATATGTTCATAGGATCTTTGTCATGGCTTTACTTTCACTTTGTAGCCTTAGTAGGTTGTATGGGGAGAAGGATGCTTCTCATTTTCAAGAACCCTTAGTATTTTCTCAAGGTCTCATAAGGTCCTAAATACCATTTACAATCAGTTCAAATATTTTTGAAGGCAATTGATATCATTTAACTCATGTAGACCTATAAGGTCCTGCTTGGGTTAAACATGGTCAAACCACTCACAGTGTGTTCAAAATTAGTGGAAATGATGTAATTGGATGCATATTGTCCATTTTGGCATGTATTAAGGATATGAATAAAGTTTTTATTTTGGTTTTTAAGCAGGGAAAAAGGTTTTAAAAAGTTGCATTGACAACTTTTGCAACTTTCTAGTGCAAAAGTGCAATTTTCAAATCTTAACTTTCTAGTGAAAATGTTGCAAACCTATTTTACCTTTGGTGTTCCAAAAACATACATGGGATTTTTTGGATAATTCATGCAAATATGAAAAAGGGTATTCCAAAGTGTCCTTTGTTTTTTCATAAGATTAGGGGTTGAAGAATTAAATCCCAAAAACTAGTCAGATGGGGCTAGTGGGCCTAGTTTCCATGTATGAAGTGTGAATAAAACTTGTCAAGTGGCCTTGCAGGGTCTTTGATTGGGTTGATGGGGATATAAGGAAGTCCTTAAGATAATAGTAATATTTTGAGGAGAATCATTTCATCTTAGGAATAAGATTGGATTTAGGAGCCTTTGTTGGCATGTCTGATTGGAATAGTGAAAGAAGCCCATTTGAGGAGTCACATTTGAGACTTTGTAAAAAAAAATATTGTTTCCTTGTCTTCTAGATAAGTCATTTGCATAAAAAATGGAAGGGAATAAGATGGAAATTGAGCACTTGAAACATCAAGTGGAATACTACAAGGTTGTACGGTATGACATAGGTGATTTCATGGAATACGCATTAGAAATCTATGATGACTTGACCTTGGTGAAAAAGGAGTTCTACAAGGATGTATTAGATCTATAGGATGCCTACCAAGATGCATCAAAAACATTCTTACATGTTAAAAGAATGGAAACATCATGAGGAATGATGGAAAAGATGTGTGTGAATCACTTAGTAGAATGGAAACATTAATTCAAGGAAGCATTCCTTGAGATATGAACGAACGTACTCCTTGAGATATCATGTTTGAGAGAAAAGAAGATAAATCAAATCAACATGGGACTAATTAATCAAATGATACAACTTGTAACTTAAATAAGGACAGTTAAGAGATATTGAAAGACCATCATCATTAATTAAAAGATGCGATGAAAATAAGGTATGAATGTCATCACCTACCCTTTAAGGAAAACAATATGTTTTTCCTCAATATGAAATAATGGGAAAATTGAGAGGGATCTACAGCTAACAAAGAAGCACTTTAGAACTCATCCTACGCATCAATAAACAATTCAACAAAAGAAATTAAAATTGACATACTAACACAACAATTGATACCTCATTCTCCATCCAAATTATAAAATCGATCCACTTTTTGCTTTGTAACATTTCCTTTTCAAATTGTGTTGGATGTCAGCCATATTTCTCCTCCTATTAAAACATGGCACATGGGCTAGTTAAACTAATTAATATGCAGTCATTTACTTTTTTCCTAAGAAATAAAAAAATATCAGTTAACATATTAAATATACTTACAAATGTACAGATAAAGGCTTGTAAACCTTTTTGACCATTGTGATGCGTGGGATAAAGTTTGGCAAGCCTAGCCTTGGAGTCCTTATCCTGAAACATATACTAATTTATTTTAACTATGAAAAAATAAAATTGAAGAAGCATTTAATAAATTTGGTATAATCTTAAGGGAAAATTAAAATACTTGTGTAGTCTCTTCACCTGACTTCCTCTATGCCTCAGACTTCTCATATGCTTTTACAATCTCTTTCCACACTTACATGAATTAGCCTTTTTTGACCCTTAGCTCGAGAGGTATTTTTTAATCTTCTTTTTTTGGTTGCACCAAAATTTCAATGTTCGTAGCTTTATCTTCTTTACTGACCAACCTATACCAAATTTAGTCTCCCTCTCCTGGAAAATTGTTGTTTGTAGGTGCCTAGATATCTTTGATAATGGAAAATGTACATGGTATTTGAATCATTGAAGGCATGCTTCCTTCAACCTATTCACAAATTTTTTTCCACCACCTTTCATTTGGAGTTCCCCTGAAACCACATCACATTCTATCTTGGTATTGTAGCTGCCAATGCAAGATGAAATGTGTGGTGTGGTGGAAGAATTTTGTGTCCCAGAAGTGGTTGTGACATTGGAATTATTTGTTCCTAGTTCCACATTCTTAGAGTTTAATGTTATTTAATTCCTTCTGGATCTTATGCTTATTCTAGGAGTGGCTAAAGAATTAATTGATTCCCTTTCAAACTCTTGATTTGGTTTCAATGTTGCAGGATCTTTATTGGATCATTTTTCTAAGTCTCTAACAAAAATTGTGAAGTTGACACCATACAATCTTTTTACTGCCTCTTCCCCCAATATGGTATCCAATGCCTCTTTTTCTTTGTTAGTCTCATGTAACTATATATATAAAAAATAAATAAATTTCTTCTTTTAAATTTAGAAATAAATAACTAAAAACTAAAAATTGAAGAAACAATGGAAACATTTACAAATCTATAAATTTACAATGTATTACCTCATTTTGGCTAGAGTTTGCTCCCTTCCCACTATTGCTCGATGTTTTGAGGCGACCTAGTATAATTTCTATCTAAATATCTTTATCTGGATCCAAATTGAACCAAAAAAGGAAAAACATACATGGTTTTCATGTTTAAAGTGAAATAAGGGGTTTGATTTCGATCCATCTATCGTCTACTCTCTGTCTCACAAAAAAATTAAACCGGGCAGCCAAACAATGTAAACACCATCTATCCTATGCTTTGTATCTGGAAACAAAATAAATGTGAGCACCCAAAATGAAAACTAAATGATCAACAAGACCAATAGGTAGGCAGGAATTTTAATACAGTTGAGAATTTTAACGCAAGCGGGAATTTTTAATTTTTTTCATTCATTAATGGGGACTAATGTGAATGTAACCCATGAATCTATTGCAATTATTTGAGATTTGAAAAATATGAAATGTTTCCTGTAAATCTATAATGTTTGCGGTGGTTTTTTGAGTCTAATGACATAGTGGTTAACATCAACTTTGACCCATAAATGTAATTTTTTTGGGATGATGAATTCGACGTTAATGGCACCTAATTTTGCACTAGTTTTAAACCTTGAATATGGCCTAATTTAGTGCCTAATTTTGATTTGAATTTTTGTTTATCTTGTAATTATAAGTTTTGAGCTCTAATTTGTTTTAGCATTATAATTTGATTTTTATTTAATTTTTTTCTTTATATTTTGTGTGGGGTTCGAGTTCTCTTTATTATACAGTTCAATTTGGTTTAATATTAGGGATAGGGTTCGATTTGGTTTAATATTCAATTATGTTTAGGGTTACAATTCAATATATTTTATTGTTATGATTAGCATTCTATTTGGTTTAGTGTTAGTTTTAGTGTATAATTTGGTTTACAATCAAGGTTCAATTTGTTTTGTTATTAGCTTTGGGGTATAATTTGGTTTAGGATGAGGATTCAATTTCATTTAATATTCAATTAGGTTTTTAGTTATCATTCTATTTAGTTGTGTTATAGTCAAGGTTCAATTTTGTTTAACATTTGGGTTTAATTTAGTTTAGATTAATGGTTTGATTTGGTTTAGGATATAATTAGGCTTAGGCTTAGGGTTAAATTTAGTTTAGTGTTAGGTTTCAATTTTGTTTAATGTATGGATTCAATCTACTATAGGTTTAGGATTACATTTTATAAGGTTTAAGTGATTAAGGTTAAATTTTATTTACTAATAGGGCTAGGGTTAGAGTTAGAGGTTAAAATAAGGTTTAGTGCTTAATTAGATTTAATTAGGGTTTTGTTTTTGTTTATTTTAAGTGTTAAACTATTTTGGTTTATGTTTAGGGTTCAATGCGGTTTAATATTAAATTAGATTTATGGTTTGGGTTTAATTATGATTAGTATGAGGACTAGGGTTCAATATGTTTTAACAGTAGACTTAGGGTTTAATTTTTTCTAGGATTGGGGTGATGGTTTAAGTTCATGTACTATTGAACTAGCTTTACGATCAGGCCTAAAATTTGGGTTATTGTTCAGAGTTAGGGTTACAATTCAGTTAAACTTAAGGTTAGTATTTAATTTAGTTTAGTGTTAGGTTTAGGAATATGTATAGAATGAGAGTTGGTGGTAGAATTCAAAGTTAGTTTATGGTTAATTTATGGTTAATGTTCAATTTCATTTATGGTTTAGGTTTATGGTTAATGTTCAATTTGGTTTAGGAAATAACTTCTATCTCTCTTCTCTCTCCTACCCTCCTACCTATATCTATTTGAATCTTCTCATTATTCTCTCTCCCTCCCTCCCTCCATAACCTCTCTTCTCCCCCCTCTATCTATCTCTCCCTCTACCCACCATATACTCCCCTCTACCCTCTACCTATCTTTATCTTCCTCCCTCCCTATCTCCCTACTCTCTATCTCTCCTTCCCATACTTCATCCCTATCCCCCTACCTATATCTCTACATTTACCTCATTTTATCATTCTCTTTAAATGTATTTCTATCTCTCTCTTTCTCTTTGTTTGTTTCACTATCTCTCTATCCCTCTCCCCCTCCATATATGTACCTTCTTATACTTTTATATCTCTATGAATCTATCTCATATATATATATATATATCCCTCTCCATGGCTCTCTTTATATTTCTCTCTTCTCCATCTCTCTATTTATTTCTCTCCCTCATACACATATACACATATGTTAGTAATAACTGAGAGGGGGGTGAATCAGTGGCCTCAAAAATATTCCAATTAATCAACCCAAAAACTTAGTACCACAATATTAAGCCTCTTGTTATCTTTAGTCCTATAAGATGAATGCCTTCAAATATACTTATCAAATTAATACTGCTCAGAATGCTTTGTTAAACCTTATTCTTTATGTTTCCCGAATAGCAATATGTTAATTTACCAAAAAATAGTAAATTAATTAGAGTATACCGATCAATCCAGATTAGCTTTGTGTAATGCAAGACACTAAATTAATGACTCATAAACACATTAACACATGGATTTTTAACGTGGAAACCTTGTTAAGGGAAAAAGCACTTGGGATCGGTAACCCAAAAATTTTACTCTTCTGAAGTGAGCTCGGTGCCTTGTTAAAGGTTACAAACACACTGTTAGGTGTAACCTTGTTAGAGGATTTAAAAGATTAGTTTGTCACTTGATATCGGGAATTTTTATGCTACCTTCCTTGTCCAAACACTTCTAGTTTGTCAAATGGTATTTGGCATCTCATGCTATTGTCATGATAAAAAAATTTGATACTCCTTGGGACATATCTCAATATATAAAGGATCTTTAAATCTTGTTCGGTTAAGAGACTTTCTAAATCAATGGTAAAATTGAAATAGTATGATCTGTTCACATATACAACTTATACTTGCAGATTTTCAGATATATTGTAAGCTAATAAAACCAATCTGATCAATCTATCTTTTTATTACCTTTGCTCCAGTTTTTTTATGCTCGGTAATGCTATGCTTTGTTGCTCGGTGTCCGCAGAAATCTTTAGCTCTTTCCTCATCTTGATTGATCAGGACTCTATGAATTTTTTCTTCATCATTTTCTCTCCAGCATCCTATTTTTCATTCAATCCTCTTAATTCATAATGAATTAAGTTTTCTCTTTATAGACATGATATCACCGTTTCTAGGTTCTTGATTTTCTTGATCTTAGCATGATCTGCAATCTTAGCCAATCTGATTTAAAGAAAAACTCATGTTTTATCTCGTAGAGATCTTCTTTCCAACTGGAAAAAAAAATTTAAATCCTTTACTTATCTCTGGCTTTATCTTGTTGATTGAAACAATGATAACTACCAGTTAAGTCTATATTTAGCTTTGCCATCTAGATATTTTGTCATTTCTGAACTCCAGTTAACTTCGGTGTTTTAACTCTTTGTAAGATTTGGTCAACACTCCATGTCACCTTGGGCTTCTACGTCGGGGTTATCTGTCCTTTGGGCTTGTTTGTCCGTCATTTTACACTATGATTCTGGCTGCCAGGTATGCTTGTGATTCTGCTCATCGGTAATGCTTGTTGGGTTTCTTTCTCAGGCATCACAGTAACTTGACTTTCAGTTATCTCTATCTATTGGGTTCCACTAGCCATCGGTGTTTGAAATCACATAGTGAATGCTTGTCTTTTATGCATTACTGAAAGCATAATCTTTATCTCTTTGATTCTCTGAAGTCTTTGACAGTTTGATTATAACCGATTAGAATATATCAATTTGACATCAATGAAAATACAATCCATTAATTGATTTAATGTCTTGCATTATCTTTTTGTATTTTGGTGATCAACTTAACATCTTCATGATGAACTATAACTGATTGAATGTTTGAAGATGTTAAGTTGATGATCACAAGGACATAAGAAAGTTTATTCAAGACATTAAATCAGTTAATGTATTATATTTTAATTGATTTCAACTTGATATAATCTGTGTGGTCATGGACATATTGCTAAAGACTTTAGAGAATTGATGAATCAAAGGCTATGCTATCAATAATGCATATAAGTCAAGTATTCACAAAGTGTCTGTATACACTGATGAAGTGCACACCAACGGACAGAGTAAAAGAGAAAATTCACTGTGACAACCGATGAGAAAATGCACAGAATTACTGATGAGAAAAGTCACAGTGTTTCCCAATGAGAAAAGCCATGGTGTTGACCAACGAGAAAAAGCACAGTGTAACCTGACAGATGGAGATCCTAAAGAAAACTGAAGTCACACCAATAGAACAGTCAGTTATCACCAATGACTAACTGAAGTATTGACTGACAAAATAGAGAGTTCAAAAATGACAAAATGCTTAGCTGTCAAGAGATAAAAATAGACTTAACTGATACTTATCATTGTTTTAATTGACAAGATAAAGCTAGAGATAAGTAAAGGATTAAAAGCTTCTTTATCCCGTTGGCAAGAAGATCTCTACAAGATAAAACTAGAGTATTGCTTTAAATCTAATTGGCGAGAATTTTGGATCACGCCAAGATCAAGAGAACCTAAGAATGGTGAAATCATGTCTATAAAGAGACAACCTAATTCATTACAAAGGTGGTGAAGGGGAGTGACAAGAGAATAGATGCTAAAGAGATTCTGAAGAAGAAGAAAGTCTTTATTTAGACTTGATCAATCAAGCTAAGGAAAGAGCTAAATTATGCAGACACCAAAAAACAGTGATACAACATCATAGATAAAAACAGTGTGGAGAAAATGTATTGAATTGATAATATTGATCAGAAAGGTAATGCACTTACAATAGATCTAAAAATCTACAATTTAAGTTGTATATGTGAACAGATCAATTTACTATTTCAGTTTAACCATTAAAGCATCAAGTCTCTTAACCAAGCAGGATTTAAAAGTCTTTTGTAATTGAGATACATCCCAAGGAGTATCAAAAATTTTGATCATGCAAAGTAGCATTAGATATGCCTGATAACTATTGACAGGCCAAGTGAGTGTTTGATCAAGGATGGTAGCATTAGATGCCAGATACTAAGTGACAAACTATCTTTTAAATCCTCTAACAAGGTCACATTTTGCAAACTATTTAAAAACTATTTTGATCAAGGATGGTAGAAAATTGCTCAAAAATTGCATGGATCAAACAGTTACTGGAGGGTATGCATATGCATATTCTTGAACCAGTAATTATCTATTGTGACAACACCAGTGCAATAAAAATTTCCAAGAATCCAGTCATGCATGCTAAAAAAAAGCATATTGCCATCAAGTATCATTATTTGAGACAATAAGTTCAAGCAAAGGAGGTGCTAATTGAGTATGTGCAATCTAAGAAAAAATTAGTTGATATCTTCACCAAGTCACTGCCCAAGGATGCATTTGAGTACATTAATGTTTCTTGTCCCTAAAGAAATGAATTTAAGACAATTAAATATCCTATAAATAGAATACACTTTCTTTATCTGACGTGGAAGTCAGATCAACTTTTTGTTGGTTGCAACTGACTTTCGATTCTGTCTGTCGATCATGTTTGATTGTCCTTCAATTTTTACTATCGATTGCACTGTATCTGTCTTGTCGGTTTGCACTGTAACTTTCATTTTGGGTTCCTCTGTCAGGTTCCACTTTATCTTTCTATGTTGTGATTTTTTGGTTTACACACCAACTTGTGTCATTAGTTCTCTCTCTACTTAGTCATTTTTGGTGAACTCCTAATCTGATCTTCGGTTTTCTCTTTCATGTCTTTCGGTGTAGGCTTACCAAAAGTGTTTTTTGTATACTAATAAAAAATTAATGTCATCAGAAGGGGAGTGACAAGAGAATAGATGCTGATGAGATTCTAAAGAAGAAGAAAGTCTTCATTCAAACTTGATCAATCAAGATGAGGAATGAGTTAAATTTTGTGGACACCAATGAATAGTGATACAGCATCACAGAGCAGAATAGTGTGGAGCGATGGTATTGAATTGATAATATTGATTAGAAAGGTAATGCACT
The DNA here is from genome assembly GCA_018584345.1 of Thuja plicata. Lineage (NCBI taxonomy): Eukaryota > Viridiplantae > Streptophyta > Pinopsida > Cupressales > Cupressaceae > Thuja > Thuja plicata. The sequence goes on from MU227172.1 coordinate 2,138,124, forward strand.
TACAATAGATCTAAAAATCTGCAATTCAAGTTGTATATATGAATAGATCAATTTACTGTTTCAATTTAATCATTAAACCATTAATTCTCTTAATCGAGCAGGACTTAAAAGTCTTTTGTAATTGAGATACATCCCAAAGAGTATCAAAAAACTTGATCATACAAAGTAGAATTGGATATGCCCGATACCTATTGACAGGCCAAGTGAGTGTTTGATCAAGGATGGTAGCATTAGATGCCAGCTACTAAGTGACAAACTATCTTTTAAATCCTCTAACAAGGTCACACTTAACAGTGTGTTTGTAACCTTTAAGAGGGTTGGCTCTTAACTGAGCTCACTTCAGAAGAGTGAAAATTTGGGGTACTCGTCCCAGTGGTTTTTCCCTTAACAAGGTTTCCACGTTAAAAATCCATGTGTTAATTTGTTTATAAGTCATTACTTTATTGTTTTTCATTTCACTTAAGTAAATTTGGATTGATCGGTATACACTAGTTATTTACTATGTTTCGGTAAATAGAAAGACTGCTTATCGGTAAACATACAGAAGAATGTTTTACAAAGCATTCCGACAAGTTGTAATTTGATATAAGTATTTTAATGCATTCATCTTATAGGACTGAAGATAACTAGAGGTATAAAAGTGGTAATAATTTTTAAAGGGTTGATTTAAGGATTAATTTTTTAGGCCACTGATTCACCCCCCCCCCCCCNTGATTCCCCCCCCCCCCCCCTCAGTTATTACTAACACTTCAAACATTCAATCAGTTACATGTCATCAACATATCCATCTATCTCTATTTTCCCATCTCCACTTCTATCTCTTTATTTTTTGAATTAAAAGAACAACACTAATTTGATAATTTATAGGTTTAGTTTCTTATACTATTTTATTAGGTTTAGGGTTAGGGTTCAATTTTCATTATTTTTAAGGTTAGGGTAAATTTTTCTTTCGAGTTAGTGTTTGATTTGGTTTGATGTTCAATTAGTTTTGTGATTAGGGTTCAACTTGCTTTAGGGTTTTAATTACAATTCAATTTGGTTTAGGTTTAAAATTTATTTTTGTTTATTGTTAGGGAGCTAAGTTTCAAGTTATTGTGTGTTAGAGGTAGGGTTTAATTTCCAGATCGGTGTTTGGATTCAACTTTGTCTACTATTAGGTTTAAGATTCAATGTTGTCTATTTTTAGTTTTAGGATAACTATTTTTGTTTAAATATTATAATTACATAAGGTTCAAAGTTAAGGTTGTTATTTATTTAAGCTTATGGAGTGGGGTTTGGATTTAATATTATTTAAGGTTACTTTTTAAAAGGGTTTGGATTTGTTTTGATTCTATGTCCTCTTGATTTATTTCGATTAAAAGAACAACACAAATTTGATAATTGCTAGGTTTAGTTTCTTATATTGTTTTGTTAGGTCTAGGGTTAGGGTTCAATTTTCTTTAATTTTAAAATACTCTTCGTGTTAGGGTTCAATTTTCTTTATTTTTAAGGTTAAGGTAAAATTTGGTTTAGAGTTAGTCTTTAATTTTGTTTGATGTTCATTTAGTTTTATGAGTAGGGTTTAACTTGCTTTAGGGTTTTGATTACAATTCAATTTAGTTTAGGTTTAAAATTAATTTTTGTTTATTGCTATAGAACTAAGTTTCAAGTTATTTTATTTCAGCGGTAGGGTTTAATTTGGATTGGGGTTTGGATTCAAATTTTTGTACTATCAGGTTTAAGATTTAATTTGGTCTATTTTTAGTTTTAGGATAACTATTTTTATTTAAATATTATAATTACATCAAGTTCAAAGTTAAGGTTGGTATTTATTTAAGCTTATGGAGTGAGGTTTGTTTAGTAATGTTTAAGGTTACATTTTAAAAGGTTTGGGATTTGATTTCATTCTATGTCCTTTTGATTTGTTCGGCTTAAAAGAACGACACAAATTTGATAATTGCTAAGTTTAGTTTCTTATACTATTTCATTAGATCTAGGGTTAGGGTTCAATTTTCTTTAGTGTTCAAATACTCTTAATGTTAGGGTTCAATTTAATTTATTGTTAAGGTTAGGGTAAAATTTGGTTTAGATTTAGTGTTTAATTTGGTTTGATATTCATTTAGTTTTATTATTAGGGTTCCACTCACTTTAGGGTTTTTATTACAATTCAATTTGGTTTAGGTTTAAAATTTATTTGTTTATCGTTAAAGAACTAAGTTTCAAGTTATTGTGTGTTCTAGGGGTAGGGTTTAATTTGGATTGGGGTTTGGATTCATCTTTGTCTACTATCAGGTATAAGATTCAATTTGGTCTATTTTTAGTTTTAGGATAACTAATTTTGTTTAAAGATTACAATTACATAAGGTTCAAAGTTACCGTTAGTATTTATTTAAGCTTGTGAATTGAGGTTTTGGTTTAATAATGTTTAACGTTATGTTTTAAAAGGGTTGGGATTTTATTTGATTCTATGTCCTTTTGATTTGTTTGGATTAAAAGGATGACATAGATTTGATAATTGCTCGGTTTAGTTTCTTATACTGTTTCATTAGATTTAGGGTTAGGGTTCAATTTTATTTACTGTTTAAATACTCTTAGTGTTAGGGTTCAATTTTATTTATTGTTAAGGTTATGGTAAATTTTTGTTTAGATTTAGTGTTTAATTTGGTTTGATGTTCATTCAATTTTATGATATGGGTTCAACTTTCTTTAGTGTTTTGATTAAAATTCAATTTGGTTTATGTTTAAAATTTATTTTTATTTATTGTTAGGAAACTAAGTTTGAAGTTATTTTGTGTTAGGAGTAGGTTTTAATTTCGATTGGGGTTTGGAATCAAAATTTTCTACTATCATGTTTAAGATTGACTTTAGTTTGTTTTTAGTTTTAGGATAACTTATTTTGTTTAAAGATTACAATTACATAAGGTTCAAAGTTAAGGTTGGTATTTAAATGCACTTATGGAGTGAGTTTTGGGTTTAATAATGTTTAAGGTTACATTTTAAAAGGGTTAGGATTTCATTTGATTCTATGTCCTTTTGATTTGTTTTGATTAAAATAATGACACAAATTTGATAATTGGTAGGTTTAGTTTCTTATATTGTTTCATTAGGTCTAGAATTAGGGTTCAATTTTCTTTATTGTTAAGGTTAGGGTAAATTTTGGTTTAGAGTTAGTGTTTAATTTGGTTTGATGTTCATTTAGTTTTATGATATGGGTTCAACTTGCTTTAGGGTTTTGATTACAATTAGATTTGGTTTAGGTTTAAAATTTATTTTTGTTTATTGTTAGGAAAATAAGTTTCAATTTATTGGGTTAGGGGTATGGTTTAATTTGGATTGGGTTTTCCATTCATCTTTGTCTACTATCATGTTTAATATTTAATTTAGTCTATTTTTAGTTTTAGGATAACTAGTTTTGTTTAAAGATTATAATTACATAAGGTTCAAACTTAAGGTTGGTATTTATTTAAGCTTTTGGAGTGAAGTTTGGGTTTAATAATGTTTAAGGTTACATTTTAAAAGGGTTGGAATTTGATTTGATTATATGCCCTCTTTACTTTTTTGGATTAAAGGAATGACACAAATTTGATAATTGCTAGGTTTAATTTCTTATATTGTTTCATTAGGTCTAGGGTTAGGATTCAATTTTATTTAGTTTTCAAATACTCTTAGTGTTAGGGTTCAATTTTCTTTATTGTTAATGTTAGGGTAAAATTTGGTTTAGAGTTAGTGTTTTATTTTGTTTGATCTTCATTTAGTTTTATGATTAGGGTTTAGCTTGCTTTAGGGTTTTGATTACAATTAAATTTGGTTTAGGTTTAAGATTTATTTTTGTTTATTATTATGGAACTAAGTTTCAAGTTATTGTGTTTTAGGGGTAGGGTTTCATTTGGATTGGGGTTTGGATTCATCTTTTTCTACTATCATGTTTAAGATTGAATTTAGTTTGTTTTTAGTTTTAGGATAACTATTTTTGTTTAAAGATTACAATTACATAAGGTTCAAAGTTGAGGTTGGTATTTATTTAAGCTTATGCAGTGAGTTTTGGGTTTAATAATGTTTAAGGTTATGTTTTAAAAGGGTTGGTATTTTTTTTAATTCTATGTCCTTTTTATTTGTTGGGATTAAAGGAATGACACAAATTTGATAATTGCTAGGTTTAGTTTCTTATATTGTTTCATTATGTCTAGGGTTAGGGTTCAATTTTATTTAGTGCTCAAATACTCTTCGTGTTAGGGTTTAATTTAATTTATTGTTAAGTCTAGGGTAAAATTTGGTTTAGAGTTAGTGTTTAATTTGGTTTGATGTTCATTTAGTTTTATGATTATGGTTCAAATTTCTCTAGGGTTTTGATTACAATTCAATTTGTTTTAGGTTTAAATTTTATTTTTGTTTATTGTTAGGGAACTAAGTTTCAATTTATTGTGTGTTAGGGGTAGGTTTTAATTTGGATTGGTGTTTGGGTTTATCTTTGTCTTATATCAGGTTTAAGATTCAATTTGGTCTGTTTTTAGTTTTAGGATAACTATTTTTGTTTATAGATTACAATTACAAAAGGTTCAAAGTTAAGGTTGGTATTTATTTAAGCTTATGGAGTGAGGTTTTGGTTTGATAATGTTTAAGGTTATGTTTTAAAAGGGTTGGGATTTGATTTGATTATATGTCCTTTTGATTTGTTTGGATTAAAAGAATGATACAAATTTGATAATTGCTAGATTTAGTTTCTTATACTGTTTCATTAGGTCTAGGGTTAGGGTTCAATTTTATTTAGTGCTTAAATAATCTTAGTGTTAGGGTTCAATTTTATTTATTGTTAAGGTTAGGGTAAAGTTTGGTTTATAGTTTTGTTTAATTTGGTTTGATGTTCATTTAGTTTTATGATTAGGGTTCAACTTGCTTTAGGGTTTTGATTAGAATTCAATTTGGTTTAGGTTTAAATTTTATTTTTGTTCATTGTTAGGGAACTAAGCTTCATGTTATTGTATGTTAGGGTTAGGGTTTAATTTGGATTGGGGTTCGGATTTATCTTTGTCTACTATCAAGTTTAAGCTTCAATTTGGTCTATTTTTTGTTTTAGGATAACCATTTTTTTTTAAGATTATAATGACATCAGGTTCAAAGTTAAGGTTGGTATTTATTTATTTATTACAAATGCTACAAAATAGATTCAAAATCCTTCCACCAAGATCAATAAAATTTTGTCACTTCATTATTTTATTCTCAATGCATTCACAATGAACGTCATAAAATTGAAACATCAGATGCAATGGTGTGTTGAAATATTTGAAATCCCCTATCGTGTCACTGATTGGACTTAGCTAACTTTCTTCTTACTTTCCACCCACATCATTGCTCAATGATGTTCTGAAGGAGAAATGACCTCCCACCGTGACATCGCATCCCACATCACAATGAACTTCTTTGGAGAGATAAATCACTCTCTAACACGCTAAGACTAAAGGAATCTCTCTACGTATCACTGCATGGACCCACCTTTCATCTGACATGCCACCCGCGTCACTAGTGGTCCCTTGTCACTACCATGCACTTTATTATGTGAGACCCAGTTTTGGCCCACGAGGAAGTGAATTTGTTACACGTTGTACTCCAATGAATGATGGATGCACTTGATGGGGGTTATGGCCAGTGGATGATCTCTATATAGAGTTAATGTGTATCAATTGAATTTGTGTGACTCACCATGCTCATCAACCTAGGTGGAGATCGACGGCTCTAATTCAAATATTTAAAGGACTATCACACAACAATGTCTATGCAGGAACCAAACTATACGATACACTTAAAACTACAATACACTTATTTTGTTTGAATTTATTAAAGATTTAAAGATTTTTTTGCATTTATTAATTAAACTAAAAACTGCAATACATTTATCACATGGGTAGTCAAGTTAATAGTTGAACCACACGACATTAATTTTGAAATGATGACCAAGTTAATTTTTTCAGATTGCAATGAAAATTTTGAGAGTTGTTCAATCGAGATTTTGAGGTACACAAACAAAATTATAGAGAAAGTGTCTTATGCTATTGGGGGTGATTTACATGAACTTGTAGGTTTTTTCCCTCTTCTCTTGAGAAAGATTTTTAGTGGATTTTTTTCTAGTTCCTGTTAATTATCAAATTGGATTTAGGAGAAATGAGTCAACAAAATGTATCTATGTCTACTTCTGGATTCATTTCTAACAAAAAGGGGCAAAGTAGGGATTATTGGAAAGATTTTATTGAATTTTTACCTGGGAATACCAATACGCTATCCAAAAATGAACATGAATGGAAGGATGATTATTTAATGTGTAGGAATCCAATGATTGAATCCTTAGGATGGGCTTTGTTTAATTATTTTTTCAATAAAAAAATTAATGGCCCTCCCATGTCCAATCCCTGGGATTTGAATTTTGCCAAGTTAATAATTTTGGATGTCTTTAATGATGTACAGTTCATTAGGGAATTAGCTTGTACATATTTCCCATTAACCAAGGTTATTAGAAGGTTAGACCAGAGAACCCTCACTAGTACATTTAACCCCTAAAATTGACCTACATTTTCAACCATTCATTATATTTATTTTTCTTGGTCAGATTATAGAAGGAAAATTTTGATTTTTTTTTAATAATGCCCGCATTCATCAGAATTCTGACGAACACCAATATTCATCGGATTTCTGACTAACACAGGCATTACTTTAAAAAAAATGCTATTCATTATGTTTCCTTACGCGCACACAGAGGGCACCAAGGTAACCTGCGATCTACAAAGTGAGGGAACGAAGGGCACAGAGGGAATCTTAATACTAGTAAAGAAAGGGGTACCAGTTCACCTCATTCTATCCCAGGGATAGAGGAAACATCTGGGTCACAATGTATTGATGTTGGATCCAGTGTCTATTCATGGCATCTATGTATGCCTGCAGATGCTCTTCTTCAGTTCGTGAGCCTCAGTGCTCATATCGGGGACAAATATTTCTTGGATGTGCGGGGAGATCATTGGTTGCACCTGGAAAAGTTCCCATCGAGGACCCGGTGTTGCCAAAGTAAGTTTCCATCGGGGGTGTTGGGTTTTGCTGAGGCTGAGTGTTAATCACCAAGGTTTTCTAGGAGAATTGAGTATTCTGAGATGTGGTTGATCCCCAGACAATGTTAGCTAGCTTGGCTTTAAGGGTCTGTTTCTTTCAAGTGGGAGGCTCGAGTTTGATGAACCTTCCAAGATTGGGGGCTGATCTAAGGATTCTTTCAAATTGGGCTGGTGAAAATGATCCAATCCCACTAAAGGTATTCTTCCTAACACTAAATCTTGGGGAACCCTCAGGCGGTGTAAAGTCTATGTCCTTAGAAGGGGATGAGCTCATGCCCTCCTTCTAGTGCCATTTTTTTTTTACGGGGGTTTGTATCCTGGTCCACCAACATATGTAAGTTGTCACTGAGTATCGGGGTACCGGCCAACTTTGCCTGTAAAGGTTGTCCAGAGAAATGAGATTCTCTGGGCCTTCAAGCACGTGAGAGTTGGGTCTTGACGGTGTGAGAGCTAAGTTGGGCATTGTGAATTTTTTGTTCGTGGGGATAGTTGGTTATCTCAGCTTGTCTATTCTGGGGGATTAGGTAAGTGGGGTTTCCTACAAGCATTCGTTAATTGTCAAATAAACTTCAAAATCTATGCCAAAGTTAGAAGTATTCCATCTACCTATAGTCATGCAAATACATTCAAAACATCAACCAAGCTCTAACATGCTACACTAAAATACTGAATGCACGCACAACCATCAGTTCATACGTATTCAATAGTGAGGAAAAAGAAGGTCATTAATCTACTTAAAACATTAGAGCAAGGGACATAAGAAACATACAACACGAAAAGTATTAAGCCAGAGATTGAGCGACCAACAACAGCATTGCCAGAATCCTTCTTTCTTCATTAATGGTGTTCCAGCATCACTGGTGAGTACATCTATAGGCTCCAGGGGAGCGTCTATCTACTAAAAACTTCTAAAGACTAAGGAACATTCAGCTCTACAACTACTAGAAATGAGAACTAAAAATGCTATAGCTATGGACTACAAAATCATTGATTTTGCCCCTCTGTAGAATGAGGTCAGACTTATTATTTATACACAAGTGTGCCCTAAAACTAACCTAACTTTCCTTACACTTTAAACAATATAATATAATTTCTGATGGCTGGTACTACCTACACCACACTACAAAGACCTCAAGATGGAAAAGGCCTGACATGTAAGAAGAATGAGACAAGAAAGGAGGAGTGGAAGAATCAGCCTCGAGAAGAGAGCTGGAAGGAGGAATGAAGAAATCTGATCCCTCGGGGATCGAGGCTACATGCCTCATTAATGGAAAAGTGGCTCCCTATCTTTGATTTGCCAGGTATTATGTTCGAGCGATGCCTTGGGAAGACCACCTGTCAAAACCCTTTTGTTGAGCCAACGTGCCTTGCTGGAGTCACCCATCTCCTGACACCCTTATTAACTTCTTTTAAAGTGACCAGTTGACTTTGGGAACTGGGACATGGGTCACTTTAAAGAATACAAGAATATTGGAAATGAAATTCTAGGATTCAGAAGCTTGCGTCCCCAAAGAATAAAGAATACAACTTATGCATGGTCGATGGAATTCTCCAGACTCAGGAGAACCTTATTGTTCCTACCTATTTTTGAATGCTTCCAATACTTTGCTTACGCCTTCTTCATCTATGTCCTTAATGTTTTCCCATCAACTGCGAACAACCTCCAACTTTTCCTCAACATCTCCGACCCCGTTCCAGAACTCATCAACCATCTTCATGGCATCGTGTGCCTAGAAAATCATCTTGGACAACCTTGATAACCTACCCTAGTCAAAATCTTTGTCAAATGGATACAGGGACTCCATTCGTTCATCCAATTTGCTGAGGATGTAGTCCTCTGGGGTGCATGTCCCAGTGGTGAAGGGATTGACTTGCGATACTCTAACCATAAATACCTAAAATAAGCCCAAGGGATATTGGGTCACAATCACTTTCTCTTTTAGGCCCTTAACTAGTTCCTTGCATACCTTGATTTTGAGGCCAAGTCTGGAGTACTGGGCCTGGAGGGAATCATATGATTCATCTCCCTACAAAATTACTACCTCTATGATGGCTTCCACTCCGGTGTTGCAAATTTCTTCTAACCCAGCCTTCAACTTTTCATATTTCCCCAAGTCTTGCTCCCATACAAGACCGGAGCTATTTTCTTGGCTGATGAGAATTTTTTATGACATGTAACTGATTAAATGGTTGACTATATTAAGTTGAAGATAATGCAAGATATCAAATCAGTTAATGGTTTGTATTTTCATTGATGTCAACTTGATATCATCTGTATGGTCATATACATAATGCAAAGACTTTAGAGAAATCAATGAAATAAAGGTTATGCTTTCAACAATGCATAAAAGTCAATTATTCACTAAGTGACAGACTACACCGGTGGAGTGCACACCATCGGTAAAGACAGAGATAAAAGTCATAGTGATGCCTGATGAGCAGAAGATAGTATTGCCTGATGAAGCAGAATCAAAGGATGCTTGATGAGCTAAAAATAGTGTTTCCTGATGAGCAAGATCCAATGATGCCCAACGGACGTAGATCCTGAAGCTAACTAAAGTTACACCGACAGAATTGGCAGTTGTCACCAGTGATGAACTGTAGAGTTGACCAATAGAATAGAGAGATCAGAAAATGACAAAATATCTAGCTGGCAGAGCTAAAAGATAGACTTAACTAGTTTTTTTAGTTCTTTTATTCGACCACAGTTAAGTAAATGATTTATACAGTTGGCAAGAAGATAACTACGAGATAAATCAGGAGTTAAAGCCACAAATCAATTTGGCTAGATTGTTTTTCACACCAAGAATCAAGAATCAAGAACCAAGAAATAAGGAACATCATGTCTATATAAGGGACAAGAATAATTCACTTTAAAAGTGGACGAGCAAGAAATCAGATACACAGGGGAGTGAACTGATAGAAGATGCTGAAGAAAAACTAATGAAGGATTAACTTCATACAAACCTGATCAATCAAGCTGAGGAAGAGCTAAAAAATTCTACAGACACCGACGAATAGAAAAGCACAGCATCACAGAGAAGAAAGAGTTAAGTAAAAAGGAATTGTATTGATACATTGATCAGAAAGATATTGTAAGTAAATAGATCTAAAAATCTGCAATTTAGTTGCATTAGAAACAGGTCATTTTGTTTTAGTATAACCATTGAAGCATTAAGTCTATTAACATAGCAGGACTTAACAGTCTTTTGTAATTGAGGTATATCCTAACAGATTACCATAAGGTTGACTCATGATAGTAGCACCGGTCTTATCTAAAGCCTATTGATAGTCTAAGAAGGAGGTTGATTCAAGGATGGTAGTAAGATTTTCATAAAGCCTATTGACAATCATGAGACTAACTCAAGGATGGTAGCGTAGATGCCAGATACTTAGTGACAACCTATGTATTGAAAATCCTCTAACAAGGTCACACTTAACAGTGTGTTTGTAACCTTTAACAGGGTTGGCTCCTAATAGGGCTCACTTCAGAAGAGTGAAAATTTGGGGTACCGGTCCCAGTGGTTTTTCCCTTAATAGGGTTTCCACATTAAAATCCTTGTGTTATGTGTGTATGGTTTATTACTTTATTGTTTTACATTCTGCATATGCATTTATGGATTGACTGGTATACTCTGCATATTTACTGAGTATCGGTAAATACAGTTTACTACTTATCGGTTATCAAGGAGAATAAGGATAGACAAGGTAAACCGAAAGACAGTTATTTATTTCAAGTATTTCAAGGCATACATCTTATAGGGACTTAATAATTGGAGTAATGATTGGTGGATTAAAGTTTAAATTGGATAAATTTCTAAGGCCACTGATTCACCCCCCCCTCTTAGTTATTACTAACAATTGGTATCAAAGCTTGTGTTCTTAGAAGGAAGGGTTCAAGACCTAAGTAAAAGATCACAAGATGAATAGACGAGATGTGCCCAAGTTGAACAAGGACAACTTTGCTTCATGGCAAAGCAGGCTAAAGCTTCACTTATTAGGTATTAGCAATGATATTACTCAATACTTAGAAACTAAATATGTGTTTCCTATAGGACCATTGATAGTGGATCAACTGAGAGTAAAGCATGAACATAACTGCAAGGTTATAGAGCTTTCAGCCTCACTCTCTGATGCTAAATTTGAAGATGTCAAAGATTACAAAAATGCAAAAACAATGTGGGACAAGTTGAAACTTGTACATGGTGGTGATGAAAATGTTCTGAGAGCCAAGGCAGAAAGCCTTAGAGGAAATTTTGATGATCTCAGAATGAAAGAAGGTGAAAATATCACACAGTACAGCACAAGAATAAAAGAAGTAGTCAATGCTATACGAGGTGTTGGAGGTACACTTGAAGAGGAGACAGTGGTAAGTAAAATCC
>MU227172.1:2151315-2177016 GCA_018584345.1 Thuja plicata
AATGGAAAGCTAGATGCCAAAAGTGATGAAGGTATTTTTCTGGGGTATTCTACCAAAAGCAAAGCTTTTAAATGTCTAATCAAGGCTTCTAAAAAAATAGTTGAAAGTGCAAATGTAAAGATTGATGGATTTGCAAAAAAGAATGAGCTGGAAAGCACAAAAGAACCAGAAGACTACAACAAGTTTGTATATTGTGAAGAACCCACAACTCTACTTGAGAAACAGTGCATAAATCCATAACAACAGAATGTTGTAATCGACGGTCAGAATGTTGTTACCGATGGTCAGGATAATGATCAAGATAATGTGCAAGGTAATGAAGATCAAGCTAATATGAAAAGAGTTGTACCTGTACTTGCAAGATATGTAAGAAGGAACCATCCAGAGGAAAAGATCATAGGAGATAAGAAATCTGGTACAAGAACAAGGAGTAAGTCTTTAAACTCAAATTGCTTAATTTGTGAGTTTGAACCAAAGTCTGTCAATGCTGCACTAGATAATGAAGAATGGATAAGTGCTATGAATGATGAGATTGAATAGATTGAGAAGAACAAGACATGGTCACTTGTGCCAAGACTAGATGACAAGATTTTCATCAGTACAAAATGGATATTCAGAAACAAACTATACGAGAATGGAGAAGTCACAAGGAACAAAGAAAGACTAGTATGCAAGGGTTATGCACAAGAGGAAGGTATAGACTATGGAGAAACCTTTGCACCCATTGCTAGGCTAGAAGGACTGATAATTCTACTTTCTTATGCTACATACAAAGGATTCAAAGTATATCAAATGGACGTCAAATCAGCATTCCTATAAAATACTTGAAGAAGAGGTATACATTGAACAACCAGAAGGGTTTGTGAATCCAGACAAAAAGAACATGGTATGTAGACTTCACAAAGCCTTGTATGGATTAAATTAAGCTCCCAAAGCCTGGTATGAAAGACTTCATTCCTATCTAATAAGTATTGGATTCATAAGGACTAGTGAGAACAGAAATCTTTTTTTGAAAGAAGATACTAATGCTAACACTTTGATTGCTGAAATATTTGTTGATGACATCATATTTGGAGGCAATGATATGATATGCAAATCATTTGAAAATGAGATGAGCAAGGAATTTGAGATGTCTATGTTTGGAGAGATCAAGTTCTTTCTTGGTCTACAGATCATTCAACAAAGTGATGGTATTTTCACTACACAGTCCAAATACATCAAAGAAGTTCTGAAAATATTCAAGATGGAAGATTCCAAACTTGTTTGAACACCAATGGCTACTGGATGCAGATTAACAAAAGAAGACAAGAAAACAGAGCTAAATCAGACTATATACAGATCAATGATAGGAAAACTCATGTATGTTGTACACACAAGACCAAATATTGCACATGCAGTAGGAATTATTGCTAGATTTTTTGCTAACCCCAGGGAATCACATATAACTGCTATGAAAAGAATACTAAGATATCTGAATAATACTGAGGAATTTGGCTTATGGTATAAAAGAGAAGTAAAATTTGAACTAAAAGTGTTTACCGATGCTGATTGGGCTGGAAATCTTAATGACCGAAAGAGCACAACTGGAGGAGCATTCTTTATGGGTGACAGACTTGTCACATGGATTAGCAAGAAGCAAGGATGCATCTCTCAGTCTACTGTAGAAGTAGAATATGTTGTTGCTACTGCAAACTACTTAAATATTGCATGGATCAAATAGCTGCTGGAAGGTATGCATATGAAGATCAAAGAACCAGTAGTTATTTATTGTGACAACACCAGTGCAATAAATATTTCCAAGAATCCAGTCATGCATGAGAAGACTAAACACATTGCCATCAAGTATCATTAATTAAGAGAACAAGTTCAAGAGAAAGAAGTTATACTTGAATATGTGCAATCAAAAGAACAATTGGCTAATATCTTCACCAAGCCACTGCTAAAGGATACATTTGAGTACCTGAGGAAAAGACTAGGGGTAAAACCCATGTCTAACAGTCAGTAAATGGACTGACGGTTGCATCAGAAATATATTATTATAATATCATTCATAACTGATGCAAGCTCAATCTGAACTTCAATGCTACATCGATATACAGAAAGGTATATATCAGAACCAAGCGCCATACCAGATTGTTATATTGATAATGGATAAGGGAAATTCAAGGAATATATTATGGAAAGAAGAAATTGGTTGACAGAATGTCAGATATTTTTAAAATATTTGTTTGGCATTATTGTCAAAGGGAGAGAATGCATTCATATTATCATCAGAAACTATTCATTATGTGATTACTCCAAACAAGGAGAGATCATATCCAAAGGGAGAGAATTGATATAAAAGTGTCAAACAAAAGATAGAGACATCAAAGAAGCGGAACAGTAAAAGATAAATTTGACACCAACAGAGGTCACAAAATATCAAAAGAAGAAAAAGGAAAGCTACAAGAATCAAATCTAAGCTTACACAGAGCTTATCGGTGGTCAGACATTTTATCAGTTATTAAAACAAACTATTTTGTAATTTCATGAATCTCAACAATTGTATTTCATATTGTATTATAAATAGTATAGTGTGATAATATAGTATGTTTCCATTAATGCCAAAGGGAGAGATTGATGACATGTAACTGATTAAATGGTTGACTATATTAAGTTGAAGATAATGCAAGACGTTAAATCAGTTAATGGTTTGTATTGTCATTGATGTCAACTTGATATCATCTATATAGTCATATACATAATGCAAAGACTTTAGAGAAATCAATGGAATAAAGTTTATGCTTTCAGAAATGCATAAAAGTCAAGTATTCACTAAGTGACAGACTACACTGGTGGAGTGCACACCATCGGTAAAGACATAGATAAAAGTCACAGTGATGCTCGACGAGTAGAAGATAGTATTTCCTGACTAAGCAGAATCAAAGGATGCCCAACAAGCTAAAAATAGTGTTGCCCGATGAGAAAGATCCAATGATGCTCGATGGATGGAGATCCCGAAGCTAACTAAAGTTACACTGACAGAACTGGCAGTTGTCACCGATGATGAATTGTAGAGTTGACCAACAGAATAGAGAGATCAGAAAATGACAAAATATCTAGCTGGTAGAGCTAAAAGATAGACTTAACTGGTTGTTTTAGTTGTTTTATTCGACCACAGTTAAGTAAATGATTTATACAATTGGCAAGAAGAAAACTACAAGATAAATCAGGAGTTAAAGCCACAAATCAATTTGGCTGGATTGTTTTTCATGCCAAGAATCAAGAATCAAGAACCAAGAATTAAGGAACATCATGTCTATATAAGAGACAAGCATAATTCACTTTAAAAGTGGATGAGAAAGCAATCAGATACATGAGGGAGTGAACTGATAGAAGATGCTAAAGAGAAACTGATGAAGGATTAACTTCATACAGTCCTGATCAATCAAGCTGAAGAAGAGCTAAAGAATTCTGCAGACATCGACGAATAGAAAAGCACAGCATCACAGAGAAGAAAGAGTTAAGTAAAAAGGAATTGTATTGATACATTGATCAGAAAGATATTTTAAGTAAATAGATTTGAAAATCTGCAATTCAGTTGCATTAGAAATAGGTCATTTTGTTTCAGTTTAACCATTGAAGCATTAAGTCTCTTAATAGAGCAGGACTTAACAGTCTTTTTGTAATTGAGGTATATCCTAATAGATTACCAGAAAGTTGACTCATGATAGTAGCACCGGTCTTATCTAAAGCATATTAACAGTCATGAGACTGACTCGAGGATGGTAGCGTAGATGCCAGATACTTAGTGACAAATTATGTATTGAAAATCCTCTAACAAGGTCACACTTAATAGTGTGTTTATAACCTTTAACAAGGTTGGCTCCTAACAGGGCTCACTTCAGAAGAGTGAAAATTTGGGGTACCGGTCCCAATGGTTTTTCCCTTAATAGGGTTTCCATGTTAAAATCTTTGTGTTATGTGTGTATGGTTTATTATTTTATTATTTTACATTCTGCATATGAATTTATGGATTGACTTGTATACTCTACATATTTACTAAGTATCAGTAAATATAGTTTACTGCTTATCGGTTATCAAGGAGAATAAGGACAAACAAGGTAAACCAACAGACAGCTATTTATTTCAGGTATTTCAAGGCATACATTTTGTAGGGACTTAATAATTGGAGGAGTACTGATTGGTGGATTAAATTTTAAATTGGATAAATTTCTAAGGCCACTGATTCACCCCCCCCTCTCAGTTATTACTAACAATTTTGACCTGATAGAAATCTAGGAGGGACACCGCTAGAAATTGTCTTATGGTAGCTATCTACTCGGTGGCCCACCCATCCATAGCCTGTGCTTTCTTCTTCATGGCCTGGAGAGTATCCACGTCACTGTGTGCAAGTGGTAATCCGGAGGAAGAGGTTTTTGGGCAGATCTCAGACAAAGGCTATGTAAATTTTGCCAGAAGTGTGAGCTGATTATCATTGGTCTCTCTTTCCTCCTTTAAATTCTAGCCCTATTTAGCGTATCGGGCCTCCACTTCTTTGGTTGCCTCTCTCAGCAGGTCCAGTTGACCCTGCTTATCTCTTCTCCCTAGTGCCACTTCTATAATGTTATAATCCTCAGGCCTTATAGCCATTGCATCAACATCTGGGGGAGGTGTTGTGATAGTTGCAATTGTGCTTCCTATTGGACCAGTCCATAGGGCATGAACAGTCCATGCCTTCTTAGACTTCTAAGCCTCTGCATTTTGGGCCATCATTTTGACCAAGGAGAGTGGATCACCTGATTCGACCATTGGGGCCTTTATTTTCTCAATTCTACCAGCCACTGGGGTGGCTGGGATGGCTTTTCTGTTAAGACTTGGGCATCTAGATTCCTTTCAAAATCAGTTGGTTCTCTGAATGTACAGTGTCATCGGGCTCTTTTTCTTTATCCTATTCCCATTCTTGCTCCTACTCTCTGGAGGCCTCCATATTTTCTGCCATGTTGGTGTTCTCTTTTGTGATATCTAGAACTTCTTCTTCTTTGGAATCAATATTACATATATCTTTGGGGACTTCCTCGTCCCTCCCAGCATCAGTTGATCTGACATTTACATTTTTTGGGACTTTCTGGTCATTCTTCTACTATTGTTCTTCAAACTCATTGGCTTCATTTTCTAGAACATTTTCCTCCATTGGAACATCCTCTAGAGGTGGGTGAGGTCTCTAGCTAAAGTTTAAGAATGCGGTTGTCTTTACTACCTCACCAAATGTGCTCTGAGGAAATTGGTCACCTAGAGTAACCAAAGGCATCTAGAGTGTGATGAATGGAGGTATAATTGATCCTATAGGTCTAGTTTCCCAAACCATTGGTTTCTCATTTGTGGTTTGCCTTGGTGTATCTTTGGTCCCTTAGACCGGTGTATTCTCCCATTTGGGCTCCTTTTGTATTTCATCCTGGATTTCCTTCTCTGTGGAAGCTTCTTATTCTAGGATCTCTTCTTGTGTGGGGATTCCTCCTTTATCTTGAGCGGCGATATCTTCAATCGCCTGATCAATATCTTCATGCAAATTCATGAGTTCATTCACCCCAAACACATCATCAAAATCATCGTGCGACGGAGGGCTATAAGGAATATCCTCAATTTGAAGGAATTTGAACTAACATCAACTGGATGCATATCTGGCATACTAGGGCTAGCAGCTGCGCTTGGGGTGGGGGTCACCCTTTTCTTCTTCTTTCTCAGCAATGGCACCTCGATCTCCAAAATATTGGTAGACTCCACCTCAGGGAAAGTTTTTCTTCTCATTATTATAGCCAACAATGGGGATCCCACTAGGAAAGCAAATGCCATTGGAGTCACGAGGATACCAGAGGATACTTGCGTTCTTATCTACTAGCTAACCAACCTCGCTGACTCCATTTGTTTATGTAGTTGTACCATTATGGGGGTTGGGCCTTGGGGAGGTGCCTTACTTGAGATACCTTCTTTTTCTTTCTTCTTACTTGTGCTAGGTTCGGCGGTGGCAGCGGAAGTTGAAGTGGACCTTCAGAAAATCGATCCCTTCTGGGTGCTTTTGGGACACACCTGGGAAAAATACTTGTGACTAGCCTCCAAAATAGGGTGGCATACTCCCTCAATTGTCAAGTCTTCTGGGGTGGCCCAATCCACCAGAGGGAGATCCAACTTTTCTTACCCTTGTTCTTTGTATGTTGGGTCTTCTAGCGACGCGTCATCTAAAAAACCCTTTGTAAAAGTCTGAAGGTCAAGTGCCTTCATGATTCCCTTGTACATCTACGAATTTTGATGGGCTTGGAGATCAAAACTGTCCTGGCAGTCCACCCAAAAATCTTTAATATCTTCTTTGTGCGATGGGGATGCCCGGGGAAGTGCCAAGGCAATATTGCCTAGAGGATCATAATTTTTCCTGGTGTGGTGGAATTCCATCAATCCCAGGCTCTTCAATTCACTACCTGCCTCCCTTGTTGCAGCAAGGCTACATGTATAATTCCCATATGAAATTGGGAATACAATTTTAATGAACTTCTTCAATGTGAAGAAGGCATGTAGGTCCATGATCTGCCAGCAGAACTCCAAAAGAATGATTCTATCCCTGTAATACTGGGGAAGAAGATAGGGTTTCCCAGAGAAGCCGGTCATCAAAATGTAGGTGTTTTGTTGGAACTAAATAAAATAGTGGTCATAAGTACTGACCAAGTTCATCACCTCCTATGATAATCGGTACCCAGAGTCCCAAGTAAGCGTTAGAATATTTTGGTAAATAAAAGCATCATTTACCTGACAAAAATTTAGGAAACCAAGTTCCCATTGGACTTGGGGATAATGATCCCATGGTGTTAACTAGCTCGTTCCCAAGTTCACCTACTATTCCAAAACCCAAAAATTTTGGCCTTTGTTGGGCTAGTGCCCATAGCATGTAAGATGTCATATAGAACTTGGAACTCTAGACGACGCGCTTCAGCTGCTTGTCCACATGATTGGCTATAATAGCCACCCAGTTGAAATTCTGGTTGCGGGTGGTGATGTAGTAAAGGAAGTAATACATCCATGCCAAGAAATATCAAGCATGGGGCAACCCAAAGATCCTGCATAAGAATATAATGCTCGCCTGAATGGGCTCTTTGAAAACCCCGCGGGGAATTTCCAACTTCATCCTTTTATAGTCCTTCTTCGGGGACTCCAGCCACTGGTTATTGAGATATTTATGGGAGACAAGGGAAGCTTCCTTGAACTCCTTCAATGACTTGGCCTGGTTGATGATGATAGACCCCTTGAACTATGGAATCCCCAGCCCTGAGGCAAAGGTTGCTGCATCTAGAGTGACAATTATTGTTGGCTACTGTAACAGCCTGGGATCGGCAAGTAGAATTGTCAGAGTAGGTGCATTGTACAGTGTTGCTAGTTGATGTATTAATCATGTTGATTAGACTAAACAAGGAAATTTTTCAACCTTTATAATGATAGAGGTGGCCAAATGAGTGGCCATACTATCTCTGCCAGCCTTCATCCTATAGATGGCTTGGATTAAGCCTTGCATTTCAGCCCAAAGGCTGGGTTCTATGTCTGTTATTTCTTAGACTTTTGAATCCACCTTGGATCCCATGAGAGCACCCTCCTTTGAGTATTTGGAGGTCATTGGTAGCTTTGCCAATATCTTTTCAGCCTTAGTTTTTGTGGCCACCTGAGTGGAGGTAGTAGGTAGCTCTGAGCTATCAGGAGGAATGATCACCTCAGACATTTCGATCACACAATCTACAACCTGCAAGACTAAAAAACTGTCAATACATGGTATAATAATAATAATTTTATGGATTCCAGGGGAATCATCACCATGTCGCACCTGTCTAAAAAGTGTTAGCATACATCAAAATCCTAGAGTATTTTAAGAAAAACATGAGCTAGATTTTGATAAACACCCGGGGGATCCGGGGTATTGAACCAAATGACAAAGGTAGAATGAGAACCCAAGGGCCTCAGCACCCAGACTCTAGAAGAACTAGCCATTTTTGTGTTGATGTCACGAGTAGGAAGCCATACTTGGCTGACATGGGTTGTCACATGGCTACGTGACAGGTGGTGTAAATGACATTAAAGGTGACAAGTGGGCCAACATGAGGGAAATTGAATGCCAGATGGGATGGGGTTTGAATGCCCACTCATGGGAAATTAATCCCACCATTAAGATGACATGACATAGGAGAGAGAAAGCCACCATGGCTTGAACTAGTGAGGTGTTGAGTTCAAACCGTGGCAACTCCCTCTCGACGAGCTTGACTGAATGATTCAATGTGTGATGGAGCTTGAAGAGCTCGTTAAGAATGGAAGGATATACAAGAGGTATACCCACTAAAATATAGAGAGTTGAGCCATATATATAGCATTTACAGATTATTTAAATAATGTACAGAACTTATGAAGGCATAAAAGCTAACCTATGACAATGTGCAACATATATACTAGACTACAACTACACAGCAAGCAGAAAACCTTCTGGCAGGGCCAAACCACCAACGGGAGGAAAACTAGGAGCGAATGTAGAAAATGAAAACAAAAAACAAACAAGAGCAAAAAGAAAACAAAATGAGAACCACAAAGGGGAAGACAGAAAACTAGAGGAGCGGAAAACCAGAGAAGGAAAAATGACGACCAACTTGGAAATGTGAAAGACACAGAGAAGACAAACATGGAAAATGCTCTGCAATAGGTCCACCTTTGAATGATCACAAGCCAACACCGCAAATCAATGTTTGATTAGCCACTAAGAATAGGGAGCAACTCACTGTTTAATCACCTTAATCATCTCAATATCACTCTGAATTCTCTAAGTGTTTTAATCAGGGTAACTATGAAAATGACAGGTAACTTCCATTTATACCCCTAGGGTAAAAATAGGTTGCACTTTTTCGACAACTCTAGAAACCTCTGGACTCCAAGCCCAGGGATTCCATGCAATCATACCTTCTCATGAAAGAAGATATGATGGCAGAAAATCCTAGAGTCCTAGATCTACCTATGGAAAGAACAAACAAACTCCGTGACCGGGTCCCGGAGACACAAGGAGAAAAAAAAGAACAAAAAACCTCACAGGAGCAAAGCCCGGAGGGAAAACAAAGAAAACAAAGGAAGAGAAAAAGAAAAAAAGGGGACCCAAAATTTTGCCTACAAAATGTAGGGATGAGTATGTAGTGCATAAAAAATGGCGACTATCTGGGATGAATGCCTTAGCACATTTGAGAACTTTAGAATCTTTGGTTAGAAAAACCAGAATAAATCTTTACCTGGGGCATTTTATTTGTAACATACGAGGCATCTGAGAGAGATCCAATTCATCAATGATTCAAATCCTTTGGCCTTTCTTTAGTTGTGAAGTGTGTGCTTTGAAAGAAAATCAAGTCGATGACCTCTAGGAGAAACAGAGAGAAGTCACTAAGCGAATCAAGCCAAAGTCATTATATCTTGCACGTTTCCCTCGGATACCAAAATTCTCCATTCTTCAGTTCTTTCTTTTCTTTCTTTTTCTTGGTGAGAAGACAGTACTCCTTTCACCATGAACATTAAGCTTAGCTCATTTTGACAGTGGTACTTCTTTCACCGTACCACCCACTATTAAATTACTAAATAGGAGAGAAAGCTCCAGACCCAGGATATTTTTATCATTTTCAGACTTGGTCAATTGATTAATGCAAATGATCTGTCCTCAGGGTGTCTGATTACTTGCTTCTTGAAATTTTCTTTTAACTGATGTCCAGACTGTTGAGATGTGAATCCACTAAAGATTACCCATAACCTCTTACCATACCCACAAAATAACTCCAGAGTGTGGAAAAATTCCACCATGCTAACGATAGATTCCAAACTCTCTGGCATGCATAAAGCACCATTCCAAAGACTAAATGTTATACAAAGCATACCGGTCTACAAGATGAAGGCAACATGCTAGGAACCCAAAAAGCAAGAGAAAACAAGGAGAAGCCCAAAATCAAACAAAAGAACAAGAAAATACCACCCTGGAGGGTGGCCAACAAAACTATTTACAAGACACTCTGAATGGAGCACCGAAGAAGAGTATTTACAAGCAAGAAATATACATATATTACAACCTTGGGCTAACTCACCACCTAACTTATTCAAATTAATGCTTGAGAAACTATCCATTGAAAGTAAATGGAATGGATTCTCCAATCATAGTGTTGAGGTGATAAGTGTTAGCCCCACAGATCTCAGATATCAGGTATGGTCCAAGCCAGAGCCATTGGAATTTAGTGTGCTTTCCCTTCTTTTCCCAGGCTTTGTCGCACAAGAGGAGCAAGTCCGAAATCTGAAAGGCCTTATACTGGGATCTTCTATCAAATCATCATTTTACTACTACTTGGTGACATGCAAAATGTTCAAGGGCTACGTCTCTTTGTTCCTCCATCTGCACTAGGTTCAAAATTTGAACCTCCACAATGTTGTCCTGGTTGCTAAATTCCTACATAAATTTTAAACCCAGGATCTATAGGTTGATGGGAAATACTAGATTCTGGCCATAAATCAAATGAAATGGGGATGTTTCCAGGGATTCCTTTATTTGGATATGATCCTCCCAAATAGAGAATCTAAGCTTTCGATGCTAGTCCTGGGGGTTCTGTTCTGATAGGTGTTTGATCACTTCAAGTAAATTTTTGTTGGTCAATTCAGCAACACCATTTTCCTGGGGATAATAGTTGTTGGAAAAATCTAGAGTGATCTTTCTATTGTATGTCTATTTGATTAATTGTATAGAAGAAAATGTCAGACTATTGTCACATACTATAGCAAAGGGAATTCCAAATCTTGTGACAATGTTTTCTTTTAGGAATGTTTTTACAAGGTATCGCTACAAACCACCGGGTGCAATAATCAGTAGTAGTTAGAATGTATGGGTGGTTGGAAGATGAGTTTGGGTTAATTTTCTTGATGAAGTTAAATTCCCATTGGGTGAAGGGTCTAGCTTTGAAGACTGACTGCAGGGGCATGGCCAGATTTTGCTCATGATATGTCATTGTTTGGCAAGTATGGCATCTCCTAACATGAGTATAGATATCTTTGAAGATACAGGGCCAATAGTATTTGACCCAAAGGATCTGATGAGTGGTGGTGTCAACTAAGCCATGCCTGGTTCTAAATGGCCTATTAAATTCTTCAATCATTTTTGCAGCTTGGTCCCTGTCTATACACTGGAGGTACACCCCTTCATAATTCTTGAAAAAAAGTGTGTCATTTTTTATCATGAAGTGTGAGCTTTTCAGCCACAGGGTGCGACATTTTTTTGGGGGTAGCCCCTTTGGGAACCTTTTATTCAACAACAAGTATACCAAGTTAGTATACCTTGAATCTTGAGTGATGGACTCCACAGTATAAGGTTGGCATTCAATCTCGGGAGTTCCTTCTGCCATAGCTCTGCATAGTCCATGGCCTCATACTATCTTCATGGGTTCCATTTCTAGGGCATATTCTTGGAGGATGGCCATCCATTTCCCCCGTCATTCACATATTACTCTCTAAAGGAGTAGAGACTTAAAATCCTGGTCTAGGACAATATCATGCACTTTCATCCAGAGAATATAATGCTGAAATTTCTTCACAGCGTGGACAAGAGAAAAGGCTTACTTTTCCAAAAGCGAATACTAGACTTTGGTATTTTTAAAGGGAGAGCTCATGAAAGCTATTGGTCATTCTTCCCCTTCAACTTTCTAGGTCAAAACTATCATGGCAGAATGCGGTGAGGCAAAGGAGTATATGTGAAAAGGGAGGGAATATTCTGGACTATCTAAGACTGGTACCTCCATGATCATTTTTTTTAAACTAGGTGAACACCCACTTTGCCTCAGGACTCCACTCAATCTTAGTATCTTTCTTCATCATGTCATTGAGTGGCTTCACTATCTTGGCAAATCTAGTGATGAACCACTGGACAAAATTGATCTTCCCAAAGAAAGATCTCATTTCCTTCTTGCTATCGGGAATCTATAGATTTAGCTACGCTTCAACTCTTTAAGGGTCAATGGATATACCCTTCTTGGAGACAATATGCCCAAGCAACATCCCTTTAGCGACCCCAAACATGCATTTCTTAGGGTTGAGGGATATTCCATACTAGAGACATCTCTCACAAATTTGGGCGTGGTGGGAGGAATGATCACGCCTATCCTGGGAGAAGACGGTCAAATCATCCATGTAGATGATTATGCACCGGTTCACTAGGCCTTCGAATGCAATGTCCATAGTCTTCTGAAATGTGATGCCTACATTGATCAGGCCAAAGGGCATTCTCCAATATGCAAACATTCCCCACTTGGTGGTAAACATTGTTTTATCTCTATCTTCATACTTAACCATGACTTGGTTATACCTGGAGTGCCTGTCTTGGAAAGACATCATTTGTGATCCATTCACGATTTGCAACACCTCATCTAATGAGGGGAGAGGGTGATTATCTTTCTTGGAGGCCTTGTTTAAATTATGAAAATTCACACAAAGGTGGATCTCACCACTTTTCTTCCTCATAGGGACAAGGTTGGCAACCTATGTAGTGTGCTGGATAGGAAAGATGATCCGGGCTGACAACAGTTTCTAGACCTCCTAACGAATTAGAGGCTTGATCTGTGGGTTGATCGGTCTTTTCTTTTTCCAAAAGGGCTTAGCATCTAGTTTAAGTGGGATAGTATTAGTCATGATAAAGGTATCATAAGTTTTTAGATCCACATACCCCTACACAATTACATCAATGTACTCTCGAAGAACTATGAGAATCTTCTCCTTCTCTAGGGAGTAGGAGCTACCAATGTGTATCATTTTCTCTTCACTAGGCTGGCTGATGTTGACTTTCTCAAATTTTCCTCCCTCAGAGGAGGATGATATCTTTTCCCAGCCCCAAGGGTCTGAGTCAAAGATTTGTTCAAGTGCAACCATCCCCTTAGGGATGGTGTTGGTTGGTAGGTCCATGATCCCGTCGTCTTCTTCACCCTGTCCAGTATCATCATGATCTCTTTCCTCCATTATCTGATCCTCAAAAACACCAACATTGGCCATAAAGGCCAGGATATGTTGGTCATCCTCAAGAACCTAAAAATGGGTGACATTGTCTAGTATGGATAGGGTGGGGACCATCTCAATAGAAATCTTCTGAAGTCCAGAGCCAACCATAGGCTCGAGTGCACTGGAAGAAATAGCAAGGGCATCTGGGACATAATTTTGTCTCTAATGGATAAGTTATATGCTGAAGGTGTCTAAATCTTCAATGAGGCTCCATGCCCAGTTGCAGTATGCAGCCAACCTTTTTTTGTGATAGGTGTATTGACTCTGGACTTTCTTAACAATCAACTCTAAATCATCCAGAGGCAAGTGATTCCCTTTCTTAGTGCAAATAGGAGTCCAAGGACCAAGGCCTCATACTCTGTAACATTGTTTGTGTAGTTGATCAATTCCACTCCGGCCCCATAGCCTTGTTTGGACCGGGACCCATCAAACTTTAATGTCCACAAATCACTATTCGTTGTTTGGGACGGGGAAGGCAAAGTGGCCTTTGGATTATTTTTAGGAAGGTTGGGAGGAGTTTCCTCTGGCTCTAATGGCACTTGGGTGAGTTTTCCCTCTGGAGAAGCCTATGGTTGGGATTCCTAGACTGGTGAAATCATGGAGACATCACGGAAATTATTGCTAGGTCTAGGCGTATCCAAAAAGTGTTCCTTCTCCCAGAGGGTGTTGATATGTTGGGTAGTAGCAGAAAAACAGGGCTCACACTCTAGTTCTGAATGTTTCTGATAGTCCACCTGGCACCAGGTGTCAGATAAGAGTGTAGCAGGGGTCACTACAATACCTTGTGAGTTAACCTCACCCCTTAGCTTTTCATCCAGGTCCTGCATTTTCTAGGAAACAATGGGATCTTCCCCTGGGGTGAAATCAAAAGTCAAGATTTCTAGGGGTTGGTACACCTTGGGGGAAGTCTCAAAGAAGAGGACTTCATTCACCCTCCCAACTTTAGTGAGGGATTGTTTCATCTGGGGCTCACTTTCTACCTGGATCTGATTGGATTCTCCCTCCCAGGGGAGCAATAAGTAGGAAAAGTTGGTCGAGAAATACCCATTGAGGGATTTGGACCAATTCTGACTTAGCAACATCCCATAGGTCTCTGGGATGTCCACAACTTAGATGTCAATTATGCTTTCTATACTAGGGTCTTGGATGAGCTGAATTCAGACATTCTTTAGCTCACCTACCATTTTTACATCAATTTTATCCAGTTGGATTACCACGCCATTGGATGGAGTAGGATACAATCCAAGCCTCTGGCATATGGATAAGGGCGTGACATTAACTGAAGCTTCAAAATCTACCAAGTAATTGTGAAGGTTCTTCCCTTGTATGTTCAAGCCTAGTAAGAAGGGAGGATCCTCACTATTTCCATGGAAGACAGCTGCCTTGGCATCATCAAAGGTGATAGTCTTAGGTGGGCGACTGACAATCTCTAGGTTTCCTAAGAGCTTCAAAAGGGACTTCCTCTGCTCGGGTCAGTTCATCATAACCTCCATCAAGGTCATGGAGGTGTTTATTCATTCTAACACCTTTGTGATGTCAAACCTCGGTCCGACGAATTTTTGGCTTCCCTTGGCTGGGTCTTTAGCTTGGTTAGAGCTAGACCCTTTCGGTGGGAAGGGATGATCAGTTGTGTGATCCTGGGGAGGGGTGTCTTTGGGAGGTGTAGGCATGTAAATTGGTCCTTTACCATCCTATCTCTGGGTGTTGTAGGGATTCCGTGGGTTGGTGAAGGCATTGGCCTCAAAGGCCGAAATAGATTTGTCAAAGAACCACTGTAGTCCAGGATTATCTTCATCTCCTTTGTCTGCTCCAAAGAAGATGGTCTCACAGGTGAAGGCACCATGAGTGGGATTTTGAATGGGGGATTCTAAAGGAGTAGGATCAGTAGTTTGTTGTGTGTCTAGCTGGGATATCATGATGACCTTTTCCAACATGGCACAGTTCACCTCAGAGTGAGAGCCTGTATCATGCAATCTGCACCAGTTGGTAAGGGGCTAGAGTTCTATGACTGGCATGAAATGAGAAGGTTGAGCACTACCCTAATTGGTGTTTTGATTTGGAGGATGACCTCTAGTGTTAGCATTGTTATTCCATTGTTGTTGGTTGGGCCGAGGCCCATTATTGTAATTCCTTCCTCTGGCATTGGTATTTTGTTGGCCAGAGAAGATATTCCCTCTCTGTAAATTAGTGTTGTGGGGTGCAAGAGACCTTGCCTTCAACTATCCCATGTCCACAGTCAGTGAGGACAACAGTCACCAATGGATTCAACGTTGGCAGACAGCTGGGTGTTTGCATCATAATGTGATGGTTATTGTTGTTGGTTCCCGGGCAAGGTAGCAGCATGTACCAGAGTCGAGGGAAAAAATCCTCCAACTATGGGTGATTGGAAGAAAGGCACTCTGGAAGGTTGTGTTTGTGTTTGTTGTGTTTGTTGCGGCTGGTTCCAGGGAATGAATTCCAGACCTGGTATTGTCTGGGCTTGTGATGGTTATACGTACCAAGCATGTTCATCTTTTTGTGGTGGTGGGGGATTCATGGCCATCGTATGGGAACCCATTGCCTGATTTGGGTTGTATCTCCTGGCATAAGAAGTTCCACCAAGGATCATGTTGAAAGGCATGATCTATCCAATCCTTCCCGATGATTTGTTAAGACCGCGGGACAACTCCATGTCTAGGTTGTAAACCTTTTCCAGAGTATCACGGTCAGTGGAGACGGTAGTTCTCCATAGGAGAGTGGTAACAAAAGGTTCCATCATGTTTAGGTATGTCTAGATTGTCACTTCCAAGGATGGGATGAAAGGACCCATACACCGCTTCAAGGCGCATTGGAACCTATGATTGAATGCTATAAGGGGCTCATTTGTTTCCTCCCTGATGGAGATAAACTAGCTATGGGACCACGCTAGGTCCATGTGTAAGAAAAAGGTCGCCAAGAAGGCATCCTCCATGTCTTGTCAACTATTGATTGAGTTGACGGGCAGGTTGAGGTACTAGTTCAGCTTGTTCTATTCTAGGGATATAGGAAACATCTAGGTCTAAACATCTTAATGTTAGATCTGGTGTCAGTTTATGGCATCTTTGTATGCCTATAGATGCTCTTTTGTAGTTTGTGAGTGTAACTGCTCATATTGGGGAAAAATCTTTTCTGTATGTGCGGGGAGATCATTTGTTGCACCCAAAAAAGTTCCCATCGGGGACCCAGTGTTGCCAAAGTAAGCACCCATCGGGAGTGTTGGGTTTTTCTAAGGCTGAGTGTTAATCACCGAGGTTGTCTGGGAGACTTGAGTATTCTAAGACATGGTTGATCCCCAGACAATTTTAGCTAGCTTGGCTTTTGGGGTCTATTTCTTTCAAGCGGGAGGCTCAAGTTCAACAAAACTTCTGGGATTGGGGGCTGATCTAAGGATTCTTTCAAATTAGGCTGGTGAAAATGATCCAATCACACTAAAGGTCTACTTCCTAACACTAAAGCTTGGGGAACCCTCAGGCAGTGTAAAGTCTAAGTCCTCAGAAGGGGACGAGCTCATGCCCTCCTTCTGGCGCTAGTTTCTGTTGACAAGGGTTTATGACTGGGTCCGCCAATAGATGTAAGTTGTCATCAGGTACCAGGGTACCAGCCAACTTCACCTATAATGTGAGAATCTATTCTGGGGGCTTAGGTAAGTGGGGTTTCCTACAAGCATTCATTAATCATCAAATAAACTTCAAAAGATCTACCAGGGTTAGAATTATTCCATCTACCTATAGTCATGGAAATAAATTCAAAACATCAACCAAGCTCTAAGATGCTACACTAAATTATTGAATGCGTACACAACCATCAATTCATATGTATTCAATAGCAAGGAAAAATAATGTCGTTAATCTACTTAAAACATTAGAGCAAGGGACATAAGAAACATACAACACGAAAAGTATTAAGTCATAGATTGAGAGACCAACAACAACATTGCCAGAATCCTTCTTTCTTCATTAATGGTGTTCCAAAATCACTAGTGAGTACATCAACAGGCTCCAAGGGAGTGTCTATGTATGGAAAGCTTCTAAAGACTGAGGAACATTGAGCTCTACAACTACTAGAAATGAGAACTAAAAATGCTATAGCTATGGACTGCAAAATCTTCAATTTCGCCCCTCTATAGAATGAGGTCAAACTTATTATCTATACACAAGTTTTCCCTAAAACTAACCTAACTTTCTTTACACTTTAAACAATATAATACAATTTTTAGTGGTTGGTACTACATGCACCATGCTACAAAGACCTCGAGATGGAAAAGGCGTGACATGTCAAAAGAATGAGACAAGAAAGGAGGAGTGGAAGAATTGGCCTCGAAAAGAGAGTCAGAAGGAGAAAAGAAGAAATCTGATCCCCCAGGGATTGAGGCTACATGCCTCATTAATGGGAAAGTGGCTCCCTATCTCCGATGTGCTAGGTATTATGTTGGAGCGGCACCATGGGAAGACCACTTGTTAGAACCCTCTTCTCGAGCTGACATGCCTTGCTAGAGTCACCCATCTTCTGACACCCTTATTAACTACTTTGAAAGTGACTGGTCGGCTTTGGGAACCGAGACATGGGTCACTTTAAATAATACAAGAATATTGGATTCAGAATTCTGGGATCCAGAAGCTTGCGCCCCCAAAGAATAAAGAATACAACTTATGCATGGTCGATGGAACTCTCCAGACTCTGGAGAACCTTATTGTTCCTTACTATTTTTGAATGCTTCCAATACTTGGCTTATGCCTTCTTCATCTATGTCCTTAATGTTGTCCCATCAATTGCGAACAACCTCCAACTTTTCCTCAACATCTCTGGCCCCATTCTGGAACTCATCTACCATCTTCACAGCATCGTATGCCCAGATCATCATCTTGGATAATCTTGATAACCTGCCTTGGTCAAAATCTCCAGCAACCAGATACAGGGACTCCATTCATTCATCAAATTTACTGAGGATGTAGTCCTCTAGGGTGCATGTCCCAGTGGTGAAGGGATTGACTTGCCATACTCTAACCAAAAATTCCTAAAATAGGACCAAGGGATATTGGGCCATGGTCACTTTCTCTTTTAGGGCCTTAACCAGTTCCTTGCATACCTCAATTTTGAGGCCAAGTCTAGAGTACTGGGCCTAGAGGCAATCATATGATTTGTCTCCCAAAATTATCACCTCTATGATGGCTTCCTCTCTGGCATTGCAAATTTCTTCCAAACCATCCTTCCACTTTTCATATTTCCTCAAGTCTTGCTCCCATACAAGAGCAGAGCTATTTGCTTGGATGATGAGGATGTTGACCCGATAGAGATCTGGGAGGGACACCGCTAGAAATTATGTTATGAAAGCTATCTACTTGGCATCCCACCCATCCATAGCCCATGCTTTCTTCTTCATGTCCTAGAGAGAATCCATGTCACCTTATGCAAGCAGAAATTTAGAAGAAGAGGTTTCTGGGTTGATCTCGGCCAAAGGCTATCTAAGTTCTACTAGAAGTGTGAGGAGATTAGCATCAGTCTCTCTTTCCTCCTTTAACTTCTAGCCCTATTTAGCATATCGGGCCTCCACTTCTTTGGTTTCCTCTCTCAGCAAGTCCAGTTCACCCTACTTATCTCTTCTCCCTAGTGCCACTTCTGTAATGTTGTAATACTCGGTCCTTACAGCTGCTACATCTACATCTGGAGGAGGTATTATGATATTCATAATTTTGGTTCCTATTGGACCAGTATGGAGGGCATGAACTATTCACACTTTCTTGGTCTTCTAAGCCTCTGCATTTCAGGCCATCATTCAGCCAAGGAGAGTGGAACACCTTATGCGACCGTCGGGACCTTTCTTTTTCTCAATTCTACCATCCATTGGGGTAGCTAGGATGGCTTTGCTATTAAGACCTGGGCATCTGAATTCCTTTCAGAATTGGGCAGTGCATTCCCAGAATGTACAGTGTCATTAGGCTCTTTTTCTTCATCATGTTCCCTTTCCTGCTCCTCTCCAAAGGCCTCCGTATTTTCCGTCGTGTTGGCGTTCTCTTTTGTGATATCTGTAACTTCTTCTTCTTTGGCATTAATGTTACCTATATCTTTAGGGACTTCCTCATCCCTCCCAGCATTAGTTGATTTGACATTTACATTTTCCAAGACTTCTCGGTCATTCTATTGCTGTTGTTCTTCGGCCTCATTGGCCTTGTTTGCTAGAAAATTTTCCTCCACTGGAACATCCTCTAGAGGTGGGTGAGGTCTCTGGAAAAATTTTAACAATGTGGCCATCTTTACTACGTCACCAAATGTGCTCCAGGACATTTGGTCACCTGGAGTAATCGAAGGCGTTTGGAGCATGATGAATGGGGGTATGGTTGATCCCATAGGTCTGGTTTCCCCAACCATCGGCTACTCATCTATGGTTTTCCTTGGTGTATCTTTGGTCCCTTGGACCGATGTCTTCTCCCACTCAAGATCCTTTTGTGTTTCATCCCATACTTCCTACTCTGTGGCAGCTTCTTGTTTAGGGATCTCTTCTTTTGTAGGGATTTCTCCTTTATCTTGAGCGGTGATCTCTTCAATCGCCTGATCAATATCCTCATGCAAATTCATGAGTTCATCCACCACAAACAAATCATCAAAATTATCATGTAGGGAAGGGCTATTAAGAATATCCTCAAGTTCGGGGGAGTCTGAACTAACATCAACTGGAGGCATATCTGTTATACCGGGGGTAGTGGCTACACTTGGAGTGGGGGTCACCCTTTTCTTCTTCTTTCTCAGCAATGGGACCTTGGTCTCCAAAATACTAGTAGACTCCACCTCGGCAAAATTTTGTCTTCTCTTCATTGCAGCCAATGACGAGGATCCCGTGGGGTGAACAGATGCCATTGGAGTCATAGGGATACTGGAGGATACTTGCATGCTTATCTTCTGGCTAACCAACCTCGCTGACTCCTCTTTTTTCTATAGTTGTACCATTATGGGGGTTGGGCCTTGGGGAGGTGCCTTATTGAGGGTACCTTCTTTTTCTTTCCCCTTACTTGTGCTAGGTCTGGCGGTGTCAATGGAAGTTGAAGTAGACCTTCGGATAATCAATCCCTTTCAGGTGCTTTTGGAACACACCTAGGCAAAATACTTGTGACTAGCCTCCAAAATAGGGTTGCATACTCCCTCAATTGTCAAGTCTTCTGGGGTGGCCCAATCCACCAGCAAGAGATCTAACCCCTATTCTTTGTATGTTGGGTCTTCTAGCGGCCCGTCATCTGAAAAAATATTTGGAAAATTCCAAATGTCAAGTGCCTTCATTAGTCCCTTGGAAATCTATGAATGCTGATGGGCTTGGAGATCAAAACTGTCTTGGCAGTTCGCCCAAAAAATTTAATATCTTCTTTGTGCAACGGGGATGCCCAGGGAACTGCCAAGGCAATCTTTCCTAGAGGATCATAATTTTTCCTGGTGTGGTGGAATTCCACCAGTCCCAGGATCTTCAATGCACTATCTTCCTCCCTTGCTACAGTGAGGATGCACGTATAATTCCCACATGAAACTGGGAATGGGATGTTAATGACCTTCTTCAATGTGAAGAAGGCATGCAGGTCCATGATCTACCGGTAGAACTCTTAAAGAATAATTCTATCCCCGCAATACAGGGGAAGAAGATAGGGTTTCCCGGAGAAGCCGATCACCCAAATTTAGGTGTGTTTCTAGAACTAAATAAAATAGTGGCCATAAGTACTAACCAAGTTCATTGCCTCCTAAAATAATCGGTACCTAGAGTGCTGAGTAAGTGTTAGAATATTTTGGTAAATGAAAGCATCATTTACCCAATAGAAATTTAGGAGATTGAGTTCCCATTGGACTTGGGGATAATGATCCCATGGTGTTAACTGGCCTGGCCCGTTCCCAACTTCACCTACTATTCCCAAACCTAGAGAATCTGGTCTCTATTGGGCTAATGCCCATAACATGTAAGATGTCATATAGAGCTTGGAACTCTGGATGACACCCTTCAGTTGTGTGTCCACATGATTGGCTATAATGGCCACCCAGTTGAAATTCTGGTTGTGGGTGGTGATGTAGTAAAGGAAGTAATACATCCACACCAATAAAACTTAGGCATGGGGCAACCCGAAGATCCTGCATAAGAATATAATGCCCACCTAAATGGGCTCTTCGAAATCCCCATGGGGAATTTCCAACTTCATCCTTTTATAGTCCCTCTTCAGGGACTTCAGCCACTGGTTAATGAGATATTGCCAGGAGACAAGGGTAGCTTCCTCAAACTCCTTCAATGACTTGGCCTAGTTGATGATGATGGACCCCTTGAACTGTGGAATCCCTAGCCCTAAGGCAAAGGTTGTTGTGTCCAGAGTGAAAATTGTTGCTGGATACTGTAACGGTCAAGGATCGGCAAGCAGAACTATTTGAGTAGGTGCATTGTATAGTGTTTCCAGTTGACGTATCCATTCTGATGATTACACTGAACAAGGAAATTTTTTAGCCTTTATAATGCCGGAGGCGACCAAATGAGTGACCATACTATCTCTATCGGCCTTCAGCCTGTAGATGGCTTTGATTAAGCCTTGCATTTCAGCCCAAAGTTTGGGCACTGTGTTTGTTATTTCTTGGACTTTGGAATCCACCTTGGATCCCATGAGAATGCCCTCCATTGGGTATTTGGAGGTCAATGGCAACTTTTCCAACATCTTTTCAGCCTTGGTTTTTGTGGTCTCCCGAGTGGAGGTAGTAGGTAGCTTTGGGCTATCACGAGGAGTGATCACCTCAGACATTTCGATCACACAATGTACAACTTGTAAGATTGAAAAACCATCAATACATGATATAATAATAATAATTTTATGGATTTTGGGGGAATCATCACCATGTTACACCTGTGCAAAAAGTGTTAGCATACATCGAAATCCCAGAGTATTTTAAGAAAAATGTGAGCTGGATTCTGATAAACACCTGGGGGCTGCGAGGTATTGAACCAAATGACAAAGATGGAATGAGCACCTAGGGGCCTCGGCACCCAGAGTCCAGAAGAACTAGTCATTTCCATGTCGATGTGACCAGTAGGAAGCCATACTAGGCTAACATGGGTTGTCACATGGCTACGTGACAGGTGGCATAAATGACATTAATGGTGACAAGTGGGCCGACACAAGGGAAATTGAATGCTAGATGGGATGGGGTTTGAATTCCCACTCATGGGAAATTAATCCCACCATTAAGATGACATGACATAGGAGAGAGAAAGTCACCATGGCTCAAACCAATGAGGTGTCAAGTTTGAACCTTGGTGACTCCCTCTTGATGAGCTCAATAGAATGATTCAAAGTATGATGGAGTGTGACGAGCTTGTTAAGAATGAAGGGTTATATAAGAGGTATACAAAATAAAATATAGAGAGTCGAGGCATATATACAATATTTACAAATTATTTACATAATGTACAGAACTTACGAAGGCAGAAAAGCTAACCTATGACAATGTACAACATATATACTAGACTACAACTGCACAGCAGATGCACAACCTTCTGGTAGGGCCAACCCACCAATGGGAGGCAAACCAGGAGCTAACGCAGAAACTGAAAAAAACAAACAAGAGCAAAAAGTGAACAAAACAAGCACCACAAAGGGGAAGATAGAAAACTGAAGGAATGGAAAACTAGAGAAGGAAAAATGACAACCAACCTGGAAATGTGAAAGACGTAGAGAACATGAACATGGAAAACATTCTGCAATAGGTCCACCTTCAAACGATCACAAACCAACACCACAAATCAACGTTTGATTAACCACTAAGCACAAGGAGAAACTCACTGTTTAATCATGATAACTATGAAAATGACAGGTAACTTCCATTTATACCCCTAGGGTAAAAATAGGTTGTGCTTTTCTGATAACTCTGGAAACCTCTGGACTCTGTGCCCAGGAATTCTATGCAATCATACCTTCTCGTGAAAGAAGATATGATGGCAGAAAATACCAGAGTCTGGGATCTGGCTCTGTAAAGAACAAAAAAACTTCAGGACTAGGTCTCGAAGACACAAGGAGGCAAAACAAAAGAACAACAAACCTCACATGAGAAAATCTCGGTGTGAAAACAAAGAAAAAAAAAGAAAACAAAGGAAGAGAAAAAGAGAAAAAAGGGGGACCCAACATTTTGCCTACAAAATGTAGGGACGGGTATGTAGGGCATAACAATACTATTGTGATAAAATCATCACAAGTCCATTTTTTGCCAGGTCAAGCTCCAAGTAATATTGCTTGGTCAAATATGCATGTTTGTCACTTGTGCATATTTTTAATTACAAAAAAAGAGATGAAATAGTAAGGTTTAGTCCTCACCTAGTTTTTCCATGTTCCCTGTT
This sequence comes from Thuja plicata, assembly GCA_018584345.1. Lineage (NCBI taxonomy): Eukaryota > Viridiplantae > Streptophyta > Pinopsida > Cupressales > Cupressaceae > Thuja > Thuja plicata. The sequence goes on from MU227172.1 coordinate 2,174,735, forward strand.
TCTTAGTCTAAGCATAAGCAACCAAGAGAAAATTTTCAAATATTGACAACCATATCTTGAATTCTTTGAAGTCCATCATAAGAATTCAAAGTTCTAGTAACAAAAACAAAACCAGGATTAATATCTTAGCTTACTATCAACACACTTGAAGATGATGGTATTGTTGCAGCTAATCATGTGCCTGAGAATATGATTGAAGATGATAGTACTGGTGCAGCTGATCATGATGATGAAGATGGCCTTGATTTACCTATACTTGAGAAGGCATATGAGCCCCTATACAAAGGCTCCCAAACAACTCTTCTGTCCACTGTATTGTTTTTGGTGAACTTCAAGGTTTTGAATCGTTTATCCAACATAGAAATGTCACAAATGTTAAGGTATGTCATATATGTCATCTTTTTCACCTATTTTAATCATAATTTCCTTATTGTTAATAAAGGGTACAATTAAATTAATGTGTTCATCCATTTACTCTAATGCCATGGTACAATTAAATTAATGTGTTTATTTCTAATGTTTACAACATATGTGATTAATGATACTTGTATTTTGGTTATTACTCCTATATTTAATGTATTTATTATTTAACAAATTACCAATGTATTGCTTATGATGCTCAATTGTTAATGCAGTAAATTTAACCCCTTTTACGAGGATCCTGAATAGTGACATGGATCGACAGGTATAATTCAATACACCATATAGATTACATCAACATTACCCTCATTTAGAAAAATATCTCACTCCTTACCAACTATATCTATCACTTGATGGACTGCAGGAACCACCTAATATGTATTTGTCAGGTTTGTCTTCCTTGAGTCAAGGAAATGTGGGAATAGAAGACAAAATTGAGACATGTAGTAGGCCTAAAATTGGGAAATCAACCAGAGGTCAAAAGATTAGAAGAAAATTCAATAAACACATGCAATTTTTCCTTGCTAAAGGGGGTTCATGTTCTTATGACGATGAGACCATAGATGACATTGAGGTGCCCTTGAGGTACACACATCTTCTGAAAGAATGGGTACCCAAGGAACTACCTCCAATTAACACTAATTTTTGTGTTAATGACGGGATATATCGTATAGCTCCATCGTCATTACATGGTTTGGGCCTATTTTCCATGGATGGCATAAAGGTATGTTACAAAAAAGTTGTTGAATTGATGGAGTTTGTCAGACCTAGTTACAATTAAAATCATTGGATGTGGATTGTTCAATATAAAAAAAGTATGTGTAGGTATGCATTGTCACCAAATTATATACAATGGAAAGAAAAGGATCAAAGTAAAGGATTTTCTATGTACATTGACGGAAGGCCAAAAGCAACAGGTAATATTGTAGGTTTTATAAATAGTACATGACCTAGGTCAATTTATAAGAGTCCCAATTGCATATTTGAGGTGCGTGAGGGGAATCATGTTTTTGTAAGTGCAATAAAATCAATAAGTGCAGTGTAATAACTGTTAATAGATTACCAGTTGAATTGCATAGATACAAAAAAAGACACTATCATGAGGGTGGTAAATACTATATACCATTTAAACTAACCTCCAATTTATGACTCCAATACCAATTTATATTTAATCTTTGTCACAGGATGACATGGATCCACCACATGATGATGGAGGTGGGGATTATACTCCCATCCATTCTTCTGAAAAGATAAACCTTATTGTAACTGTATAAATTAATAATATAAAAGAAAAATTTTACATTATTATGTTCTTTTCTTTAGGGTTTTGGAGTTATTCTCATAGTTTTACTGATATTCCTATCACAAATTGATGTTCAAGGAAAGGGAAAATAACCTATAGAAACACCTACAATAGTGCCAGATATGGATGACGTTATCCCAAATATTTGTAACCCTGTGTATCTAGTTAAGAAGCAATTAGAAAAAGTCCATTCAGAAATTCTTGGCATTTTTCTCGATCTAGATCCAAGTGAGCAATTGATGGTGAGGCATGATTTATTGGTGTGAAAAGCACATAAATTGGAAGTAAGCAGTAATTAATTTTTAGTTATACCAAAAGTTCAATAAAGTTTTATATTTTATACTCTTTTATGGCATGTACTAAAATATGCATGTGTTCTTGAAGAATTTTTTGACTGCTCAAGCAAATCGTGATGGACATCACGGTGAGGCTGGTACTAGTATAGCTCTTGCAGGTAAAATAATCCTTAAGTTAACAGGTTACAAACTTCATTGGTCTTTTTGATTAGAAATCTACATTTTTCATTAGATTTACTAGTTGTTTTATTCAAACTCACACA
>MU227172.1:2177250-2189983 GCA_018584345.1 Thuja plicata
TTTGCATGATCTATACCTGGTAGGTCCTTGTTTTGCTATATTCAATTATGTGTTAGTTATGGTTTTGATATATTATATTTCATAGTGGAATAACTTTGTGTAGAACAAGTTACACCTCCTCAAGTTACAGAGGCAAGTGCTGGTGATAATTCAGCAACATTTCCTGGATGTACCCATGTTTCTAGTATGGGAAAATTGCAGACATCATTGTTGTTGACCGATGAAGATATGATTCCCTTAAAATTACCTAATCTTCCAGGTACTTTAAAATTATTATTTATATTCTAATTTTAATTTACTTGTTCATAACTCATTTTGTATTGATGATCCCATGATGTGTTTGCAGGGAATGATGTTTGTTTATGAAAAGCTTTATGAGATGACATTGTCGCTATTCGGGTCCACCATACATACAAGGTGGAACATCATATGTTAACTAACCCTATCCCACTACTTTAATTTCATATAATTGCTAGAATATTTTTCCTTTCATCTCTTTATTGTACTATATTCAAGGTACGTAACTTCAGTTAATGTTTTTAGCTAACAACTTTATTTTTTTCTTAAAAGGTAAAATTTACAGGATATTAAATTAAAATATGATCTCATAAAATCTTTAGAGGAGCTATTTGGAAGTAACATTTTTGACCGTGACAATGCTCTTCGGAGAGCTAGCAAACATCTAAAGACTTTGAGGGACACATACAAAAGGAATCTAGTGAGCAACCCAAAGTACAAGCGTCCTCCTGTGATTCCAAATAAGGTGTGGAAAGAATTCATTTTGGATGCAAAGGAGAAAGCGCAAAGACAAAGAGGAATTGCACCAATAAACGATAATAGAAAGTATCTGATAGTATTAAGTATAACATAATTATGCACTAATTAGTGATCTTTATATTTATATAATCTAACATATTTCAAACTTTTCATAGACTGCAGGACACATAAAAGGCTGGAAAGGCCAGAATAGAAAAGATTGGCCAAGACAAACTTGGCTCTGGTGGTTATCTTAAAGTTCAAGAAAGAATTGTAAGTAGCAGTAAATGAAATTTTGAATCAATTTATTTATAAATTGTAAACAATTTTGTTTAATCAAAAAAGACCTGTAGAATTGATGATATTAAGCCAAAAATGTAGGGCTTGCATTTTAATGTAGCGCCCATGAAAGAAGAAAAAAATATTGGCTTAAAGGAAGGATATAAAGCTGTCGTCGAATGCCTACGCCAAAGCCAACAGTCTCCTACATTGGTTCATACACAGGTAAGTAGGCCAAATGAAAATTATTTCAAATCGAATAATTGATCCACAATCTATTTGATGTTTATTTAACCCCTTTAGCACATGACATTGCAATGCATCCTTCTAATCCTAGCATAGAACATCCACATGATGAAGACCCTGATGTGCATCACAGTGATAGAGGTATTCATTTGCTATTGAACATCAATTGTGTAATTTTTAATACAAGTTAACATTTTAAATTAAAATTGGTGTAACCTTTCTTGTGTACATTTTAGAGCATGTAGAACATCATGGTGAACAAGTGGAGGATGATCTGAGTGTTCACCATATTCCAGATGATGTGGCATTGTCAGGTAAAGAAAATCTTTGTTATGTTATTTTAATTTTTTTTGATCGGCTGTTATCTTCTTTTAATTAATGAAATACTTGTAACACTAATATAAAATGTTGTGCATCTAACCCATTTAGTTTTTATTGTAGTGGACCCCCCTTTGGTGCACCAGCGTCCTCTTACATCACACAAGAGGAGGCATATAATTGGTTCACAAGAAGAATCGCAGGGGAATGACAAAGACCTTGATGCTCCGCTTAGCACTTTCATGCATAAACCAATAAATAAAACTAGTAAATTTGAGACCTCTTTTTGATGTTTATGTGTCGTAATTACAATAGTACACTATCAAGACAATGACACAACCCGGTGTTGCAGTTTTGGTGTCAGAATCATCGATTGTGGCTATGCCTATCGTTATTGTGACGGTAACGACTGTCACAATATGCACCGGCTATGAGGGTTATTATGTCATCATTACACATTTTGAGTGTTGGTATTATGATGGTATGTGACAGAGATGTTGTACATGTGACATCCACCTATCAGACTATTTTGACATCTGGACGTTGCATGTAGTGTTCTAGCTTCAGTCGTCCACTGAATACTGTCGCAATTGCAATGGTATGATATGTTTTAAAAATATATATATTGTGTGCATGGATTGGGACCTTAAAATATTGAGCTTCTCTTTGTTTTGAGAATAGTTTAGCGTTCTCTAGTTAACAAGTCCAACCACGTGAAGGTGGAAGCTCATCTGGCCCCTCCAAGGAGTCTCTTATGACCCTTTACGATGCTTTAAGATCTCTAAGATGTAATCTTACGGATTGTAAAGGGTTATAAAGGGTCATAAGGGATCCTGGGAAACAACAACTAAGAACCATAAATTTAGGCATCATGGTCACAATTGTTTGGAGACACAACATAATTGAGTGGTATACCCAAACAATGCAACACAACCACTACTCCTCCAATTCTAAGTTGGCACTACAGGATCCAAAAACTAGAGATAGGGAATAGATTTAGAGAGTGGAGGAGGAGGGTCATAATGACCAAAATAATATAGGGATCCCTATATTATTTTGGTCGTTATGGCCCTCCTCCTCCGCTCTCTAAATTTATTCCTTATCTATAGTTTTTGGATCCTGTAGTGTCAACTTATAATTGGAGGAGTAGTAGTTGCATTGCATCATCTGGGTATACCACTCAATTATGTTGTGTCTCCAAACAATCTTGACCATGATATCTACATTTATGTTTCTCAGTTGTTGTGATATCTACATTTATGTTTCCCAGCTATCATGTTTATGTGCATGTTCTTTATGTGTTTGGCTTCCCTCCCTCACATCCAAAATAAGATTTTCCCACTCAAAATCGAGAATGCACATACAACTACCTAGAATATATAGTGTTAGAAGGCCCATATGGAAAAAATTTCAATGTATAATTATGGTCTTGAATAGATAAAGTGGAACTGAAATTTCACCAAGGCTGAGAAAATTTTGTGCATAATTATGAACTTTTTCCAAAATTCTAGTTTCACTTTATCTTTACAAGACCATAATTGTACCATTGAATTTCTTCCCATCTGGACCTTCTAACACCATATGTTCTTCTGGTTGTTTATGTTGTGTCTCCAAAGAATTGTGACCATGATGCCTATATTTATGTTTCTCAGCTGTTGTGAGATTAAAAGTCTTCTAAGGAACATGTCGTGTCTATGTGGAACTGCAGAGGATCATCACCAAAGGGGGTTCTGAATCAAAGAACTCCCTTTCACTTAATAATTATGAATCCATCAATGGTATATTAATTGTTTAGGATGGTAAGTTTCCATTGATGGCTTCAAATTACCAAGCAAAAGGTGTACAAAAGACTTAGTAGCCTCCTTAGCCTTTTGCTTGAATTTCTGCCCATCTGGGCCTTCTAACACCATATGGAATGTGATGTGTTTATAGAAGACATCATACAGACCTATTTAGTGATCATATGTGTTGAAGGTGGTCCCTGATTTTTCTACAATGACTATAGATATTAAATTTTGCATCATTGTCTGATGTCGTTGAAGTGGCATCAGACTTCACCTTCAGCACAATATGATCACTAGATAGGTATGTATGTCTTCTACTTTTAAGTTGGGATATTTATGTTCTTTTTTTATGAAGTTGGGTGATCCTTTCCAATGTCTCCGGGGTTGAATCCAGTATGCTCATGTATGATCCAAAACCTGCAAGGAAGGAAAAGATGGGGTTAGATCCAAAGGATCTAAGCAATGCCTAGCACCCTATTACTGATCCTTGTCTACAATTATGCATGTGCATAGTCAATCCATACACTTCTAAAAGGAAGAAGGATGAAATTTACAAAAACCCATCCAAAATATATAAAATCATAACAAAGTCATAAACAACAATAAGTTTATGAGTTTATCAAAATATGTCCATCGTATCTACATGAAATTCTAAAAAATATTTAGTATCTACAATAGCCCTCTATTAATCACATTTATGCATATGGTCCCAACAAAGTAGTGCACAAACTACACAAAGAAGGCATCAAAAACAAATGATTTTTGCTTTTGTCATTGAAGAAATCTTGGCGGCACTAGCTTCCTCTCGAGCCTTGCACAAGTTGCACTCATTTCCTACATCAAGTATAGACGTAGATGGGGTAGATGTAAATGTGTTTTCATACACCCACTGAAAGTATTGACATCCACTATTTCCCTGCAATACCAAATATACATCAGTTCTTCCTAAAATGATTATAACTTGTCACATTACTTTTAAACATTAAAATATAATTCAATATCCAGACCTTTTTCCTATTTGGGCAACCCCAAAATGGACACCCAAGATTAATTTTTGTGTGTGACATCTTCAACACACAAGGGCCAACACCACATTGACACATAGGCACATTGACTGAAGCCATTGCTGATATATCAATAAATATTGCACTGTCATTCCAACATATCATTTTGTTTAGTTGGTTATTTTTGTCATTCATACTAATTATAATTGAAATAAAAAGAAACATACTAATCATGTAGACAACATCTCAAATCAAATTGAAAAATGACTATTGTCAATCATCATACATGTAAATGCAACGTCCTAACTGCACTTGATAGAAATAATATGCATAGTTGTGATTGGGACATTTAGTCCTTACCACACATTGAAATGCATGTAAAGGCATCTATAGTTGGAGGCATGTCAAATTGTGATATTGCTATCAAAATTCAAGTGTATAGTTTGACATTCATAAATTGCCTTGTGTCAGCTGCAGTTAACAAACTAATCTCATGAAAATTGTTGATGTTTTGACAATTCCTCTCATTACTTCTTCTCCACTTGAAACAATTGGGACTACCTTGGAAAGACGACTAGACTATACTATACCCTTTTCCATGTTCACTACATGTGCGGCTAATTTATTCTTTTATATCTCCATTCCTCATCATGCTTCGTCCTTGTTATATTAGTGGCCGAAATATTAATATTTAGAGTCTACTCACTTTCCCGAGTACTCCCAATTGTATGAATTGGAGTTGAACCATGTGTCACCTACACTCTTGAAAGTCATTTTCGACACATCAATGATATTTGTGACATGATAAGAAATTTGTGCATGTCAAATTCATGGATGAAACATGGATCAATGAGTTTGACTCAAAAAACTATACACTTGAATCCAGATAGCAATATCAGAAGATAATGAAAAGTTTTTATGAAATTTTAATGGGAGATGTAGTCGGGTATAAAAAAGAATGGTCCATGAAGAACAAAAGAAAAAAAGAACAAATTAAGAATGGAATCAAGCATTCCAAATCCAAAGATGTAAAGAATGCCAGTATTAAACAGTGAGCTCATACACAATGCATGATGCCCTAGCTTGTAGCCCGTGAGCCATCAAGATATTTCCTCATGAAATGATCATCAATAGGGAGTACCACATACTAAATATCAACAGCAAAACAAATATATACGGGGAGTACCACATAGTACCAACGGGGAGTACGGCCACATAGTACATACATATACATATACATATACATACATATGCATATACATATACATATATATATATATACATACATATATGTATACATATAAATATACATATATACATTTATGTACATATATACATATATATATATATATATATATATACATGTATATATGTATGATGTTATTGTTTTCATTGCATGCTTGTTGTTGTTGTGTACCATATATTTTTTTATACATGATAAGAAATTTGTGTATGTCAAATTCATGGTTGAAACATGAGTCAATGAGTTTGATTCAAAAAACTATACACTTGAATCCAAATAGCAATATCACAAGATAATGAAAAAATTTTATAATCAAATTTACATAAGTTTTTGAATCCATGTAGCAATATCATTAGCTAGATAAGTTTTTGTAATGATAGTGAACATATGGATATCTAGACCCTGAGTATGTATCAAAAAAAACATTTACAAAGAAGAGTATTCCAAACATTATGTTAAACAGTTAAGTTTCATGTCTACGTTTGATCTAAAGATGGCCTAGTTTGTTGACAAAAATGCCAACTCCAAAGAAGTAGTCCATCATAAAATTCTTATTTTCAAAAGTGAAAAAATCTTCATTGTGACCATGGAAGATACTCATAGCAGTGTAGTCATAATTAGCACAAGATTGCTTGAACACCTCCCACTCCACCATTTTATTTCCAAAGCTAGCTCTTTTATCAAAAATTGAGATAAGCTTGCCAGAGATAATGTTTGGATTGATGGTCTGAATCCCCAATGCAAATTTTTGCAAATTGTTGGAAACAACATGCTTAGCCACCTTCAAGACCCATTCAAACCGACCGGTAACTTCAAAGAGAGTAGAAAATACTAGTTTATAGATCACCCCATCATGTACATACGAGCCAACAATATTATGTTTCAGGAGGTAGAGAATAGCATGTTTGATTCCATCATCATGCACATTAAATAATCTGGAGCATTGTTCTTCCAAGGACTCCAAATGACAACATTCAATACCAAATGTTCTATCCATTGAGAAGACCTAAAAAAAAAAATAATAATGAAAATAGTGAATGAGTATGCCAACATAATGAATAAGTGGACAAAATACATTGATCCAATGATAGCAAATACATTACAAATGCCAAGCTCATGGTATCAATGAAATAAATAGTGTATAAAATAATATATGGTGCACAACAGCAGCAAGTATACAATGACAACAATAACATTGCATGATGCTTTTCTATTATATAAAATTCAACTAGTATAGGCATACATAAGAGGATGAACATAAATAATAAGGGTACCAGACATTGCATGAAGTGATGAATTTTTGACTCGGGTATGAATCAAGTGTTCTCCTATGATGATCCAGAACCTGCAAAGAAAAGAGAGACGGGGGTTAGATCAAAAAGATCTAAGCAATGAATGGCATCCTATTATTGATCCTCATCTACAATTATGCATGTGCATAGTGAAGCCATACGCTTCTGGAAGAAAAACCATGCTACGGGACATGTGCACTCAGAAAAATGTTGCATAAAGGAAAGAAGATACCATTTTTTTGTCATGAAATTATTATAAATGGGGAGTACCACATAATGAATATCAACAGCGAAACAAATAAAGAGAGATCAAACACTTCACACAATGCCTTGAAGGTAATAGAAACAATGCCCTATCTCTCAAAGCTCGCGAGTCATCAAGCATTCCAAATGCAAAGATGTAAACAATGCTAGTATTAAATAGTGAGCTCATAAACAATGCATGATGCCCTCGCTTTCATCCCATGATCCATCAAGACATTTCCTCATGAAATGATCATAAATGGGGAGTACCACATAGTGAATATCAACAGCAAAAAAATAAAGAGAGATCAAACACTGCATGCTATCAAAATAGAATGGCAGTGGTGATTCAATGCATCTACAACCTCAACAGAATGGAAACATTGATCCAATAATAGAAAATACATTACAAATGCCAAGCTAGTCATGATCTCAATGAAATAAACAATGTATATATAAAACAATATATGGTGCACAACAGAAGCAAGCATGCAATTACAACAATAACATCATACATGTATATGTATATGTATATGTATATGTATATGTATATGTATATATGTATGTATATATGTATGTATATATATATATATGTATGTATATATATGTATATGTATATACATATATATGTATATATATGTATATATGTATATGTATATAAGAAATAGAGCTCATAACAGGGTCATGTGGTGCTCAAACAGTGAGCTCATAAACAATGCATGATGCCCTAGCTCGCAGCCCGCGAGCCATCAAGACATTACCTCATGAAATGATCATAAATGGGGAGTACCACATAGTGAATATCAACAGCAAAACATATAAAGAGAGATCAAACGCTTCACACAATGCCTTGAAGGTAATATCAATGATTCTCTAGCTCTCAAAGCTCATGAGTCATCAAGCATTCCAAATGCAAAGGTGCAAACAATGCCAATATTAACATTCATATTGTGCCATCAAATCAACAAATGCCATCAAAATGAAATTGAGTTAATGAGAAGACAAAGCTCGAATGTCTACCTCAAGTCATGGCTGCCATATGATTGGTCGGTGCTCTATTTTTTATATACATATACATATATATGTATATACATACATACATACATATATATACATACATATATATAAATATATATACATATATATACATGCATATATATACATATATACATATACATACATATATATACATACATAAATTTCAGAAGAATATGCATAAATATACATACACACATATATATACATACATATATACACATATATATACACATATATATACATATATACATACATAACTTTCAACTACAGAGCCCTTCTTTTTGTTTATACATATATATTCAGGGTATTCAATATATGTTGTAGTGAATTTACCACATCTGTTACAACTGCAGAGCCCTTCTTTTGTGTTTGTTTACTTTTATAGTATCACATGCATGCTAATAAAAAGGACATTGGAGGATAAAGATTCCCCTTCACAGTCATTTTGTGTTGCAGAAAATCCTCTTAGCATTTGATGAACCTTTTCTCTACCTATTAGTATTGCTACACTATTGTGATTTTGTAGATTTCCTTTTTCAAAAAGATGAGTTCAGGTTGGATTAGTGGAGTCAAGGTAGTAATTCTCTTAGTATTGGAGCTCCTAGCATGTTGTTTCTTTGGTTGTGTATCTTCCAAGGAGGTGGGTATTCATGCATGTATGATAGTATATATACATTGAGTATTGATAGGGCTTGTGGTTTGTGATTAGTTACAATTAGATTCATTGTGTTAACTAAACCAAATCTTCGACCATGTTTAGGCTTTATATCAACATGATGAGGAGGATTGTATACTGATGGGAAAAAAAATCTATAGCAATAGGGAAAAGGTTGTATACCTACATGAAACAGGTTTTGAGTGAAAACTAAAAAGCTCACACAAAATAACCTTCTATCATGATTAGATTGCATTCAATACAAAATGTCAATAGAGGAAGGCACACAGTACACCTTTTCCAACAAATAAAAAATTAAAAATAACAACAACATGAAACTCATGGATTCCAATAGCAAATCCCCACCATAAATAGCCTATCAAATTTCTATGAAGGGAAAACAAATATTGAATTTACAAAGCCAATCACAGACATGTTATTTTCACTAACATTTAACACCCTCCAAATCATAAAAATTTTGGCAACAATTAGTGTTTAAATAAATGAGGTATCTCCCATAACAAAATCCCAAACTAAATTGGAAAAAGAATTTATAAACTCTTCAACAATTAGAAGATACATAGATATTTTGACCTCTATAATGTATACTATAGTTTTAAATATTTGGTAAAAAAAGTTTAGGAACTTTCCAACAAATGCAATGGGCAAGTGTAAAGACAAATTCTACCACCACCATTGCCAACATCCTCCCTACCTATGTCAAAATGAAATCTTTGAAAATAGGGTTTGAACATCCATCCGAATAGAGACCAAAAATGACAGTATTCCTGAAATAATTGTGGCCTCATTGGTTTGCAATGAATGCAGGATATGCACAAAAAATTGTTGAAAAAGCTTTACAAACTTTCAAACAAATGCATTTGGTAGGTATAAGGCCAAATTCAAAAACCTTTTCCAGTGTTCTCCCTGCTTGTGATAAACTGATAATTTTGGAAATAAACTAAGAGCTTTGGAACAGTGTATGGACATCTATCAAAAGATAATGAAGGTGGACATTTTTCAAATATTATGGTTGGAAATTCTCTAACTTAGATATGAATGCAAAATGTGGAAGGATAAACAAGGCATGTGATCTGTTTCACATAATGCTTCAAAGAGATGTTGTCTCATGGAATAAAATGCCTCAAAGAGATGTCTTTTGGAATGCAATGATCACAAGATGATAGTAGCCTGGAAGGAAAAACAGGGAACAGAGAGACTAAACAAAGAACATCGATAAAATGAATGGAGGGAAACAAAGGTTAAACCCCAATGTTGACTTGTTTAACTGTCAATGTGAACCAAATTGAAGAGACATAAATTGAATATACATAATGCAATTGTCTATTACAACTACAAGTCACTTCCACAAAGAACTTAAACATAGAATAGGGAAGCATAAACTTATTGCATTATTCAAAGGACAATTATGATGATCTTCGATCCAACTCTACACAGACTCCCTCCTATATAAAGAGAATAGGGGGACATGAATGAAGAAAGTTTCTGATTATACTGAAAGTGTCTTAATTGAATCAACAATGCACAGAGTAAAAAGAATCAGACTAGTCCCAAAAGAAATGAATGCACAAAATACAAATGCGCAGAGCACTTTACTTCTACTGAGAACTCAAAAACTCATAATAGAGTATCAAATTTTTGTTTCCTTATTCCAATGCTAAGGCAATACAATTAATTATAATCATCCAAGTATTGATTTGACTCCACTCTTAGATCACACCAACTACTCTGCATTGGCAATGCAAATCTACCGACTCAGCAAGGCTTTACTAACTCCCAAATCATTATACGAATCTGTACATAGGCCCCAGAGCATCTCCCCTTTCATCACTGCAAACACCTTCTCTTCTTGGTGATGAGAAAGTTTCCCAGTCCTCCTTTCTAATGAAAAATTCATCCCCTATAAACTAAATGGTGAAAATGGCATTCTCCCAACTGTCGACCATCCGACTGGGTCGATCTTCATAACTACCCACCAACTGGTTTCACAATGACATTGGAGTGGGGTAGGAAGCATGTTCGTTCAGTAACAAGAAGATGTCACTAAAAAAATACAAACTTAACAAATCAAAAAGTTAAACAAGAAAACTAGAATATGCAAACATGATGCTCCTACATCACAAGATTTGCAAAAAATGGACACATTGATACAGCTTCAGAAAATTTCAAACAAATGCAATTGATAGGTACAAAGCCAATTTCTTTGCCAGCGTCCTCTCTACCTGTGCCAAAATGGGAGCTTTGGAATAGGGTATGGACATACATTGAAGCATAATGGTAGGTAGATTTTTGTCACATATTGTATCTGGAAATGTTGTTGTAGACATGTTTCCAAAATATGGAATCATAGACAATGCACCTAAATTATTTGACAAAATACCTGAAAAAGTTATCATGTCACAGAATGAAATGATTGTGGAATGTCCACAAAATGGATTTTTGCAATGGAGATCTCAAAATATTTGAATTAATGAAAATTCTTTATTGTTGATCATATATGACTATAGGCTATATATTTCCAACACTAGATTATCAGTTGGATCCCAAAATTGTTGCAAGCATGCAACTCATGCTCTGCTCTAAAACATCAATGCAAAAGTGGTCAGGCATGTGAGGTTTGGATGGTAAGGAGTTACAAGATTTATAAAAATTATACATTTTATTTTGTACAAATGGAATCTCTAACCTATTATCTTTATAATAATAGCACAAATGAAAGGAATGAGGAAGGAAGAGATGGGAAAAATCAGTGTAAAATTTAGTTTTAGCTCATTTGGATTCCAAGAGTGGGGGAGGAGGTGTGAGCCTGGCAGAGTGTGAATCATTGGCATGTAGGAAAATGTGTTTCTCCTCTTCTCTAGTTAGCATCCTTCTCTTGAGCTAATTTTGACAAGAAGCTTTGGGAATGCCAACTACTAATTTCCTCACTCCATTGAGCTTAGCAGGTCTAGTGTGGAGAAGCATCTGTAGATTTAACCTAGGATTCATGTTGGATGAAGGATGACCACGATTAATGTTGGGCGAAGGATGAACATGATTATATATGTATGTATTTATGTATGTCTGTATGTATGTCTATATATATTTATGTATGTATTTATGTATGTATGTGTGTGTGTGTGTATGTATGAATTTGTGTATGTGAAAGATCTAAATGTATGTATGTGTGGGTGTGTATATATAGACACACACATATACATACATAAATATTCACATACACACTTACACACACATATATACACACATATACATACACACATGTGTATATATGTATGTATATGTATATATATATATATATATACATGTAAATATATAGGTATATGTATACATATAGACACATGTATATAAATATACATATACATATATAAACATAAATACACATACATATATGCATACACACCCACCCAAGAGTTGTCATGTCTATGGATATGTCCAAACATGCACCAAGAAGCATAGTAACTCACAAATAGATTTTTAACAATTATTTGAGTTCAATAACATTTAGAAATTTGAGTTACAACATATTAAACATGAAGAAATATAAACTACATGAGGAAGAATTTCAACAATGATTCCAAATTTGAATATTTATACAAATCACTGACATTGAATACAAGTGATATACTAATCTCTCCTTCATACTATTTATACAAATCACTGACATTGAATACAAGTGAGATATTTATGCCCTCTAGAAAGTCAACTTCGTAGGCATTAGATAAAAACTTCCTTAAGATCATACATGGACCTATCTTCTTCCATTTTAATTTATTATAGGCTCCTAGGTGTTTGAAAGCCTTAGGATTTTTTATTTTTCAAAGCATTTAGATCTTTCACATATTCCTCTAGCTCCA
>MU227172.1:2203857-2225434 GCA_018584345.1 Thuja plicata
TGTAATCTATGTGAGTGTAAGACATGTGTATAAATGGTAATCGCTTCCGCATGATTGTATGTTTCTTTATGTTAACTTTAAAAAAAAAAATTATTCAGTACACTTAGTGACATATTCTAGGTTAATTTCTCTTGGGTTCCCTGGCGGGGCGTTACATAGGTTATTTTTATGCTTCGGATTGATCAGTCATGTCTAATTTAGGTTGATACTGTGACTCGGCATCTCCATCAGATAGCCTGAAAATTACCTCCTATTCTCCAGCAACCTCATTATGTGACTCGGAAGGTGCTCTCTATTGCTTGGCAACCACATTCTCAGTTTCAGGTAATATATTAGAATCTTCCTCATCCGTATAGACAAATGATTTGTAACTCTTAGGTTCCTGTGTGCTTTCAACTTCATTTCTTTCTACATACTCATCAATTATAACATTTGCACTTTCTACAATTTTGTTAGTGTTAGAATTCAAACACTTATATGCTTAACTTTTAGTTGAATAACCAAGAAATATGCCTTCTTCACCTTTAGCATCAAGTTTGTCATTTCTTTTATCCTTCAGTATGAAACATCTGCTTCCAAAAAATTTGAAATATCTTACATTAGGTGCATATCCATACCATAACTCATAAGGTGTAGCATTAGTACCTTTCTTTACTTGAAATCTGTTCAGGGTATAAACTGTTGTACTTATAGCTTTAATACAATATTTTTATGCAATATTTTTCTCCATCATTAGTGTTCTGGAAAAATGTATGATAGATCTATTTCTTCTTTCAACAATACCATTCTGTGGTGGTTTCCTAGGTGCGGACATCTGTCTCTTTATTCCTCAGTCATTGTAGAACCTATTAAACTCATTATAAATAAACTCACCTCCTCTGTCAGATCTTAGACAATTTAGATTTTTACATGTCTCATTTTCAAATTTTCCCAAGTACCACTTAAATAACTGGAATGCATCAGATTTTTCTTCAATAAACATAATAGTCATCATTCTTGAGTAATCATCAACAAATAGAATAAAATATTTGTCTCCATGGTAACTTTTCTCTCCAATGGGTCCACAAAGGTCAGTATGAACCAATTCCATAATTTCCTTAGAAGTATGAGTTTTTCTTTTGAAACTAGACTTAGTCATCTTTCCCAATTGACATTGCTTACACTTTGCATTTTCAGGTTTCTTTAACTTAGGCATCCCTCTTTGACAACAATGCCAAAGACATTGACATCTTCATCATGTAGATTTTTTTTCTGTTCTAAACTTTGTATCGTGTTTTTCCTATCATCTTGCTTATGACTGATCCTCTTTTTTGTCTTGATCTATCTTTCACGGCTTTAGGCAGCATACTAAACTCTGAATGAATATGCATCAATGTGTCAAATATTATGAATATAACAGTTGATGCAACAGAATCATTCTAAACTAATTATCTTGAGTTAGGGGAATCACCCCTAATTTGCCTCACAGATACTCATGAGCATCCTTGGGTAGTGCCTTTGTAAATACGTCTGCTAACTCTTCCTTTGTATTCACATATTCTAGTCTCACTTCCTTCTTCTAAACTAGCTCCCTCAAGTAAGGATACTTGATAGCTATATGCTTTGTCTTAGAGTGCATTACAGGGTTATTAGAAATATTAATGGCACTCATGTTATCAGAATATATGACAACTGCTTCTGTGATCTCTTCTTTCATACCTTTTAGTAGTATCTTCAACCACACAATATTAGAACAATTAACTACTCCTGCTACATACTTGGCTTCAGCTGTAGATTGTGAGGTGCAATTATGTTTCTTTCTTGTCCATGAAACTAATATTTTTACCAAAAGAAATGCTCCTCCTATGGTGCTTTTCCTGTCATCGACATTTCCATCCCAATTAGAATCACTATAAACTCTGAGCTCAAACTTATCATTTCATTTGTAATACAGACCATATTCATCTCTTCCTTTCAAATATCTTAGAATCCTTTTTACTACCATCATATGTGTCTCCTTTGGATTGGAAAAAAATCTTACAACAATACCAACAACCAGTAAAATATCAAGTCTACTATGTACAACATATTGCAACTTCCCATTAATCATTGATCTATAAATGGTTTTATTCACTTCTTTTGTATCATCATTCTTTGTTAGCTTCTGTCTAGTAGCCATAGGTGTACTCATCGGTTTTGAATCTTCCATTTCAAAAGTATTTAGTATCTCCTAGATATATTTTGATTGAGTAATATAGATACCATTCTTCATCTCATATATTTGTAAGCCAAAAAAAAAATTATCTCACCAAACATAGACATCTCAAATTCAGTTTGCATCTCCTTTGCATAACACATCTTGTCCACAAAAACTAATGTCATCAACAAAAATTTCAGCCAATAAAGTACCTTTACTTTTCTGTATCTTCAAATACAGGTTGTGGTTGTCATTTGTTCTTGCAAATCCAATCTTCATCAGATAATTGTGCATTCTCTCATACCATGCTCTTGGTGCTTTCTTTAATCCATATAGTTCTTTGTGTAATCTGCAAACCATATTCCTCTTGCTTGGGTCAACAAATCCATCAGCTTGCTCAATGTAAACTTCTTCTTCTAATATTCCATTTAGAAATGCTAACTTCACATCCATCTGATAGACTTTAAAACCTCTATAGGATACATATGCAAGTAAGTTTCTTACTCCTTCCAATCTTGCAACTGGGGTGAATGTTTCTCCATAATCAATTCTTTCCTCTTGTGCATAACCCTTGCATACCAGTCTAGCTTTGTTTATTGTTACCTATCCCTATTCGTTCAGCTTATTTTTGAATACCCTCTTAGTACCAATTACATTTTTATCATTCAGCCTAGGTACAAGTGTCCAAGTATTGTTCTTCTCAATCTGTTCAATTTCTTCATTCATGGCTTGTATCCAGTCTTCATTGTCTAGGGTATCTTTTACTATTTTATGCTCAAAATCACATAATAAGCATGTTTCTTCTCTCAAATTAATTCTTGTCATAACTACAAATTCCTTCGATCGTATGATTTGATCAGGTTTATGCTGACTCCTTACATACTTTTCTAGAGTAGGTTCTTTTTCAGCTTCAGGTTGATCATTCATGTCCAATTCAGGTTGATACTGTGACTCAACATCTCCATCAGAAAGCCCGACAATTACCTCCTGTTCTCCAGCAACCTCATTATGTGACTTGGAAGGTGCTCTCTATTGCTCAGCAACCACATTCTCAGTTTCAAGTAATATATTAGAATCTTCCTCATCCATATAGACAAATGATTTGTAACTCTCAGGTTCTTGTGTGCTTTCAGCTTCATTTCTTTCTGCATACTCATCAATTATAACATTTGCACTTTCCACAATTTTTTTAGTGTTAGAATTCAAACACTTATATGCTTTACTTTTAGTTGAATAACCAAGAAATATGCCTTCTTCACCTTTAGCATCAAGTTTGTCATTTTTGTTATCCTTCAGTATGAAACATTTTCTTCCAAAAACTTTGAAATATCTTACATTAGGTGCATATCTATACCATAACTCATAAGGTGTAGAATTAGTACCTTTCTTGACTTGTAATTTGTTCAGGGTATAAACTGTTGTACTTATAGCTTTAATACAATATTTTTTTGCAACATTTTCCTCCATCATTAGTGTTCTGTCACAATCTATGATAGATCTATTTCTTCTTTCAACAATACCATTCTGTGGTGGTTTCCTAGGTGTGGACATCTGTCTTTTTATTCCTCGATCATTGTAGAACTTATTAAACTCATTGGAAATAAACTCACCTCCTATGTCATTTCTTAGACATTTTATAATTTTAAATGTCTCCTTTTCAACTTTTTCCAAGTACCACTTAAATAACTGGAATGCGTCATATTTTTCTTTAATAAACATAACAATCATCATTCTTGAGTTATCATCAACAAATAGAATAAAATATTTGTCTCCACGGTAACTTTTCTCTCCAATGGGTCCACAAAGGTCAGTATGAACCAATTCCAAAATTTCCTCAGAAGTATGAGTTTTGCTTTTGAAACTAGACTTCATCATCTTTCCCAATTGACATTGCTTACACTTTTCATTTTCAGGTTTCTTTAACTTAGGCATCCCTCTAACTTTTTTCAATTTACTTATGCTTACCAAGTTATCAAATTTTACATGACACAACCTTTTATGCCATAACCAAACATCATTATATTGTGCAAACAAGCATGTCTGGTTAGCTAAATCCATATAGAACAAGTTACCTTTAGTGTAGTTTTCTCATCATCATCAGAATAATCTTTCATAGAAACATACACAACTTCTATATCATTTTCATCAGAATTGTTAGAATCATTGTCAGAATCTTCTTTAACTATATAACAAGATTTCTTACCTTTGTCTTTGTAATCCTTATACCTTCTAAAGTCTCATTCATCCTTTCTATCTTTGTACTTTTTGTCCCTTCCTTCATCTTTTCCATTCTTATCAAGACATCTAGCAGCAATATGACCAACTTTGTTACATGAAAAACATATGATAGGAAGTTTACCTTTGAATTTTCCTTTTCCTCTAGATAATCTTTTTCCATGAGTGCTTCAAATTCTTCTAGGCCATCATCTATGGTGTCACTGTCACTGTTCAGACATTTCTTTCCTTTCTTTGATTTGTTAAGGACCAACTGGGATCTTAATATACAGATTCAATAGCTTGTGGAGTGTAGTTATCAAAATTTGACATCTCTAATGCAATAAGTCAGCCTACCAGACTTTCCAAAGTCAAATTGTTGTTAGGTGTACATCTTAATTCTTGAATTGTAGAGACTCTAATAGAATATATAGGAAGAAGAGTCCTCAATACCTTGCTCATAATGGTGTTATCATCAATGGTTCCCTTAGCTCCTCTAATAGCATTTACCACTTCCTTTATCCTACCATAATATTGAATTATATTTTTTCCTTCTTGCATTTTCATTTCATCAAACTTACTTGTCAAGCTTTTAGATTTGGCTCTCAGTACATTTGTATCACCTCCATAGATGGTTTCTCGGGTATCCCACATTTTATTTTCAATTTTGCAATCCTTTATGTCTTCAAACTCATGATAGTTCAGCGATGATGCAATCTCCAACATTGCTTGATTGTGTTCCTACTTTTCTCTTAACTGTGCAGTTGTGGCAAGTGAAGCGGGTCCTACATAAGCATTTTCAACATAGTGTTTTGTTGAGTAACCAATACCAGCCATATGCAAATTCATCAAACTTTTCCATGCAGGGAAGTTATCTTTGTTCAGCTTTGGTACCTCCTTATACATCTTGATCATTTTCTCCAAGTACCTTCAAACTACTTTCAAGAGACCTAAGCTCCGATACCAATTGTTAGAATGAATTTAGAATAACTAAGAGGGGGGGTGAATCAGTTATCCTTAGGTCTAGATGTGCCCATTAAAACTTTATACCAACTTGAACAACTCAGATCTGCTCGGCAACAATAACATAAAATAATAACATACATATGAAGTTTACTGTTCGGATGTAATCAAATTGTAAAAACTTAGCAGTAAAACTCAACATAAACATTCACACAAGTTGACACCAGAATTTAATGTGGAAACCCAATATGGGAAAAACCACCAATAACATTCTATCAACTTTTCAATCTTCTGAAGTGAGCTCTGTTAGGATCCAACCCTAGTAAAGGTTATGAAACGCACTGCTAAATGTGAGCTAGTTAAAGGATTTAATCACCCTGTCAGGAGTGGCCTTGTTAGAGGACTTAGAAAATTCCACCTGAATATCACCTTTCTAAAGGATTTATACAATAACTGTTAGGTCAACCTGGTTAAAGGATTTTGGCTGATACAATGGTTAGAAAGTAATCAGCAGGTGTGATTTGATACATACAACTTACTTTGCAAATCCAGATCCAATACAGCTCTAATGCTAATTCACTGAGTGGCCTCCATTCTCATTTCAATCTTCAGATCTACTTGGAAATACTTCAAGCAATCACTCTTGTAGCTCTCTGCTCCTCTTTTCAGCCTTCTCTGCTAGATCATGTCAATCAGTCAATTAACTATGCAAAACTCTTGCATACTCTACATACTTCATGAATAACCTCCTGAGGTTATCTTATACCTCTTCATCTAGGTCAGATTCATCTTTTTTCACTTAATCAAGAACGTAGATCTTAGGTTAGGTCAGATCCAATGGATCTTTCCATCTTAACATTTGCTTTACTTCTCAAATGCAATCACAAATTAAATCTTTTATCCATGCATTAATTACAGTTACCCATGCATTTACATAGTGTGTGTCAAACATTATTATCCTCAATTAACTTTACATATCCCAATATAATCAATTATGTCGGCCAGAGATCTCAAATCTCAACAATTACCAAAATATTGTTGCTTGGACAACACTATGTTCCTCAGCAATTTACTGGTGCTCAGTCATCACTAACTTCTCTTGACACACACTGGTGCTTGGCAAAACTGTTCTTCAGTAAACTGTCATCGAAAGATAAACAACTCATTACTTTTCCAATGTGCCAACTAATTTAGTACCCTTGTGATTTCTCATAACTCAACCATTCCACTTGATCTTCTTGTTAATTCTCCTTCAGCAATCAATAGATATGGTACTTCAAACAAATAGAAATAGTCTCACTAGTTAAGGTTTGACATCAATGACAAAAAAACAATTGTTTCCATTGTATCTTTCCCACAATATTTCCAACAATCTCCCTCTTTGGCATTTGATGGCAACACTAAAAAATAAAACAATAACCATAGTTACCGTACAATCCAAAAAGTATGCATGTGTTCCTTGATATGAACAAATATTTATTAATGTCTTTAGCTTCATTCTAATTCTCATCTTGTAAAATAATTTTCTCCCTCTATGTCTATAATCACACTAAAAAAATTTTGTGTCTATTAGTTCTCCCTTCTTTGACAACAATTTATTTTTTCTGTGAACTCTCCCTCTATCAGTAAACATCTTCTTTTCTATAATCTCTCCCTCTTTGACAACAATGACAAAGACATTGACATCTTCATCATGTAGATTTTTTTCTGTTCTAAACTTTGTATCATGTTGTTCCTATCATATTTCTTATGACTGATCCTCTTTTTTGTGTTTGTCTATCTTTCACAGCTTTAGGAAGCATCCTAAAGTGCGACTGTATGTGCATCAATGTGTCAAATATTTTGAATATAACAATTGATGCAACAGAATCATTCTGAACTAATTAGCTTGAGTTAGGGGAATCACCCCTAATTTACCTTGCAGATACTCATGAGAATCCTTGGGTAGTGCCTTTGTAAATATGGCTGCTAACTATTTCTTAGTATTCACATATTCCAGTCTCACTTCCTTCTTCTGAACTAGCTCCCTCAAGTAATGATACTCGATAGCTATATGATTTGTCTTAGAGTGCATTACAGGGTTTTTTTAAATATTAATGGCACTCGTGTTATAGAAAAATATGACAACTGGTTCTGTGATCTCTTCTTTCATACCTTTTAGTAGTATCTTCAACCACACAATATTAGAACAATTAATTGCTACTACTACATACTTAGCTTCAGCTATAGATTGTGAGGTGCAATTCTGTTTCTTGCTTTTCCATGAAACTAATCTTTTTCCCAAAAGAAATGCTTCTCCTATGGTGCTTTTCCTGTGATGCAGGAGCATCTTGGGTCCTTGGCAATCTTTCTCATCCAAAAATATGTTTTTCTTCATTTCTTAATTTTTTCTGTTACTCGGCTCCTGTTGCTCGGCTTGTTGTTGTTCTATTGCATGGCCTACTATTTTTCTATTTCTCAACATGCTTCCCAAGTTGCTCGGCTTTGCTTTTTTTAATTTCTCAGCTTTTCTTTGCTGAGTGTTTCTGGTTCTTGGTCATGTTTGTGCCAAGTTGGTATCTTTGGGAGTTGGAGCTATTGGCTGACTTCATCATTTAAATTTTGTAGCTGTATTTATTTGGGGTCCATCTTGGGATCCATGTGGACCTAAATCTGGGTTTCTCCTTTGGGCTTTGAGCGCTGACTTCTTTGTTGGGCTCATGTACATATTATTTTGTATGTTCTTAGTTTGGGGGAGGTCTTAGGAAGTCTTAGAGAAAGAAGGAAAATGATAAGATATTAAAGATTTGAGATCTCTTTAGTAGGAAGATCAATTGTAATACATTCTGATGTATATGGCCAAAACCAGGAAGGCCTTATAGCCTAGCATGTATTGAGTTTGATGAATTAATGATAAAGATATCTTCATTTCTCTTCTCTCACTATGTTTTTGTTTAATTCCACATTGTATATGCAAGTTGGATGGTTTCAAGTGTTCCCTAGGCCCCATTATCCATACCTTACTTGCATTAGGTGGTATCATAGCAGGTTGAGATCCATGTCTCCTTCTTGTGAACTCTAAAGATATTTTTTGTAGGGTACTAGGTTGCAATCTGACCTATAATTGCAGACATTTTCAAGATGGTTCATTGGAGAGGAATTGTTGATCAAGGGTTGGTTGATATGCTTAGATAGATGGCTGCAAGATTGGAAGTTTTTGAGACAGCCCAGCATAGAGGAATACATCTTGAAGATGTTAGTGATGATGAATTTGAAGAGGTTCAAGGTGAAGCTGCACCTACACCTATGATGGATCAAGAAGAGGAAAGATTCCTAAGAGATTTGACAATTTTGAAGTCCACACCTCAGTTTAATCCTCCTGAGTATAGTGGAAAGCTAGATTCTGATGAATTCATTGACAGGATCACTTAGATGGAAAAATATTTTTAATATGAAAATGTTGCGAACGACAAGAAGGTCAAGATTGCAAGCACAAAACTGAAAGGTCATGCATCCTTATGGTAAGAACATCTACAATTGGATAGAAAGAAGAAAGGTAAAGACAAAATCAAGGAATGGGATAAAATGGTGAACAAATTAAAAGGAAAATTTCTCCCTTGTGATTATCAGATTAACCTAGTTTGGAGAATGCAAAGTTTGAGGCTGAAAGATAAGTCAGTCAAAGACTATACTGAAGAATTTTATAGATTGGACATCAGATCTAGACATGTTGAAGATGATGTGGAAAGAGTTGCAAGGTATCTGAATGGCTTGAGGAGTTCAATACAAGATGAGATCAGTTTGATCAAAATAGAAGGCATTGAAGAGGCATATCAATTTGCCCTAAAATCTAAAGAAAAGTTAAACAGAAGTTATGAACAAAGACAAAGAGGTAGAGGTGGTAGGTTCCCTAGAGGAAGAGGTAGATCTCATGGTGAAAATAGTAGATCTAAACCAGATAAGTCAAATCCAGACACATCCCAAGATAAAGGAAAGACTGAATGGAAAGGTGGAAATTTATATTGAGGAAGAGGCAATTACTCTAGAGGTGGTTATAGTAGAAGAGGGTTCCAAGTAACTTGTTACAATTGTGGTGAAGAAGGACACAAATCCTTTGAATGTACACATGCAAGAAAGAAAGGTGGTAGCAGTAGCAGAAATGCTTTCATTCAAGAGGAGACATCCAATGAGCCTAAAAATAACCTCATGATCTGAAGGATACTATGGAGTGAGAAAGATAAGAAAGATCCTATCAGGAATGGTTTCTTCAAAACCAGATGTAGAGTTGCAGACAAAGTTTGGAAGGTCATTGTTGAGAGTGGAAACTCAGAAAATATGGCATCTAAAGATATGGTCACCAAATTGTAGTTGGAGAGGTTGAAGCATCCAAAACCCTATCAAATCTCATGGATCAAAGATGAGCACACATTAATGGTAAGTGAACAATGTGTTGCAAATCTGAAAATTAGGAAGTACTATGATAAGGTGTTATGCAATATTATGCCAATGGATTGTTGTCATATTTTGTTGGGTAGACCTTGGTAGTATGATAGACATGCTATACATGATAGAAGCCTAAATAGGTATTCTTTTTGGGTTGATGGTAAGAAGCAAATTTTGGTGCCTTTGATTGAAGAATCTGCTAATGAGTTATGTACATCTGTGAAAGTTTGTCTCATGGAAGGTAGATAGTTTGTTAAAGATCTGAAAAGAAATTATATTTGTTATGCTTTAATTCCTAAAAAACCAAGTAAGAATATAGAAGATGACATACCTACAGAAGTTGAGAAGTTTCTGACTAAATACAAAGAAATCATTTCAGATAATGTACCTAATGGTTTGCCACTAATCAGAGATATCAGTCATTGTATGGATCTGATCCCTGGAGCTAGTTTACCAAATAAAGCACCACATAGGTTGACACCTACTAAAAATGAAGAACTCAATCGACAAGTTCATGAATTATTGAACAAAGTCTTAATCAAAGAAAGTTTCAGTCCATGTGCAGTACCTATTGTGTTGGCACCTAAAAAGAATGGAGAATGGAGAATGTGCACTGATTCTAGAGCAATAAATAAGATCACAGTGAAGTTCAGGTTTCCTATACCAAGAATGGATGACATAATGGATTTTTTGAGTGGAGTAAAGTATTTACCAAAATTGATTTGAAAAGTGAGTATCATCAGATCAGAATCAGAGAAGGAGATGAATGGAAGATTACTTTCAAGACAAAAGAAGGTTTGTATGAGTGGTTGGTTATGCCTTTTGGTTTAACTAATGCACCAAGTACATTTATGAGATTGATGAATGAAGTTTTGAATAAATTCTTGAATAAATGGGTGATTGTATACCTAGATGATATTATGATATTCAGTAAAACCAGAGAAGAAAATTTGATGCACATAAAACAAGTGTTGCAGAGATTGAAAGAGGAAAAGTTGTTGATAAATCTAAAGAAGTGTTCCTTCATGAAAAAAGAGCTTGTGTATTTGGGTTTTGTGATTTCAGCTGATGGTTTGAAGATGGATCCAGAGAAAGTTGAAGCTATATTGAGTTGGCCTACACCTGAGAATGTTACTAAGGTAAGATCATTTCATAGATTGGCAATTTTTTACATAAAGTTTATCAGAAATTTCAGTTCTATTTGCAATGCTATGACTGAGACAATGAGAGGAGACAAAATAGAATTCAAATGGACACATGGAGCTCATAATATTTTTGAAGCTTTGAAGTTGAAGGTTGTTGAATTACCTGTGCTAGCCTTACCTAATTTCAACAAGGTATTTCAAGTTGAATGTGATACAAGTGGAAGTGCCATTGGAGCTGTATTGACTCAAGAAGGCAAACCTGTCGCTTTCTTTAGTGAAAAGTTGAATGATGCAAAGAGAAAATATTATTTCTATGATCAAGAATTCTATGCTATTGTGCAAGCTATGATGAAATGGAGGCATTACTTGATGCCAAATGAATTTGTGTTGTATACTGATCATAAGGCTTTATAGTATTTGGGTAGTCAAAACAAGTTGAATCGGAGACATATGAAATGGGTAGAGTATTTGCAGAGTTTTACATTTGTGATTAAGAATAAGAGTGGAGTTTCTAATAGAGTTGCTTATGCATTGAGTAAAAGAAGATCTTTGTTGACTGAAATGAGAATTGAAGTTCTTGGCTTTGATGACATGAATAAATTGTATGAAGATGATCCTAATTTTTCAGAGTAGTGGAGAGTGTGCAGAGCACCTAATACAAATCAATCAAGTAAGTATGAAGACTATTTCATTCAGGAAGATATTTTGTTTAAAAGCATTCATTTGTGCATATAGAGAGGTTCAATGAGAACTAATCTGATTAAGGAGAAACATAGTAGTGGATTGGCTAGACACTTTGGCATTGATAAAACATTGATTTTGCTGAAGGAGGGGTATTTTTGACCTCAGTTGTATAAGGATGTTTAGAAATTTGTGAGAAGTTGTGAAATCTGTCAAGTTGCAAAGAGAGTGAGTCAGAATACTGGTTTGTATACACCTATTAATGTTCCTGAGAAACCTTGGAGTGATATCAGCATGGATTTTGTTCTTGGACTTCTGAGGATAGCAAGAGGTAATGATTCCATTTTTTTTTTTGTTGATAGATTTTCTAAAAAGACACATTTCATACCATGTAGGAAAACCTTATATGTAGTTCATATAGCAGATCTTTTCTTTAAGGAGATTGTCAGATTGCATGGATTACCAAGAAGTATCATCTCTGACAGAGACAGTAAGTTTGTAAGCTATTTTTGGAGAACACTTTGGAAGAAGTTGGATACTAAGTTGAAATTAAGTTCTACATTTCACCCACAGACTGAAGGAAAAATAGAGGTTGTGAATAGAAGTTTAAGTAACTTGTTCAGATGTTTAGTTGGAGACACACCAAGAAATTGGGATTTGATGTTGGCACAAGAAGAATTTGCATACAACAGTTCAGTAAATAGAAATACTGGAAAGACACCTTTTGAGATTGTTCATTGCACACAGCCTAGAGGTATATAAAATTTTAGAGACATAGTAGGCGAAGAGAAAAGAAGTGCTGAAGTAGAAGAATTTACAGAATTTATGAAGACATTACATGAGGATGTAAAGCAGAAGCTAGATAAAAGTAATTAGAAATACAAAGATGATGCAGATAGATCAAGAAGACATAAGACATTTGAAGTTGGTGATGTTGTGATGGTTCATTTGAAGAAAGGAAGATTTCCTATCAGAACATATGGGAAACTAAAGATAAATAAATTTGGTCCTTGTAAAATACTGAGAAGATTTGACAGTGGAAATTCTTATGAAGTTGAATTACCTGATGACATGGATAAATCACCTATATTCAATATTTCATACTTGTATGAATATCATGAACCTGATGAAGAAGTAACTGTAACAAGTGATTATCCTAAGAAGCAGATAGAGGAAGTTGAGAAGATCTTGAAACAAAGAATTGGCAGAAGTACAAGAGGAAAAGAATACATGGAATATCTGGTAAAGTGGAAAAATAGACCAATTAAGGACTCATCATGGATTTCTCAATCTAAGTTGGATTCATTTTAGGTTGGACTTGATACATGATTCAGGGAATCATTTCTTTTCAACCCCAGGTGTCTGATGCATGAGCATCTTGGGTCCTTGGCAATCCTCCTCATCCCAAAATATGTTTTCCTTCATTTCTTAAGTTTTTTTGTTACAAAACTCCTATTGCTCAGCCTTCTATTATTCTATTGCATGACCTTCTATTGTTCTGTTGCTCAGCATGCTTTTCAAGTTGCTCAGCTTTTCTTGTTTTTGTTGCTCAGCTCTTCTTTGCCGAGTGTTTCTGTTGATCAGTCGTGTCTGTGCCGAGTTGGTCTCTTTGGGAGTTGGAGCTATTGGCCAACTTTTTCATTTAAATTTTCATAGCTATATTTATTTGGGTTCCATCTTGGGATCTGTGTGGACCTAAATATGGGTCTCTCATTTGGGTTTTGAGCACTGACTTCTTTGTTGGGCTCTTGTATATATTCTTTTGTATGTTCTTAGTTTGGGGGAGGTCTTAGGAAGTCTTAGAGAAAGAAGGAAAATGATAAGATATTAAAGATCTGAGATCTCTATAGTAGGAAGATCAATTTTAATACATTCTGATGTATATGGCCATAACTAGGAAAGCCTTACAGCCTGGCATGTATTGAGTTTGATGAATTAATGATAAAGATATCTGCATTTCTCTTCTATCACTGTGTTGTTGTTTAATTCTGCATTTTATCTGCAAGCTAGATGGTTTTGGGTGTGCCCTATACCCCATTATCCATACCTTCCTTGCGTCATCCTATCATCCACATTTCTAGTCTTCATTTTCTAGGGTATCTTTTACTGTTTTAGGCTCAAAATCACATAATAAGCATGTATCTTCTCTCAACTTACTTCTTGTCATAACTGTAGAATCCTTCGATCCTATGATTTGATCAAGTTTATGGTGCCTCCTTACATAATTTTCTAGAGTAGGTTCTTTTTCTACTTCAGGTTGATCATTCATGTCCAATTCAGGTTGGTTCTGTGACTCGGCATCTCCATCATATAGCCTGGAAATTACCTCCTGTTGTCCAGCAACCTCATTATGTGACTCAACGGGTGCTTGTTGTTGCTCGAAAACCACATTCTCAGTTTTAGGTAATGTATTAGAATCTTCCTCATCCATATAGATAAATGATTTGTAACTCTTAGGTTCCTGTGTGCTTTCAGCTTCATTTCTTTTTGCATACTCATCAATTCTAACATTTGCACTTTCCACAATTTTGTTAGTGTTAGAATTCAAACACTTATATGCATTACTTTTAGTTGAATAACCAATAAATATGCCTTCTTCACCTTTAGCATCAAGTTTTCAATTTCTGTTATCCTTCAGTATGAAACATTTGCTTCCAAAAAATTTGAAATATCTTACATTAGGTGCATATCCATACCATAACTCATAAGGTATAGCATAAGTAGCTTTCTTGACTTGTACTCTATTTAGGGTATAGACTGTTGTACTTACAGCTTTTCTCCAATATTTTTGTGCAACATTTTTCTCCATCATTAGTGTTCTATCACAATCCATGATAGATCTATTTCTTCTTTTAGCAATATCATTCTATGGTGTGTCCTAAGTGTGGACTTCTGTCTTTTTATTCCTCAGTCATTGTAGAACCTATTAAACTCTTTAGAAATAAACTCACCTCCTCTGTTAGATCTTAGACATTTTAGATTTTTACCTGTCTCCTTTTCAACTTTTGCCAAGTACAACTTAAATAATATGAATGCATCAGAATTTTTTTTAAGAAACATAACAGTCATTATTCTTGAGTAATCATCAACAAATAGAATAAAATATTTGTCTCCATAGTAAATTTTCTCTCCAATGGGTCCACAAAGGTCAGTATGAACCAATTCCAGAATTTCCTCAGAAGTATGAGTTTTTCTTTTGAAACTAGACTTAGTCATCTTTCCCAATTGACATTGCTTACACATTGCATTTTTAGGTTTCTTTAACTTAGGCAACTGTCTAATTTTTTTCAATATACTTATGCTTACCAAGTTATCAAAGTTTTCTTGACACAACATTTTATTCCATAACCAAACATCATCATATTGTGAAAAAAAGCATGTCTCATCAGCTAAATCCTGATAGAACAATTTACCTTTTGTTTTCTCACCACCTCCATCTAGTTCTCCATTTGCATCATAGATCTTTGCTTTCCTGTCATGAAACTCAAATCTGTAACCAGAAGTATTGAACTAGGCAACGCTCAATAAATTATATTTTAGATCATCAACCCAATATACATTATCACATCTGATCATGTCAATCAAATTAGTTGATCCTTTCCCTTTCACAAGACATGGTGCATCGTTACCAAATTTAACATAACCACCATTACACTGATCTAGTGTCTCAAATTTATCTTTGTCACCAGTCATGTGATGTGAACAACCACTGTCAATAATCTAATGGTCACCTTTACTCATATAAGAAATTAGTGCAGTTTTCTCATCATCACCAGAATCATCTTTCATAGAAACATACACAACTTCTATATCATTTTCATTAGAATTGTTAGAATCATTGTCAGAATCTTTTTCAGCTATATAAAAAGATTTCTTACCTTTTTTTTTGTAATCCTTATACCTTCTAAAGTCTCATTCATCCTTTCTATCTTTGTACTTATTGTCCCTTCCTTCATCTTTGTCATTCTTATCAGGACATCTAGCAGCAATATGACCAACTTTGTTACATGAAAAACATATGATAGGAAGTTTACCTTTGAGTTTTCCTTTTCCTCTAGATAATGTTTTTTCCATGAGTGCTTCAAGTTCTTTCATATCATCATCTATGGTTTCGTTGTCACTATTCACACATTTCTTTCCTTTCTTTGATTTGTTAAGGACCAACTGGGATCTAATTGCAGATTCAACAGCTTGTGGAGTGTAGTTATCAAAATTTGACATCTCAAATGCAGTAAGTCTACCTACCAGACTTTCCAAATTCAAATTGTTGTTAGGAGTACATCTTAATTCTTGAATTGCAGAGACTCTAATAGAATATAAAAGAAGAAGAGTCCTTAATACCTTGCTCATAATGGTGTTATCATCAATGGTTCCCTTAGCTTCTCTGATAGCATTTACCACTTCCTTTATCCTACCATAATATTGAATTATATTTTCTCCTTCTTTCATTTTAATTTCATCAAACTTACCTCTCAAGCTTTTAGATTTGGCTCTCAGTACATTTGTATCACCTCCATAGATGGTTTCTAGGGTATCCCACATTTGCTTTGCCTTTTTGAAATCCTTTATGTCTTCAAACTCATGATAGTTTAGCGATGATGCAATCTCCAATATTACTTGATTGTGTTCGTGCTTTTCTCTTAACAGTGCAGCTGTGGCAAGTCCCACGGGGGATACATAATCATTTTCAACATAGTGTTTTGTTGAGTCACTAAAACTAGCCAGATGCAAATTCATCAAAATTTTCCATGCAGGGAAGTTATCTTTGTTCAGCTTTGGTACCTCCTTCTTATACATCTTGATATTTTAATCCAAGTACCTTCAAACTATTTTCAAGAGACCTAAGCTCTGATACCAATTGTTAGAATGAATTTAGAATAACTGAGAGGGGGAATGAATCAGTTATCCTCAGGTCTAGATGTTCCCATTAAAACTTTATACCAACTTGAACAACTCAGATCTTCTCAACAGCAATAACATAAAATAATAACATACATATGCATTTTACTGTTCAGATGTAATCAACTTGTAAAAAATTAATAGTAAAACTCAACATAAACATTCACACAAGTTGGCACCAGAATTTAACATGGAAACCCAATATGGGAAAAACCACCAATAACATGCTATCAACTTTTCACTCTTCTGAATTGAGCTCTATTAGGAGCCAATCCTATTAAAGGTTACAAAACACACTACTAAATGTGACCTAGTTAAAGGATTTAATCACCCTGTTAGGAGTGGCCTTGTTAGAGGACTTAGAACATTCCACCTGAATGTCACCTTGATAAAGGATTTATACAATGACTGTTAGGTCAACCTGGTTAAAGGATTTTGACTGATACAATAGTTAGAAAATAATCAGTAGGTGTGATCTGATACATACAACTTACTTTGCAAATGCAGATCCAATACAGCTCTAATGCTAATTCATTGAGTGGCCTCCATTCTCATTTCAATCTTTAGATCTTCTTGGAAATCCTTCAAGCATTTAGTCTTGCAGTTCTCTGCTCCTTTGTTCAGCCTTCTCTGCTAGATCATGCCAATCAGTCAATTAACTATGCAATCCTCTTGCATACTCTACATACTTCATGAATAACCTCCTAAGTTTTTCTTATACCTCTTCATCTAGGTCAGATTTACCTTTTGTCGCTTAATCAAGATCATAGATCTTAGGTTAGGTCAGATTCAATGGATCTTTCCATCTTTACATTTTCTTTACTTCTCCAATGTAATCACAAATTAAATCTTTGATCCATGCATTAATTACGGTTACCCATACATTTACATAGTGTGGATCAAACGTGCGTATCCTCAATTAACTTTACATATCCTAATAAAATCAATTATGTCGACCAGAGATCTCAAATCTTAACAATTACCAAAATATTGTTGCTCGGCCAACACTATGTTCCTCGGCAATTTACTGGCACTCGGTCATCACTGACTTCGCTTGGCACACACTAGCGCTTGGCACAAACTATTCTTCAGTAAACTGTCATCAAAAGATAAACAACTCATTACTTTGCCAATGTTCCAACTCATCTAGTACCCTTGTGATTTCTCATAACTCAACCATTCCACTTGGTCTTCTTGTTAAATCTCCTTCATCAATCAATAGATATGGTACTTCAAACAGATAGCAATAGTCTCGCCAATTAAGGTTTGACCTCAATGACAAAACAACAATTGTTTCCATTGTAGCTTTCCAATAATATTTCCAACACATGATGCCCTAACTTGCATCCCACGAGCCATCAAGACATTTCCTCATGAAATGATCATAAACAGGGAGTACCACATAGTGAATATCAATAGAAAAACAAATAAAGAGAGATCAAACACTTCACACAATGCCCATAAGGTAATAGCAATGATGCCCTAGCTCTCAAATCTTGCGGGTCATCAAGCATTCCAAATGAAAAGATGTAAATGAATGCCAATATTAAATAGTGAGTTCATAAACAATGCATGATGCCATAGCTTGCAGCCCACGAGCCATCAAGACATTTCCTCATGAAATGATCATAAGCGGGGAGTACCACATAGTGAATATCAACAGAAAAAAAAATAAAGAGAGATCAAACACTTCACACAATGCCTTGAAGGTAATAGCAATGATTCCCTAGCTCTTAAAGCTCGTGGGTCATCAAGCATTCCATATGCAAAGATGTAAACAATGCCAGTATTAAACAGTGAGCTAATAAACAATGCATGATGCCCTAGCTTGTAGCCCACGAGCCATCAAGACATTTCCTTATGAAATGATCATAAATGGGGAGTACCACATAGTGAATATCAACAGCAAAACAAATAAAGAGAGATCAAACACTTCACATAATGCCAGCTTAAAGGTAATAGAAATGATTCCCTAGCTCTCAAAGCTCATGGGTCATCAAGCATTCCAAATGCAAAGATGTAAATAATTACAGTATTAACATTCATATTGTGCCATTAAATCAACAAATTTCATCAAAATTAAATTGAGTTAAGGAGAAGACAAAGCTTGAATGCCTACCTCAAGTCATGGCTACCATATACCAAGATGCCAATCAGCTTCCACAGTATGCCCTCTTCGCGCACGATGGTATGTGATCACAGTAAATTAGAAATGAGCCTTTCTTCTTCTTCTTTTTTGTTTATAATCACGAGGGTGTTGCAATTATGACTGTACCATCGCTATTATGACAACGTCGGGGGCACTTGGAAAAAAAAACAAAAATAACATACAAATGGTGGTGTCATCGCAAATTGGGGTCAAAATTTCACCCCAAATGTTGTAGTGTAAGAAACCTCCAAAAAAGAAAAGATTGCAATAAACCTTTTTTGATAATATATTTACATTATCTTAATGAATGTAATTTTGTGCTACTAAATGTTGATGACTTATTGATGAATGCCCAATTGTTAATTAATTTTAGGTGTTATTGAATGTTATGTGATTATAATGATTGAATGTTATATTTCATAAATGAATGAATGAACGTTAGATGTTAATGGGTAATTTAGAGTGATTTTAGGGTGGGTTGGGCCAAATGAGCTTCCACCTTCACGTGGTTGGCCTTGTTAAGTATAGAATATTAAACTATTCTTGAAACCAAGTGAAGGTCGAGCTAAACTGATGCAGAGCCCTAGTCTACTATCCCCTTAAGGAACCCAACTCAACTCAAGGATTCTACAAGTGTCTTGGAACTCACTCAAGGAACCCAACTCAACTCAACTCAACCAAATGCAACAATATAAAAACCAAAATAATCTTAGTTCAATGTAGTAATATGCCCAATCAAAGAGATCTTAAAAAAGTAGCATTTAGAGACTACCTTTGCTACCTTTGCTTCATAGTTAGCAATCATAAGATCAACTACCATTATTATTCTAGTCAAATTGTTGTTTACTCATGATGAATTTGCCATTGTAATTTTTCTTTACTTGATTCAACGTGTTCAAATATTTGTTGCCAATTCAATCCATGCCAATGAGTTTGGCATCTTTTCATCAATATAGATTATGCTCCTGAAGTCAATGTGCTTCTTCAATTAGACCTTCAGACAAAAACATCTTAGAATTAATGAGCTTCTCTACCTCCAAAACAAATCCATCTTTACACTTTATGCAAAACATAGTTCTGTTTTCATCAATAATGAGCTCTATTATGCTTTCCTGTATGTAGCTATGATTAATTGATAAGCATTCAATTCATTTTGTTTCAATGATAAATAATCAGCTTAATGTATTATATGTATTTATATGTGCTGGGGGAAAAAACACGGGGGGGGGGATATATTCCCCTTTAACTGATTTTTCATTCTGACTAATACTAACGCCTCTTAAGCAAACTTTTCACAAAAGAAAATTATTCCATTTTTTCCCTAACAATATTTTTCAAAATATAATGTTTAATTGTGCAAAAATACATTGTTAGAGGAACAAAAGAGAACCTTCTTTAAAAAATCTTAATGTAGTGATTTCGTTGGTTCCTAAAATGGTGTGAACCCTCCTACTCTAATGTCTGATTGACAATGGCATTAAAAGATTATCAATAACCTTGAATTACATTTTCCTAAAATCCTTTCAAGAGCGTTTTAATGCTTTAGTGTAAGAAATAACTATCTATAAGATAAAACAAATTTGTTTGTAATGCACCTCAAATAGGGATGTTTATATTTTTGGTACTTGTGTAAATTTCTCATTTATGTTAGGCTAGGAGGCCTCAGTTTGATTATGACTTGATGGGGATTCCACATTCATGCCTGGTCTACACCACAATTATGGTGGTATTCTCCTAGTCATCACGTTGGCCTTCACATGTCCCTCTGTTTGTTGTCTTTGTTGTTGGCTCTTTCTTAAGAGTTGTCTCATCCCTTGTGTATCTTATAATCATATCTAGATAAGCTATATTTCATCACTTTATGATTCAATACTATGAACTTCTTGTTTTGTGTTCTATTGACCAGTAGGGCCTTAACGTCAATGCATATTTGGTCAGGGTGCTACCCATGCTTGCATGAGCTTATAAGAAACTGTAAGGGCTCGAATATGCATATGTAATAACTTCTTTTGTTCAAATGTTTGCAGGCCAAATTTTTGGAAGAAGATGCAAGTAGTTCTCCTCAAGGTGAAGGAGAGTTATGCATCAAAAGACCTTCCATGTTTAAGGAGTATTGGGGACAACCTTAGGTTCTTTACATAACATTTATTTAAATTTTTAAATTAACATCACACTTTTCTAGACCATACTTTCTAATTGGATTACGTATTACAATTTATTTTTATCCATGGATTATTTCATTCATTGGTTGTATTGCTACATTTGGATTAGGATGTAATAATCTCTTCTAGAACTAAACAAAAGGAAATAAAACCTAAGTAACAGAATTTGGTATTTTAATGGCCACAAGTTCATGGTAAAACAGAAAAGGAAAGTCATGGTTGATAAGTGCTGTAAGGATTCCATTTCCTATAATTTAGATTGAAAAAGAATATTTTCAGATATATATATATATATATATATATATATATATATATATATATATATATATATAATGTAGATGTGAAGTTTTGATCTTATCAAAGCTATAATAATGGTGTTGTACAACTATATTTCTCTTATTTCACTTTTAGTCATATGCTTACTATACATAGTAATACGCAGATTGCCCAAGTTTCTAGCTTCTGATTGTTAGTGAAAAAGAGTTTTAATAGTTATGAATTTTGGGGTGTAGTGCTTTTTGTGTTTCGAATGATCCCAATGTGTTGCTGACTATCTGAATCCATATCAACAGTAAAATCCACATTTGTGAAGCATCATCTTATAGGCGAATTTGAGGAAAAATAGGAACATATGTGGAATTCTATATGTATCTTTGAAATATCTTATAAATGTAATTGGGGTTTCTTTTATCATTACAAATCATACTTAGATTTGTTTAGAGGTTGTAGTAAATAGATGCTCAATTTAAAGTTATAAATCATGTTG
>MU227172.1:2243197-2260127 GCA_018584345.1 Thuja plicata
AGATTTTATGCTATTGTTATGCTGCAGGTTTGGAGAGCAATTTTGGAGGAGAATTTGAGCACTCAAGCTTGGATATTGCAACTTCTCTCTTCTTGTCTTCTTCTTGCATCCATGGCTATTCATGTAGGTTAGATTCATGTTTCCTTTCATAGATTAATCTTGCATTTGTATTTTTTTTATAGAATAAGCATGCATTGTTATCATTTAGATTAATTTCCTTTCATGCATTGCAATCATATAAAATAGTTTTTATTTCATTGCATATTGTATGATCATGGAGACTAGCATCCTTGTTTTTTCTCTTTGAATCTCTCATTTCATGGTGTACTTGCATAGGCACAACTAGGTCAATCTAAGGGCCTTCATCACACACCTTTGCACTCCATGACTAGGGAGCTATGAGTCAATATTTGAGGCCTCATTCTTGAGCAACCTTGAATGGAATGATTCATAGAAGTGTGACATTTTTAGCACATAGTAGTCCACTTTTATTAGTGATTAAATTAGGAATAAAGCTGACCCTATTTTCTCCTCTCAACATGAGTATGGTGCTTTCTTGAGAGGGGTAGGTTGTGACCCCAAATAAAAAACCCTTTCTATTTGGGCATTATCCCTTACTGCACATAAGCCTCACATGATTAATATCAGTGAAGAAAGGAAAGGTGATTCCATCATTAAGAATTTTTAGAACACTGGTCAAGTGGAGATTGCATGCTTAACCATGTGTCAATGATGAATAAGACAAATTTAGAGGATAGGGATAAGATTCCTAAGGATATGTATATTGACTAGGTGACGATGTCTAAGAAGTATGTGGAGGTCCTGATTAAGAATGCAAAATTGAAAGAAACATTACATATCTATGTTTCAAGGTTTTGTCTCCTCCCATCTAAAAATTCTACAGATGAACAACTAGTTGTAGATGAGGTAGTTTTGTCTCAAGATGTACATAATAGGTTGGAGGATTATGCTAGAAGGATTGAATCTTTAGAAGAGGAAATACAGAAAAATATTGTTAGTGTTCTCATCCGGGTTCTTTAACATAGGTTTGACAATGTCAAGTCTAAGGTTGATGTTTTTGATGATTCCTACTCTTCTTTAGTTCAATCTGAGAGGCTATGTGATGATTGTATTTCCTACTTGGAGCCTTTGTTCACTTTGTGGTCAGCAAGGTTAGTTATTATGATCCAATTAGATGTTGCAGTAAAAAATAGGGATGATTTGCCTTCTATTATTCAGGACACAAAAGAAATAATCAATTTGGTAGTTTATTTATTTACATACTTCAAGGGGAAGAAATAATTAATCAATACCAAATTAAAATCCTACGTAGGCCTTGCCCATGCTCTGGTTCCACACATTTTAGATAAAGACAAGAATATGAAATAAGTAGAGGAGTGGAAATTTGATGTTGGTCTCATCTACCCAAGTGTGGAGACCATGATTTCTATTGATAGTGATATTGGTATCCCTAAGTTCAATGAATTTTTGGATGTGACAATTAATTTTGAGATAGTTCTAGAAAGTTCATCAGATACTCTCGTGTTGTTACAAATGTCAAGTGGGTAGAATCTATGTCACATATCGATAGTTTGAAATCTTTTAGGTGGATGGGAGAGAAATAAGTAAACAAATGGAGTTCTTTTACCGAGGGAAAGAGAAAACAAGTTACTTAATGACAAGGCTCAACCTCCCCTTTTTGGTTCTTTGTTTTTTTTTATCTTATTGTGTGATGACAGGGCCACTAACAGACTTTAAGGAGGCTAAGAAATTATCTAAACAGACACCTTACCATACCTAGCTATGTCATGGATCTGCCACATTATTAGGAATGAAATTGCTAACCAACTTGAAGGTGACAGGCTAATTTCTGGTGCCCTCATTTTTTCTATATATTTTTCTTTTTGGCTTTTCTTATAGCTTAAAATGGACACATCACCATTTGGTTTAACTATTTTTTTGTTGTGGCTCTGTTGGTTGAGATTTATGTTCCAGAGAATCAAAGTTTGAATGTCTCACAAGATTGTCTACTTTTTTGAGATAGGTTTGGAATATAATTGTATGCACCCTAAAATGGTCGCCTAGACTGTGGGCCCCATTTATCATTTATCAATTTATCAAATTTTTGAATCAATGCTTTGTAACATTTTCAATTCAAATCAATTTCCTTGATCAAATCGTAATTAATTCAATTATTTTAATATTTCCTAAGGTTTGATCATTTTTATTTGATTAAAAGATTTAATCTCCCTTTTAATTAAATAAAATTTATCTTATATAATTAAATTAAATTTCTCCCTTTTAATTTAATTAAAATTCATCTTATTTAATTAAATTAAATTTCTCCCATTTAATTAAATAAAATTCTTCTAATTTATTTAATTAAAAGAAAATCCCTCTTTTAATTAAATAAATAAAAATCCCCACTTAAAGCACTTTATTTGATGAAAAAGGAAATAAATTAAATAAAAATCCCTTTTTCTTCACATCTTCCTAAGTGGTGGGATTTTTGCCTCTTAATCATAGCCTTAGATTTTTGCCTCTTAATCTCAACCGTTCACTTTCCTTTAAAAGGAGACCTCTCCTTCTCATTCATATGATCATCTTTTTCATAGTATTGTTATGCTGCAGGTTTGGAGAGCAATTTAGGAGGAGGATTGGAGTA
Organism: Thuja plicata; assembly: GCA_018584345.1. Lineage (NCBI taxonomy): Eukaryota > Viridiplantae > Streptophyta > Pinopsida > Cupressales > Cupressaceae > Thuja > Thuja plicata. The sequence goes on from MU227172.1 coordinate 2,245,863, forward strand.
TTCAAGCTTAGATATTGCAATTTCTCTCTTCTTGTCTTCTTCTTGAATCCATGGCTATTCATGTAGATTAGAATCATGTTTATTTTCATAGATTATCTTGCATTTGTATTTCCTTTCATAGAATAATCATGCATTGTTATCATTTAATTAATTTTCTTTCATGCATTGCAATCATATAGAGTAGATCTCATTTTTCATGCGTTGAATCTCTCATTTCATGGTGTACTTGCATAGGCACGACTAGGTCAATCTAAGGGCCTCCATTACAAACCTTTGCACTCCATGAATAGAGAGCTATGAGTCAATATTTGAGGCCTCATTCTTGAGCAACCTTGGATGGAATGACTCATAGAAGTGTGTCAACATTTTAGCACACATTTTTGGTGCCCATCTTATTTAATTAAATTAAATTCCTCCCATTTAATTAAATAAAATTATTTTAATTTATTTAATTAAAAGAAAACCCCTCTTTTAATTAAATAAATAAAAATCCCCACTTAAAGAACTTTATTTGATGAAAAAGGAAATAAATTAAATAAAAATCTCTTTTTCTTCACATCTTCCTAAGTGGTAGTATTTTTGCCTCTTAATCATAGCCTTCGATTTTTGCTTCTTAATCTCAACCGTTCACTTTCCTTTAAAAGGAGACCTCTCCTTCTCATTCATATGATCATCTTTTTTATAGTATTGTTATGTTGCAGGTTTGGAGAGCAATTTTGGAGGATGATTTGAGCACTCAAGCTTAGATATTGCAACTTCTCTCTTCTTGTCTTCTTCTTCTTGCATCCATGGCTATTCATGTAGATTAGATCCATATTAGATTAGCTTGCATATTTCCTTTCATAGATTAATCATGCATTGTTATCATTTAGATTAATTTTCTTTCATGCATTGCAATCATATAGAGTAGATCTCATTTTTCATGCATTGAATCTCTCATTTTATGGTGTACTTGCATAGGCACAACTAGGTCAATCTGAGGGCCTTCATCACAAACCTTTGCACTCCATGACTAGAGAGTCATGAGTCGATATTTGAGGCCTCATTCTTGAGCAACCTTGGATGGAATGACTCATAGAAGTGTTTTAACATTTTAGCACACATTTTTGGTGCCCACCGTGGGGTAGAAGATTCATTTTATGTCACATAGCTATTTTTAGTACTTTATTTTCAGATTTCTGAATTTTCTGTCTTTTCTGTACTTGCTATTTTTGTCTGTAGAGAAATCTCACACAACATTTTGTAGGTTCTCCGGTGAGATTGTGCTGGATAAGGTGTTTTCTTGTGTGAATCTGTGTACTTCCTCACGCGAGATTCGGCATCAGGCCATGATCTGACTGGTTTGTTGTTTTTCTATATTTTTCTATAGTTTGTGCACTCTTTTGTACAGCTGTGCATTTTTTCACACGAGATATTTGTTTCCTCATGCGGCACTATGTGGTTCCTTGCACGACATTGTGTATTTCTTTGCACGAGATTCTGTAGCAAAGATCTATTTTTATTTTCTATATATTTTATATCTCTAATTTTTTGGGCTAACCACTAATGTTTATTGTTTCTAGTGGTTTATGATTTGTGATTTACTATTGCTGTTACTGATTTGGACTTGCATGGATAAACAACAAAATGATTCACATTGAATTAGATTTGAGGTATTTTTTTGCTCTCTATAACATTTGAATTTTGGAAATAAAATGAACATCTCATGTGTTTAGCTTGAGTGCTTCTTGCTTTCATAGCTCACATTTCCAATTGGTGCTCTAAAAATAGACCTAGATTTGATTTCTTGCATATATGTTTCACATATTAATTAGGCCCTATGAACACTATTTGTGGTGATCTTGAGAGAGTGGGCTTCATTTTCTTGTCTTACATGCAAAGCTCTTCTTGACGATAGATCCCCTTGTAGGTAGGGAAGGATCTATTTTTATCTCATTGGTCAACTTGGTTTGGGCTTCAACTTTTTGTGATACTTTCTCTCTTTGGGGAGGTTCGTGTCATTTGTTGTTGTGTGAATCTTGAATGAGGTGATTTCAAATTAGTGAGTCAATGAATCATGTTTGTTGTGTTTTGGTGAGGTGAAGAGGCTAGAGGATTATGCTCTTTTCCCTTTTGGAAGAATCAGAAACTTGGAACCCTTGAATCCAAACCAAGTCCCTATGTGGTCCATATTGTGAGTCTTCCTTGTTAAAGAGGGTTAACTGTAGTGGACATTCCCTTTATTGGGTAAACCATGTGGATAGAATCTCAAGTGGTAATAGCCATTTTCACCATGGTAGCAACAACCGCAGAAAACACACTACGCAATATGAATCAAAAACTAGGGTTCTACATGGTGGGCATAATCACGAACAAAGTGAATGCATTATTAGACCTCCTCAAACTCCCAAATGCCCCCTAAGCGTGAACAGATGCACAAGCTCAACTAGAGCCATCCCATCGTGGGCATTTGACAATGCGGGATGTGGTGCCAGATCTCAATGCACATCCCACAGAGTAGGAAGTCAAAGTGACAAACAATGAACAAGGTATGCAGAGCGGTGAACAATTGGAAACCAACAATCAAAGTATGGATGACATGCTCGGTTGGCCACAAGAAGCAGACTTCATGGCGGAAATTCCACACTCGACTGCAGCAGTGAAATGGGAGCATGTAGATGCAGCACCCACAGGTTGGTCTCCACGTGCTTTGGAGTACCCGACTACTGTTTGGGGTACGAAAGACATGATCGAATAAAATTTGAAAGTTTATACATCCTCTAAAAGTTTTTTGTGTTTTGTCTAGTCTGTAAACAGATATAAAATGATATCACAAATGTAAGTTCAGTAGAACATTAACCTATAAATGGTTATTTGTAAGCAGGGTCGAATATTACATGGCATAGAATCCATTAGTCCTGGCATATGGCCCGGCATGTGGAAATTTTGTATAAAAACAAAATCCCGAGGGGATTCACTATGTAATTGATCTTGTAAATTCTTATGATAGAACATATACATGTATATGAAAATGATCCCGGGGTTTCTTACTGGTTCTTCCACGGGGGAGTTATTGAATCAGATTATTATTATCAATATAAATACGGTGGATAATCCACTTTTGCTTAAAAAAAAAAAAACAACCGCTATATAAATGTCATTGTGGAAGAAATCTCCACGGGTGTAGTTTCTTGTGGGTTGTCAGAATTCCTCAGCAGCTCCTGATTAATTAAATTCTTGGACTGTGTCAAAACCTCGGTGCACCGGGATTGGATTTCACCTACTTGAGATTGCAAAAGTTGTAGAGTCAAGCCATTACTAAGAACCATAGTGCAACCAACTTTTTATTTTCTAGGACTATGTGCGTGACTGGAAAACATTTGATAATATACACAAGTAGCATTCTTATGGAGTAGAAATACTATGACACTATCCATGTTCATGTGCAAGGTTGCTTTGACCCTTTCTCATTGTTTGAAGACATTGATTGCTTGAACTCCCTGATTGTTGTATTGCGTGCCTGATTCATGAAAAAATCTATTAATGCATCTAGTTGGTCAATTAAAAATAATTAAAAAACAAAGTTCTATGTCCTTTCCTCGTGTGATAAAATTGTTTCTTCATGTCATTCACTGAGTTTCCTTGCACGGCTATCTAAGAATCCTCGCGTGAATCTTGCTATCAGTTTTCTATTTCCTGTTTCACTAGTCTAAGTTTTCTCACGCTGCTTGTGCACTCTGTCACATGATCCTACAAATCCTCATGTGAGAGAGAATTTCCTCACATGAAACTTCCTGTTAGTGAACTCTTTGCTGTCATTTTTTAGCTCGTTTAGCTTGTTGTCCTATCATTTCCAATTTTCTAGGTTGATCCAGGTCAGATTGGATTACTTACCCCACTATTGGAAGCTTGTTTAGCATTGGATTCTTGCATTTTGACCTCTTTATTAGCAATCTTTGGTTTCACAAGTGACCTTACTTGGTGCCTCGTGAGGTAGAAACTGTCCTTGTTGAAAAGATAAACCTTTAGATTCTTTGATATTACACTTGTAGACTTTTGGTAGTCTCTTGTCCATCCACTTTCATACAAATTCAATCTCAATTAATATAATTTGGGTAAGACCATCCTTCTGATCCATAATTTTCTAGGGTATTCACCCAAATTTATTGGGCACCTCTATGGTAGTGTTGGCTTATGCCTCTTTGCAATATTCTATCTTATCACCTCTTTTGGACAAGTTAGTGCCTTTTCTATCCTAGTTTGGTACCAACATTTCTTAGGGTAATCCTATCAACTAGTACCTTTTCTTTCATGCCAGTTACAACAAGATATCAAGTAAATCAAGGAAAATGACCTCAAGTGGTTTTTAACCAATTACCCCTAGTTCGAACTCTCCAAAGATATAAGGGAAAAGAACCCATATTTGATCAATCACCTAGGAATACTTCGGAAGTATGGTTTTATTCCAAGAGTCATCTTAGTGAGTTGGGTATCCCCTTAGCATCTTCTCATTCTTCTATGGATATGAGTCACACAATGACTCAGAGAGAAAAGGAATCCAGAGATAACATTATGAGGATATGTTTGCAAAGAGTAGAGATTCTATTTCATTTAGTGGTTCCTCTCATGGTAGTAGGCCAGCCTCGCCCCTTATTTCAATAAGATATTTAGATGCACACCAAAGGGCTGAGAGAGAGAGGTAAGAGACATGCTTATCAAGATAACCATTTGCAACATGAAAGCCAACATGGAGAACCTTATTATGCTCACATAAATACAAATTATACCAACAACTTGTTTCAAAATTCAAGACCAAGCTCACCTACCAACTACATGAGTGACAAACTCAAGAGGATTGAGCGTGAAAAGAAAGCATTCCAAGATGAACAAGCACATAAGGAAGAACAAATTAGATGCCTAGAGTTGGAGAAGAAAACTTTGATGGAAATGGAAAGGAAAGCCTTCCAAGAAGAGTGAGATAGGCTCTTGGCTAGACAACTCAATGATCCATTCAATAATATGCATGTTAGTGGTGGAAACAAATCTCCTCCATCCACTCCTCCTAGGACTCCATGAAGTAGGAGACATTCAAGATCACCATCACAATCTCCCAGCCCTAGAGGAAGAATTGTTTCAAGACATGATCATTATAGGAGACAAACCCCTCCTCGGAACTCAAGGCCACCTTCCCAACATGCTCATTATGGCTCACAATATGGAGGTGGTAGCTCAAGCTTTGATCAAACCTCCCAAGAATTTATACAAATGCAACAAGAGCCACTTTTTCACCAGTATGTGGAGAAATATGTGGAGAAAAACAAGGATAAGTTCCTAGAGAGCCTAATCAACAAGGGTGCTAGGGTCCCTTACAACTTTGATGTGGATAGAAAGATTAAGAAACATGGTCCATCCCAAGAGGAGAAGCTTGATACATTGCAAAGAACAATAGACCAGATGTCTACACCTAAGAATTCTTTCTCCTTGGACTCAATTTTTCCTAATCCTTTTGATAAGAGTGTTGACATGAAAGAATTTCCTAGAAAGGTTGAAATTCCTCAATATGACAAATATGATGGGAATAGAGATCCACATGATCATGTGTGCTATTTTTATACCACAAGTTTTGAGTTCCATCAAGATGACTCTTATCTGATGAGGTTATTCCCATGAAGTCTTAAGGGACAAGCAATGGAATGGTTTACTAAGATAACTCCTCCTGTTAAGACTTTCAAAGAGCTTGTTCACATATTTATTCAACACTTTGCATAAAATATTTCAAGATTTATCACTTTGTTGGACTTATGTCGCTTAAAGAAAAATCAAGGAGAATCCTTTGTTACTTTCTTACAAAGGTGGAGGAAAAAATGCTCTTGCTATTCTAGAAATATTCTTGATAATGAAAAGATTGACATTCTTGTTAGTAACTTGGTTCCCAAATTGCGGTATGAAGTTAAGAAAGTGGTTTTTGATTCATTCAATACTATGGTTGAAACTGCATGTATAATTGAGGATGTTTTGAGAGAACAATGAATTTTGACAAAACATGGAAATCACAACAACAATGGTCAAAACAATAACTCTAACAAGGATAAAGGGAAGAACCAATATTGGAATAGGACCAAACAAGTGGTTAATGATGGAGTTGTGGATTCATCCCAACCTAAAGATCAACCTGTGCTTCATTTATCTAGTAATGTTCAAGCTGTGAAGCTCAATACCTCCAATCAACAAGAAAGAAAGCCAAGCTACCAAGGTAAGCCTAAGAGTGAAAAGCATTAATTTGCAAAACTTGGTGAGACATATGAGAAAATTTTACAAAAACTTATTGCTAACAATCTGGCACATCCTCTTGATGGTGTGAATTTTCATATACCAGAAGTTAAACCACATTGGTGGAAGGAGAAAGCCTATTGCATATTTCATAATGGTATTGGACATGACGTTGAACATTGTTGGAGACTCAGGCATATAGTTCAAGATCTCATTGAGAGTAAACAAATTACAGTAGATGGATTGACCACCAATGCTAATCACAAGGAATTCAAGGAACCTTTGCCCAAATATGAAAAGAGGGAAACCTCTAAACCTAAGAATGGAAAAGCTGAGATCAACTATACTTACATAGATGTGGAGAATACCATCAACATGCTTGAAAGTGTGGAAGAAAATGTTAATATTATGAGTGGAAGAGATCCTTATGGTTATGATTTAGTTGAGGACTCTCCTCTTATTTTTGATAAAGAACCTATTATGGTGCTAAGGGGTCCCAACTCTAGAGGGTCATCTCAAGCCCTTAATGCTATTACCCAAAGTCAAGGTCTCGTTGTCATTAGAGGACCCAATTCAAGCCAATCTAGTATACCTAAGCAAGTGGCATCCAAGCCTATCACCTTGAAACCAGCTGTTAATCCTAAATCAAACTATAATCTTGTTGATCAGTTACAAATAACCCCCACTTAGATTTCAATCTTTGAGCTCTTAGAGTTGTCTCTGAGACATAAACAAATCCTTGAGGATGCTTTGCGCATGGAAAATGTCCCCAACAACTTAGATATTGATCAATTCCAAAATATGGTTAATAATATTGCTACCCCTCATTTCCTTTCATTTTCATAAGATGATGATAAAGCTTTGATCCATCCACACAATCCTTCACTTCACATTGAGTTTATAATCTATCAAACCCATGTTAGTCGCATGTTGATAGATGGGGTGCTGGGCTTAATATTTATTCTTTTAGTATTTTGAAAGAATTGGGTTATTCTGAGAAAGTTATAGATACCAGAAAAATGATTACTATCAAAGCCTATGATGAGGCAGAAAGAAGTTCCAAGGGGTTGGCCATCCTTCCTATTAGGATTGGCCCTATTCAAAAGGATATTTTATTTCAAATAGTTGATGTTGGACCCCTTGTGTATAATATCTTACTTGGTAGACCATGGATTCATGATATGCAAGCAGTGTCATCTACCTACCATCAGTGTGTTAATTTCCCCTACAATGGAATAGATATTTTGTATACCAGGGGATAACACTTTATCTATCAATTTAATTTTAGCAGGGGCTCATGTTCCCCTCAATAGAGAAGCCAAAGATTTAAATGCTACCTTAGCTGAATGCAAAGATAAGTTTAAGTCAGTAGACCTTGGTATGGGGGGTTATCAACTCAACTCCCTCATAGCATTACCAATTTCACCTTGGTCTTATGGCAAACCTTCAAAAGAAATGAAACCTTCTTCTTCAGCTATGACTTTATTTGACAAATTGGTAGAATCATCGGTGCCTATCCAGAATGAGAAAAAGGAAACATTTGTTAGAGACTGGATCTATAGAAAAGAAAAAATGTATGCATAATGAGAGATTATCTCCTTCTCCTAAGGCTTATGGAAGAGGGTATACCTTTTTCAAAAAGATGGGCTATCCTAGGTATGGCCCTCTTAAGAAAAATTTGGATGTTAGGTCTGAACCTCTTGATCATGCTAAATCTGGACGCAAGTCTAAGAAGCCAGTTGGCCTAGGATTTGAAAATTGCAACAAGCGTACTAATCCTCTCTTTGAAAATTTGGATAGTGGTGATGAACCAGAGTATGTACCTAATTTGACAAATCAATAAGATATGTGTGAATATTGGGTCCCTTCCACTAATCTCCTTTGGGGAGATTCAGATATTCCAATCACTCGTGCATCATTTGCAACTTTAGAACAAGAATCAGATATAGAAGATCCTTTGAGAGAGCGTCAAAGAAAGAATCTTGTTCGTTTAATGGAAAGAGAAAGTGCTACTTTTGATGAAACTGGACCTTCTACATCATGATGTCCCAAACCTTCATGGTGTAAGCATCCTAGTTGCAATTCAGATACAAGTTCTAATGAGTATGAATGAGAATTTTTTTCAGAGCCTTCTACAGCTGATAGAGATATTGATGTTGTTCACAATTAGCTCTCCACTTGAGGTAGCCAACGAGTCATGTGTAAGATTAGAGGTTTTGAACCCACATGTTGCCTTAGTGGATGATTCTTCTCTTGTTAGGACGAATCCTAATTTGGGTAGCTTAGAGGGATACTTGACAGACTCTAACTCTTCAGTCACCAATGATAATATCATTCACATTTATAGCCTTCAACTAGTCGTTGATTTGCCCCTTGTTCATCCTGACCATATTGATTGGTCCCAATGCTATCAACAACCTGAGCTTTTAACATTCCAAAATGATTATGAGATAGCTTGTTATCTAAATGCCATTGAACCTATAGTCTCTTCCACCAGTGAACCGGCTACCAGTATGACAGAGCCAGACTCCAAGTACCTTAGTCACAACATAAAAATAAAATAAAATAAAAATAATAGGTGTTCTAATGGTGAAAACCAATGTGTGGTTGTGTTAGAACCAAAAAAAGTAAAAATAAATGACATATCCGAAGGTGAAAACCTCTCTGAGGCACCTAAGGGTGAGGTACTTGATCGTCTCCCCAGCTATTTTCAAGATCAATCTTTAGTGCTTATTGAACCAACACAAGCAATTAATTTGGGTACAGATGAGGTTCCACAAATAGTACACTTGGCTGAGTCCTTGTCACCAACAAAAAAAGAAGCTTACACTAAGTTCTTACAAAAATAGAAAATCAATTTTGCATGGACTTATTCAGATATGCTAGGATTGGACATAAATCTTATCATGCATCACTTGTCCATAGCTCCAAATGTCAAACCAGTTAAACAAAAATTGAGAAAGATGCATCCTCACATAGCTCTTCTAGTCAAATAAGAATTATAAAAACTCCTTGGTGAAAAATTTATAAGAGCTATTGCCTATGCTAAATGGATATCAAACATTGTACCAGTTTCCAAACATGACAAATCTATTCAATTTTGCACAAATTTTAGAGATCTCAATAGAGCATGCCCAAAGGATGACTTTCCACTTCCCAATATAAACATGATAGTGGATATGACTACGGGTTATGAGATTTATTCTTTGATTGATGGTTTTTTTAGGTACAATCAAATTAAGATAGCTCCTGAAGATCAAGAAAATATTGCATTCACTTCTGCATGGGGTACCTACTATTGGAACGTTATGCCTTTTGGGTTGAAAAATGTAGGAGCTACCTATCAACGAGCTATGACAACAATTTTTCATGATATGATGCATAAAAACATGGAATATTATGTGGATGACACCTTGGCCAAGTCTAAACAAAGAGATACACACTTAGACAATTTAGAAGTCATTCTAGATCACATGGAACAATTTCAACTAAGGTTAAATCCTAAAAAGTGTGCATTTGGAGTCACCTTTGGAAAACTACTTGGATTCATCATTTCATCAAAAGGAATAGAGTTGGACCCTGAAAACGTTCAAGCAATCATAGATATGCCACCTCCTATAAACATTAGTCAAATGAGCAGTCTTCAAGGACATCTTCAATCTATAAGGAGATTCATTTCACAATTGGCAGATAGAGCTCAACCTTTCAATAAGAACTTACACAAAGGAGTCAAATGTGTTTGGAATGAGGATTGACAAAAGAGCATAGATCAAATCAAGAAGTACTTGGAAAATCCTCCTATTTTAATGCCTCCTATCCCAGTGAAACCACTTATTTTATACATTTCAGCAATAGAATCTTCCTTGGGAGTATTACTAGCTCAACTTGATGAAAATGGGAAAAAAAGAGCAATATACTACATTAGTTGTACTCTTGTTTCATATGAGGTTAATTACAATAGCATTGAGAAAACTTGCCTTTTTGTTGTGTTTTCTTCACAAAAGTTGTGACATTACATGCTTGCGCACACTATACACCTCATAGAAAAAATAGATCCACTCAAATACTTGCTAAGTAAGGCTGCCCTCACAGGTAGACTTTTTAGATGGATGATGATACTTTCAAAGTTTGACATAGAGTACATTGAGCGTAAAGCAATCAAAGGAGGGACCATAGAAGATCAATTGGCTGATTTCCCATTACAAGATAATGCACCTATTCAAGTTGACTTTCTAGATGAGCATCTCATGTACATGACTAAAAGAACATGGAAGATGTTCTTTAATGGATCTTTTATGAAAAATGGTTCAGGAGCTGGTGTGTTGTTTGTTTCTCTTCATGGGTACATGATCCCTAAGTCTTACAAATTATCGTTCCCATGTACAAAAAACATTGCTGAGTATGAAGCTTTAACAAATGGACTTAAGCTAGCCATAGAATGGAGAATCACAAAGTTACACATCTATGGGGATTCTCAGCTGATAATCAACCAAGTTATTGATGAATATCAAACAAAACATGAGAAAATGGTACCTTACAAATAAATGGTTGATTCCTTGAAACGATAATTTACATTTGTCACATTTCAGCAAATCCCTAGAGAAGAAAACAAAGTAGCTGATGCTATGTCTACACTTGCTTCACTTCTTCAGCTAGATCAACATGAATCTAGATTTGAATTCCTGGTGGAAGAACTACATCACCCTATCTTTGACTCCCAAGAAAGCCATGTCATTTGTACCCTTTTTGGTCATGATTCATCCTGTTATGGTGCCATTTACTCATATCTTCATCATGGTATTATTCTGGAAACCTTTAACTAATCTAAACACAGAAACCTTACCTAAAATGCCTCTCACCATTCCTTTATTGCTGGTGATTTGTATAGGAGGGGTCTAAATGGAACACTTCTTAGATGCTTAGAAAAGGGAGACTCTGATGAAGCATTAGTTGACATTCATGAGGGCATCTATGGGGGACATTCCAATGGTCTTGCCATGGCTTGAAGGTTGCTTAGAGCAGGGTACTATTGGCCTACGATGCAGATTGATGCAGTAGATTTTGCAAAGTCATGTGAAAAGTGTCAAAAACATGGTAATCTAATACATGCTCCAGGCAGGGAGCTCATTCCTTCTATATCTCATTGGCCATTTCAGTGCTGGGCCTTTGATCTTGTTGGGTATATTCACCCCAACTCATCAGGTGGACACAAGTTTATTATTACTGCTACTGATTACTTCACTAAATGGGTAGAAGCTATCCCACTTTCTATTGCCTCAAGAAAGACATTCTCTCTATTCATTTTGAACCATATCATTTGTCGATATGGAGTGCCTTCTGAGATTATTACTGACAATAGAGGCCAGTTTAAAAATAAGGACCTTAAACAACTCTACAAGAAATTCAAGATTAAACAACATTGGTCCTCCATTTACTTTCCATGAGGAAATGGTCAAGCAGAGGCATCAAACAAGGCCATTCTTAAAATTTTGCATAGAACAGTTTGTAAGAATGGTAGAGATTGGCATTTACAGATAAATCTGGCTTTGTGGGTCTATAGAACAAGTATTCGTACTCCTACTGGGGCTACTCCTTTTCCCCTTGCATATGGTGCTAAAGCAATGTTACCTTTGGAGGTTGAGATTCCTTCACTTTGAGTTTCTCTCCATGGTCTAGTTATAGATGAAGATTATCGCGCCAATGAGACTTCAAGAGTTAGAACTTCTAGATGAGAAACGTCAAGCATCATTTGACCATATGAGGGTTTATCAAAAGCGCATGTCCAAAGCCTTCAACAAAAAGGTTCACCCTAGAGAATTCCAAGTAGGATATCTTGTCCTACGTGAAAATCCTAAGAATCAATAGCATAGAGATCAAAAGGGCAAATTTGAACCAAATTGGCTTGGACCTTACATAATTACAGCAGCTTTTGGGTTAGGTGCTTATTTACTGTCTATAGAAAAGGGAGAGCAGCTCCCTGATCCTATCAATGTCTTGCACCTGAAGAAGTTCTATCCATGATGCCCATTCTATCTAGGGGCATCCTTTGTACATACTTATTGATCCTGAAAAAATCCAAAAAAATGATACATTGTCAAAAATTCTAAAAATCAAAAAATGTCCTGAAAAAATAATCATCTTAGTGAAAACCTACCAATAGGCACTTTGATGTATCTCCAAAAAAATTATAAATTCCAAAAATAAAATAAATAAAAATTTAAAAAATTCAAAAATTCAAAAAAAAAAAGGAAAAGTGCCTTGGTGAAAACCAGGAAACAGGCACCTTGGTAGCAAAAATTCAAAAAAAAAAATTATTAAAAGTCCTGAAAAAAAAAAAGAAGAAAAAATGAAAAAATGAAAGAGACAAAATTGTAATAAAATCCAAGTGGTGAAAACCTAGAAACGGGTGCTACTTGAGGCCTTTGCACCCCTATTTCTTAGCACATGTCCTTGACACTTAGCCTCTCTCCATCATGCCTTGTCCTTGTTGCCTTGGTTTGGAATTGGTCTTTGTCTTTTTCTAGGGGGCATAACTATGTTAGCTTTTATCTCTTGGATGCATTGGTCTTTAGGACGTCTCCCAAACAGTGTTTTCAACACCACACCAACTATATTTATTAATACAATCCCTAACATCAAGTGTTTTTCAACACTTATTGGTTTGGTCTTTCCCAGTTTTGTCATGTGGTCTTACCTTCTTGCAAGCATTTGATCCTTATCCTCGAAACTCAGTATCAGTTAACACACATAAATTTTTGAACGCAACACTTAATGCTTGAGCTATGTCATGATCTTTTCTTTGTGTTTTGATTGTTATTGATTTTTGTTGAGTGTCCTTGTCTAATAAGTCTCTCTATGATGCATAGCTAGAGGACTTGGGGCATGGGGCATATTTTTATTTTCTTCCTGCTTTATCCTTCACTTTTTTTTGCACAACCATTCTGCTGTTCATCCTGGCCTCTATGCCTTGATGCGAGCATGGTTTTGCTACATTAAATTGGGTAAGCTAACATCACAGTCATCTTGACCTTTATGTGTTTGATGCTTATGTTAGAATCTTTTCACATTCCAATCTAATATAAATCACATTCATATCTTCATAGTTGCGCTTGTGACTAGTGATGATTGTGTGATTTTTCGATGTCTGTTAATAATGGCCCAATGATGAAAATAAGTTCCTTAACATTCTCTAATGAATGATGAACACAAAGTCCTATGTTACAGTTGCTCTATTGCAAGTACACATTTGCATTTTCATGTAGCTTGCATTGTTAGACCTCATGTTAGTTTGCATTTTTAGGCTGCATTATGAGTTTGCGAGGGTTTTCCTTCATCTTTCTTATGGACTTTTAATCAACTGTGATCACATTATGATCTTCATTTCCTTATCTTCTTTCATGATCTCAATCTAAATTTTCTATCTTAAACAATTGATTAATTTTGGGGAGTTCTCTTTCTTAAGGTGAATTCTCTTTCTTCTCTCCACTCCTTTCCACCTCTTCTAAACTTCTATCTTCCATTCGCTTTCACCCCACTTCTTCTTCTTCTTCTTCTTCTTCTTCTTCTTCTTCTTCTTCTTCTTCTTCTTCTTCTTTCTTCTAATTCAACCTTGGGGCATAATCTGTCATGCTTGATAATCTACCTTGGTTCTTTGATCCTTATATCTTTCATCTTGCATCAAGAACCTTATCTTTAGTTTGATTTGATCAAATTTATCAATTTTTTGTTTCTCCTCTATCTCATTTTGATTTCGATCATGAGGGGAAAGTACCTATCAAATTTCAATCCTTGATTCAGCTTTATCAATCCTATCATTTGTTTCACTTGGGGAAACCTTTCTTGAGATTCTTATCTTGAACATGTCAATTACTTACAAACAATGGTGTTGACCTTGTCTTATTTTGCAATCTTCTTATCTTTGTTATGATGTCAATTACTTACAAACAACGGTGTTGATGTCTGTGTTGTTTTGTGATCCCAAATCGATCTCACACTTCAACTGCATTCTTTGACTAC
>MU227172.1:2260903-2285256 GCA_018584345.1 Thuja plicata
ATTTCCTTTCATAGATTAATCATGCATTGTTATCATTTAGATTAATTTCCTTTCATGCATTGCAATCATATAGAGTAGATCTCATTTTTCATGCATTGAATCTCTCATTTCATGGTGTACTTGCATAAGCACAACTAGGTCAATCTGAGGGCCTTCATCACAAACCTTTGCACTCCATGACTAGAGAACTATGAGTCGATATTTGAGGCCTCATTCTTGAGAAACCTTGGATGGAATGACTCATAGAAGTGTGTCAACATTTTAGCACACAATAATCTTTGGTTTGATTTTATTCAAACAAATTATCTGAAGCTTGTTGCATCCCCCAAGTTATGTAAGGGATTCCAAGATCATTTTTTGATTAAGGTTTCCAACTTTTGTATTGATACAGAGCATAATAGAAATAGTGTTAATTCTTAGGGTTTTATAGGTTGATATTATGAGACACATTAGATAATATGGTTTAATGGATTCATTGTTTTATAGATCCATATGATTAGTCTAATTGTCTTTATGTTGTATTGAAATTCTCATATGAACGGAATATAAATTATTTACTTGTTCATCCTACTATCATGTGGATGTGAGTTTATCATTATCATGTTTTCTTTGAAGGAGAGGATTAACCATGCTTGAACTGATAAATGTGAGAAGTGTATGTATGATATAAATATGATGATAATAGTGGTTAATGTAGGATTAGATATATGCTAGGCATATTCAGTAATCTTAATCTCATGTCTCAGTGAGAAGTTATATATTTCTTATACCTTTTTGAGTTTTTTTCCCTATAGGTTAAGCACTGGTCTAATGCATGTTAGAATACTGTTTGGCACAAAAATCTATAAATCTAAAATTATTTTACTTTGTTTTGTTGATTTCATGGTAAATTACTTGAATTCTAGCTAAGAAACTAGAATCTATGGCTAGAACTATGTTTTGTGACTCTTTTTGCAACCATTGGAACTTTGTTCTTTGACTACTACTATAGCGATTGGAACTTTGCTCTTTGAATATTCCTGTAGCCATTGGAACTTTTCTCTTTGACTATTCCTACAGTCAAGAAAGAACATATTAAATGTTTGTTTTCTAACAACTAAATTTATGTTATCTATTTTACTCCTATTTACCTATGGATTCATGTTAAGTACTCGTGGTATTCCTTTTCAAGAATTTTCCTTTTGTACTTTTTCCTTTCTACCTCTATGTTAGTGTGAATAATAGTGAGTCCTAGTGCATATATAGTGCTGGCCCATTTCAAGTTCACGTCCCTGGGTAGATAAATAAATGATCCTTCATGATGAGTAAGATAACTACCTAGGATGGGGTCCCATGGAAGGGGGCTTTCTTCAAGGAAGAGATTAAATCCTTTTATATGCATTATCGTGATTCGGGGAAAATAGTAGTGATTTCATTAATATAATCTGAGGTGATAAATTAGGATATTTATGTTAGGAATGACCTCTTCAAATATTTCTATATATAAATCTCTACATGTAATGTTGAAATAATATGATATAGAAAATACAATACTAGTACTTCTTCTAATATTTTGAGGTAGTGGATCTGTTGGGAGTGAACTTTTCCTACCTATTGAAGAGTTTAGATTGGCTCAAATATGTGGTTTGAATATTATAATTAAAAGAGGAGGCATGTTGAAGTTAGTGATTACTATCAAAATTCCCTTATTTTCATTTTCATATTAATCTCTAATTGACTAGTGGTGGTTGGTAACAAAATATATCGAATATTGCATGTATTCCCCAAATCACTATAATGCATCTAAAAGGATTTAATCTCTTCATTGAAGAAAAAAAGTAAATACATTATACATGTTGGAAAGTTATGTTTTTGGTATGATATGAGACACTTGAGGTTTTTCATTTATCGAAACATATATGATATAATGATCACTTGGAGTCAAGTACAGTTTTGGAGATACAATCTTCAAAATCACTAAGTATAGAAACAGAAGTATAAAATATAACAATATTTTTTTGGACAGCAAAGATCACATATGATTTTTGATGACTTATGATCATAGAGGAAGACACTATGGAATATGTATGACCTTCAGTTAAGTTTTCTTTTTTTCCAGTGTTGATAGCAGAGAGTTGGAGTGTTTTGAAGACATGTGAAGACTGTAGAATAGTGAAATAGAGAAATTAAACAGTCGCGATGATTGAGGGAGTATAAGGTTAAATCCAAATGTGTTATGTTGGATTTTTATTTTTAATTACGTATACTTTGATATTACAAGAGTGTCGATATTGTATTTACTTTCTGTATAAGTATTTATTCTATTTTGTATTGTATTTGAGAGCCGACTAGATGATGAAAAAGATATATATATATATATATATATATATATATATATATATGAAGAACATTTTGTAAAGCAAAGAAGTGAAAGAGATATTAGAGATGACTTATGGAAGATGTGAGATCAAAGGTTGACAAATATTGTTAAGAGATACAAATGGAACTATCTAAGCATTGGTGAGGCTTGTTTTTATTCATTACTGAGAACACTTTGTAACAAAATTATTGATTGTAAGAGTTGTAAGCTCAGTGTGTCCCTAACAGGGTGTTGTATACCTTTAACAGGGTTGATATTCCTTTAACAAGGAAATGTACTATGTAATACTCAGCTCCTAATAGGGTTAGGTATCCTAATAGGTAAATTATACTCTAGTGCATGCTTGTGGGTACTATCCCCACCTGGGTTTTCCCTTGGTCAGGGTTTCCTCGACAATAAATAATGGTGTAATGAGTTGTGTGTTATTTTCTTATGTTCTTTTCATTTCTGCAATCATATGGTTTATTTGGAATTGGTTTAAGTTTAATTTAAAGTTCTTTAATACTAATTCACCCCCCCCCCCTCCTCTCAGTATTACTTAATCCTGACAATTGTTACTTAAGGGAGATCAAGATGGATTCTGTAATTTTGGAAGAAAACTTTGAAGCAGCACATGAAGACCTTGACAAAGAAAAAGAAGAGAATGGTGACTTGAGATTCAAACTAAGAAGAGCTGGGGGGTTCATTAAGAAACTAAAAGATTAGCTTGAATTTTCCAGGAGTTAGAGATAGGATCTTATGGTTCAGATAAAAGAGGACTTAGACAATGATGATTCAGATCAAATGAAACAACTTGAACAAGAGAATGGTACTCTAAAGCTGAATCATAAAATGTTTGCTAAAGAGATTCCACAAGAAAAGGATTCTAAGAATAAAACTGAATAATCTTTGAAGGATGCTAATATTCTGATGGGAAAGATGAAGATTTAAATTGACCACTACAAGAACAAGTACTTGGAATTAGATAAATATAATCAGATCACTAAAGGTGAACTTGTTGAAGCAAAGAAACATATTGAGAGACTTCACATGAGCAGTGACTTGATCAATGAACAAAGAGATAGACAAAAGCCTAAAGGAGATGTGACTGGTGTTGTCTTCAATGAAGCTGAATGTTCTAAGAATCAAGAAGAAAAATCTGATGTGAAGGCTAATGAAGATAAACCTATTCTTGAAGAACCTAAATAAAAGATTAAACCTTTCAGAGGTAGATGTTTTGGATGTAACAAGATTGGAAAAATGAAGAGAGATTGCAGAGGTAAAGCCCCTTCAAAATATTTTTTTGGTTATTTTTTTAATTGCCATGCATATGGGCACAAGAAATTAGAATGCAGGAAACCTCATCAATCTAGATATAGACAAGATAACATCATAGGAGAATCAGTAGTTAAAACCACATGTTCCAAATGTAATAACCTTGGGCACATTGCAAGGTATTGTATGTTGCAGGTAAATCAGTACAGACCTCCTTCTATATGCTACAAACGTAACAATCCAGGGCATATAGAAATTTTTTTTAGGTATAATAGAGTAGACAATATAATAATACCACCTCCTATGGATGAAAACAGGAATGATAGTGATACTAGTAAGAGTCTTGCAGAAAACAAAAGTGAATTTGAAAATTGTTTCAAGAAAGTAGAAGATAACAACAGTGGTAAGGTACAGAGAGTCAAAGAGTCAAATGAGATATTGGTTCAAGGAGAGATAGTAGATGCTATTGAATCTTTTTCTGATGCTAAAAAAGTTGAATCAACCTAAATGGCCAAACATGGCCTTAGGGGTAGCATTGGATGAAGATACCAGATTATATCCAGTCCCTGATTCTGAGGGTTAAGCTCATGCAAGCTTTGTTATAGTGTATGAAGACATTATGGAACCTATATCTATGATTGTAACATCTAAATATTCATATTCCATGATCACGAGATTTGTGATTGACTGGACTATGTGCAAAGTTGAGTTTATTGGGTAAAATGTATTTTCTCACTCAGCGATGAATAAGACATCTAAGTTACTTATTTCTTCACCATTTGAAGATAAGTGACCAAGGAGAGAAGATTGTAGAGCTTATCATTCTACAAAGAAGCCACATTGTGTGATTGATCAAAGCAAAAGTTTGTAACTCAACGTATTTAAGGTATTTATACTATCTACTCAAGCAGAAGTTATGGATACACCATTGATTTATGATGTTGTGGAAAAACCTAGATATAAATTCAAGAAACATCCATTCAAGTCTTGTAAACACGACCCTAAAGGATCTTTTTCGCAAACACCACATGATGTCTTTCATGTAGAAGATATTAGGGCTTATATACATTGCAAATATGAGACATTGGGAGATTATTAGATTACTACTAAAATGGGATACATGTTAGGTGATGATGGTAAAATAAAGGATGAGGTCAAACACCTAGAAAACCTAAGCATTATGAAAATGATGGACTTGTATGAATTTAGTGAAGAAGAATGGTTCAAAATTATACTTAGCAAAGTTCATGACCAATTCATTTGGATAGGGGAGCAGCCAATTAAGATCTATAGACAGTTGATTCATGACATAACTAGGTTAGAAAACACTGGAGTTATCCCTATAGCAAAAAATAATATAAAGAAACAAGTTGAAACCCTAACACATTCAAAATGAGATAGGCAAGCAATGACAGTAAATGACATTTTCCTACAGGATGTAAGACTTGTTGCAATGATACTTGGATATAAAATTTACTACAGCAGTAGACCTAATTCAGACTTAGCAGGAGTTATTATGATGGCTTATAGGATGGTAAAGGAAAACACTACATTCAACCTAAGTGAGGTTCTGGCACAGCAATTTTTAGAAAATAAGTAGTTAATCAAGAAGGACATATCTTAAGATTTTAGATTTGGCTCACTTATAGTTTGCATGTATATCCATATTGAGCATAATTTCCCTAACATGCACCCTAAAGAATGGAAAGATAGCATACCCACTAGTATTCAGATATCACAAAGATACTGAAGACAAAACAACACATGGGTGCATGGAGAACTATTTGGGATGACCAAAATACTTCAGAGGAAAATGAAAGAAACATTCAGAATTCCTAAAGAGTTAGTTGAGAGATATAAGGATACAATATATTTCATGGTTGAAACTAATTGTGTATGTTTTGAGGCAGTTATACCAAGGAAGAAATGGTGTTACCCTATGGACTATGAAGTCAGTTTGGAATTTTTAATCATGTAAGTTGAACATGTGTTGGCATCTAAAGTTGATACATCTGAAGAGAGATGGGACACATATGAAGAGAAATTAGCTAAAGTTAGATAAGATAAGACTAGAGGTATGAGGAAGAGAAGAGTAGAAAACATAATTGATGACTGTGCAGCTAAGGTAGGAATAACTAAAGAGGAGATGAGAGAAGTAAGGAAGAAGATAGTAGATAAATCTTTTGGGTTGGAAAGCACTGCTACTATAGCCCTTCCACCTCCATAAATTGAATAGTTAGTTAGTCCACTTTCTACAGTGATAGATGTATCTACACCCTCGTGATCATAGAAGACATTGCAGGAAGAGACATAAAATCTTGTACCTTGGAGAAACACAAGATCTACTAAACTAGATTCACCTCCCAAGGGACAAAGGAATGAAGAAGAGGAAAATAAATTTGAAAAAGAGACCACAAATGAAAGACATTTATGGAAGCCAGATTTGAAGATGCTAGAGAAAAGATCTATTGAGAAAGGGAATCTTGTTTCAATGAACAAATACTATGATAGGTATGAGGTATCTGACAAACTAGTGATTGAGGACATAGTAATTACTCATCTAATTACTTTCAAGAAGAATCTATTAGAGATAGAGGGCAGTATACCAGAGGAATTATATGGTAAACTAGAGATTAGAAAACAAATTGCACGTATAGAAGATGAGGCGATTAGGAGTCAATTTATTGAGGATATGTTGCCAGTAGTTTTTGTACATGAGAGAGAAAGAATACTTGAATAACTCAAACATTTTTTGAGAACCAGAGCAAGATTAGTGAAAATTATGGGTACAAGATATGATGAATTCATAGAGGATACTCAAAAGGATTTAGATCACATACTTTGAGCAATATTCTTGAGAAAGATTCACCTCCTAAATCTACTATGCCTACACCTATAAGAATTGGAGAGACCTCTAAGGAAGTTGAGGCAAATGTTGAGAGAAGCAAAGTAAGTATTGAAAAGAAACCAAATTTCTATGTTTCTAGTGTGCATGTGACCCTTGACACTTCACTTGATGAAAAAGACCCATTTGAAGGAAACATTGATAATACAGTGGCATATGTAGAAGAGGGACAACAAGAGGAAGAGAAAAAAGAAGAATCAAAATAGATAGATGAGATATAATCAACAAAAGAACAAGAGGCAAGAGTTGAGGTAAAAAATGAAATTGACACATCCAAAACTCTATTATTGGAAAAAAAGGATAAATCTATAAGCACATATGTTGATAGTATGGATGAGGATGAACTAGTGAGACTATCATTCATCGCATTCACAAAGGCAAAAGAAAGATATGAGCAGAAAGGAGAAAAAAAGGCTAAGGTAATCACTAGAGAAGTTGATACTATGAATGTATATATTGCAAGGTATGATAATGGTGTTGATGAGAAGGTAAGATTTTCCTCTTAGCCCAAAATTTCATAAAGGAAAGATCCACTTTGATCAACCATACGAAAATGGTTAATGCACAAATGCATCAATTGATCAAAAATAAGAAGAAAGAATAAATCCTTACAATCGCTAATAATGGATGAAAATTATGTAATATATTTGAATTTATTAAGACCTTTAATTAAAATGAAACATTTACCTTGGAATGTAGGAGATTTGGAAAAGCCTTTTTTTTATGTCTGTGTCAGGTTTTAGGAAATTCTGCAACTATATCTAGAATAGAAACGTAGGGATGGACAAAACCTAGAAATATTTTCCTTTTCTGAGTTATGTCTACCTTGACCTCTATGGTGGGGTACAATTGTGCCCCAAAATGTTTGACCTTGACCTGCACTCCTCCGACGAAAATTTGTTCACAGATATTGAAAGTCGGCTGAAAATGTATCCAAATCTAATCAAAAAATTTCTATCCTGTACCTATACCTACAAGAAAAATGGTTTTTTTTTTGGGGGGGGAAGGGTTTACCTTATTCAAACCCCAATTTAGGAATTAACCTTGAAATCAATAATTGAAATAGAGAATTCTAGCAAGTATTAGAAGTAAATCTATCAATGAAGCTATGATATTCAATAGATATGCAATTATATTTTGAATATAAATAAGTATGTAAATATGAAAGCTTGGAATCAATATTAGAAACCATAAACCTCCATGATTGTATGCTTGGAATCCACCTTGAAGGAAGAACAAATGAATATTGAGGATGCAAAAAGGATCTTGAAGGAAGATCACACCACCACGATGGATAGATCTAGGGTTTGAATGAATCTTGAATGCTTGAACCAAATCCTTTCAAAGGCTTGAATGCTTGAATCCTTGAGAGGAAGACTTGACAACCTTAGTTAAACTTTGAAATCTTGAAAACATGTAGAATAATGGATGCTTGAAAGTAGACGATAATGTACTTGTCTCCAAGTAGTTGATGATTGCTTGCTTAGGAAAAATGAGAGGAGGAAAGCTTCCTTATATACCAATATAGGTCACAATATTCTAGAGAGGCTTACATAGGAGAATTAAATTATAATTAGACCTATATCCCTAGACAGTTGACCTAGAAGTGGGAAGATGAGCTTTTGATTGACCCCCGGCAGCCGAAAAAATTTCCAATTGGAAAGGGGGACCTAGGTCAAGGTCGAGGTCAATCGTGACCTATTTCAAGGTTGAGTTCAACCTTGACCCAGGGAGTCAAAACTCCTAGAAAATGTGCTAGGTGGGATAATCAGTGTCTGGAGAGGCCCAATCAGGGTCCTCACAGAAGCTGGAGAGGGTGCAAAAATGAGACGACAACATGATGATGGTCAAAAACACCCCCTAAAGAGTTCTAAATGCTCTTAACATGGAAGTGCTTCAATTTTAAGATGATACATTAAGCCCAAACTTTAGCGGGAGTATGGAAATCAAACATACTCATGGTAAAGTTAGAAGAAAGACTCCAGTGGATTGCTACGAGGTAGAAAATCACTTAGTTAAGGACATGAGCCCCCTAGACCAAGGATTCTAACTCAACATGCATGTACAAGGGTACAAAAGGAAAGATAAAATAATCATAGAAAGCATAAATGACTACATAAGGAAGACAAGAGCAACACTATAAATAACATAGCTTCATGACCTAATCCTACTAGCATGAAAGCGAAAGAAAGAAAAGAGAAAGTGATTACCTTTCCTAGTAAGATGCCCACCTTACCATGAATCACCAAGGAGGGAGATCCCAACAGGTTCACCCATAAACTATGCTTTGTAATTGTAATGCGTCTTCTAACAGCTTTTGGATTACCCATAGATCCACATTCTTGTATCACTATGGAATATAAAATGTGTGTCTTTTTAGGATTTAGCAACTTATGTGCATTACCCTCCAAGGATTTAGCATATTTGAATTTAAAAAATGCATGTCTCTTTAGGATTTAGCACCTTATGTGGGTTACCTTCTAAAGATTTAGCAAAAATAAAAATAAAAATGTGTGTCTCTTCAAGATTTAGCAACTTATGTGTGTTACCTTCCGAGGATTTAGCATGTTGTAAAATCTAAACTATAGTATAAGGGAGACCCCATATATTCCCCCTCCTTATCATGGCTACCTAATAGACAGGATAAGGAAGAGAAAGGAGGATACCTACTTCACAAAGTAAGGAGATATCATGTTAACAACAATGTATACTATAATCTTAGCGAAGACTATTGACCCTTACATCTAAGAGCATAGATAATCCTGAAAAAGGATATGTCACTTATGGAAAAGGAATCCTCAAAGTGGAAGATATCTTATCAAAAAGAGTCCCACCATAGAGGAATTCTTAGGATTAAATATCATCTTGCAAAGAAAAGAAAAGAGGGGTCAAAGACTCAATCATCAAGCCCCTTGCAATCAAGAGGAAGTGGAATCTTGAAATGAAGGAATCAAACTCTAACCCAAAGAAAGGCCAAGTGTTTATAAAGAACATAATTTGCAAAATATATAAGAGTTGATGACATAGGACAATCACCTCTCATATAAGAGGGTATCCATATCCAAAACATAAGTATTTATAAGGAAATAATGTTGCAGAATAAAAAAATGTCACTAAGCTAAGGAAAGTAGATCCTTAGATAGAGAGAAAGAAGAAAAAAAATTTCCCCCCAAGGATGAATGAAATGGATACATCAATAATATCAAGAGATGTTTTAACAAAGAGATATCTTTGCAAAAAAATGTCTTAGAAAAGATATCATGAATACTAGAAGAGAGCTATGGATGATTATGAGCAAAGGAAGGGATGTATCATAATGCAAAACCATAGAGATAGAATACGAAGAGGGTAACCAATTAAGCTCAAAAAAAATACATGCTAATAACATAATGGATCCTAGAAAAAATGGAAGAAATACCTCTTTCCCCCCAGTGAAGAGACAAGAGGGAGAAAGATCTATATTATTGAAGAGCGAGGGGTATGCCCCGTTTGGAAATTGTGAAGAAATTGCAATACCGCACGAGAGTGAGATATAATTCCTAAAGGAGCTCTTTCTCTAACATACATCTTGAAATGCACACAATGAGAAAGTAAATGTGTATTAATATAATGAAAAGGACATTTGTATTTGGAGAGAGCATCTTTCGACATAGGTTTAAAGATTTATTTCTTAAAATTCATTAACTGAACATATACCTTCTTAGCCACATCTTGAGGGGTATTAGGGTAATCTAAGGAACGTGTTGGAAGGATAATATGAAGAGGAGGGAAATGATCAAAATCAACCACCTCAAGTTGGGATAGCGGAAATCCTAGGCCATGCATATCTTGTTTACGGGATAGATGAACTAGATACTTAATACCATGTTCATTAACACCAAGCCCTAAACCCTTATAACCTTGTTTAGCCACCATATTGTATTTAGCAGTGTACATATCTTGTAAAGCTTCTACAGGAGGTGATTGTTTATGGTGATCATGAGAAAATGTTGTGTGTGTTGTAATGATAGGTTTAGAATAAGTTTTGTTACCCTTCCCTTTAATATCATCATGAATCAGATAAAAAGGGGAGGGTAAATCAAAGAATTCTTGAACATCTGCATCATGAACCATAGTTTAAGCCCAATCATGAGTGTCGGAAGAACTAGGGATAAAAGATGGAGAAAAAAGAGTGGGAATATTAGGAATTGGATTAGGAAGGATAGGATTAGGATTAGGAAGATTAGGAACTAGATTAGAAATGATAGGATTAGGATTAGGAAGATTATGAAATGGGATATCATCTACCAGATTCTTCACATAATCCAAAAGAGCATTAAGTCCACTACACAAATCCTTAATGAAAGTTTTGAAAGTAGGAAGACTAGCATTAGTTAATCTAAAAATAGCATAATAAAGTGAAACATGAAGAGTGAAAAACATAATGAAATGGATGATACTCTCATAAACATCATAAGTATGATAAAGAGATGCTAAAAGAAAAATAACAAGGAAAATAACCATACCCCAAAGTATCTTAAAGATCTTCATAGTGAAAATGCAAGAAATGTTTTTGTATTTTTATGAGTATGTAGATTTTTTTGTGTTTTAAAATGCAAGAGTATAAAAAAAATCTAATTTAATATGTATACAAAAGCTAGTCTCTAAGGAAAAGAGGCAAAAGCATCTAACACCAAAAAAAGAAAGAGTTGTCTATCGTGGGTTCACCAAAATATAATAGATAAAAGTGTGATATCTAAAAATGGGGTGTGTGTGTTAAAAAATGTTGGATTAGAATAATGATGTAGGGTAGAAATTTAATGTATATATTGTAAGGTATAAAAATGATTTTTAGGAGAAGGTAATATTGTCCTCTTAGCCCCAAATTTCACAAAGAAAAGATCCAGTTTGATCAACCATAAGAAAATGGTTAATGCACAAATGCATCAATCGATCAGAAATAAGAAGAAAGAAGAAATCCTTATAATCTTGAATAATGTATGAAAAGTATGTAATATATTTGAATTGATTAAGACCTTTAATTGAAATGAAACATTTACCTTGGAATGTAGCAGATCTGTAAAAGCCTATTTTCTGATGTCTGTGTCAGGTTTCAGGAAATTCTGCAACTGAATCTGGAACAGAAATGTAGGGACAGACAAAACCCATAAATATTTTCCTTTTCTAAGTTATGTCAACCTTGACCTCTTTGGTAGGGTTCAATTATGCCCTAAAATGTTCAACCTTGACCTACACTACTCCGATAGAAATTTTGTTCGTGGATCCTGAAAGTTGGCCAAAAAGCGTATCTGAATCTAATCATAAATTCACTGTCATGTACCTGTACCTACAATAAAAATGGTTTTTTTTGTTTGGGGGGAGGGGTTTTCCTTATTCAAACCCCAATTTAGGAATTAACCTTGAAATCAATAATTGAAATAGAAAATTCTAGCAAGTAGTAGAAGTAAACCTATCAATGAAGCTATGATATGCAATTGTATTTCGAATGTAAACAAGTAGGTAAATATGAAATCTTGGACTCAATATTATAAACCATAAACCTCCATGATTGTATGCTTGGAATCCACCTTGAAGGAAGAATGAATGAATCTTTAGGATGCACAAAGGATCTTGAAGGAAGATTATACCACCATGATGGATAGATCTAGGATTTGAATGAATCTTGAATGCTTGAACCAAATCCCTTCAAAGGATTGAATGTGTGAATCCTTGATCTTCAATGGAGAACTTTAATGCTTGAGAGGAAGACTTGAAAACCTTAGTTTAACTTTAAAATCTTGAAAACATGTAGAATAATGGATGCTTGAAAGTTGACGATAATGTACTTGTCTCCAAGTAGTTGATAATTTATTGCCTAGGAAAAATGAGAGGAGGAAAGCTCCCTTATATACCAATCTAGGGAAAAATATTCTAGAGAGGCCTACATAGGAGAATTAAATTCCAATTAGACCTATATTAGTAGAAGATGACCTATATTAAATATAATTTAAGAGTCGTCACTTCGGAACCCAAAATAGTCGACCCAAAAGTGGGAAAATGAGCTTTTGAATGTCCCCCAACATCCAACAAACTTTCCAATTGGAAAGGGGGACCTGGGTCAAGGTTGAGGTCAACCCTAACCTAGGTCAGGGTCAAGGTCAACCTTGACCTAGGTCAACTTCAAGGTCAACCTTGACCAAGGGAGTCAGAACCCCTAGAAAATGTGCTAGGTGGGATAATCAGTGTCTGAAGAGGCCCAATTAGGGTCCTAAACAGGAACAGAAGATGGAGAGGGTGCAGAAATGAGAGGAAAACATGATTATGGTCAAAAACACCCCCTAAGGAGTGCTAAATGTTCTTAACATGGAAGTGCTTCCATTTTAAGATGATACACAAGGAGAATATGATGCAGAGAATCTAAATATGGCACTAGATAATTTTGATAGTCACTATGAGTATTTAGCGAAGATCGTTGAAGAGAAGGTAGAGAAGAGATATCTAGAGAATAAGTTGAAGGAAGTATGCCAATCTATTTCATGGGACTTGGGCATTCTAAGATCAGCTACATCAAAAGCCAAGACTTGTGTAACAGATGGGATGTTATACATCTATCATATGAACCCTATCAGACACATTCAAAATATTGAAGACGTTATTGTGAAGGACAGGGCTACTCTAAATAGCATGATGGATAGTTGTGAGACCTCCTCGCAATCTATAATGGAG
Source organism: Thuja plicata (assembly GCA_018584345.1). Taxonomy (NCBI): domain Eukaryota; kingdom Viridiplantae; phylum Streptophyta; class Pinopsida; order Cupressales; family Cupressaceae; genus Thuja; species Thuja plicata. The sequence continues at coordinate 2,274,127 of MU227172.1, forward strand.
ATGGACAAAGAGGTATCAAATATTTATGATAAGATGAATGTCGTGGATATAGAGAGGGAGAGTAATAACAAGATTTGGTTTGTTGAAGAGCCTAATCACTCCCAAGCTATCAATTCTTGAAGTTCATCTATATGATATGGAGAATATTATGGATTCATTGACAAATTCTATGCGCACAGAGTTAAAGGCAGTAGAGACTTCATCCTATGCACTGAATGGACTAATACATGTTAGTCGGTTGTTGATAGAGTCATGGAATGAAGAAGTGAAGATCATGGAAGATTCCTTTCAAGATGTTCTTAAACTGGTGAGAAAGCACTAATTCTAAATTTTTGAAAGGTTTTTGTACACCTTCGCCATTGTTGTCAAAGGGAGAGAAGAGAAGAAAATTGAGAAAAGCAGAAAAGAAAGAAAAAGAGATAATAGTGAGTTGGGACACTTAGTCATTTTTAGCTAAGTGTTGCCATCAAAGCCAAAGGGAGAGATTATTGGCAAGTGATTTTTTTGGTATGATATGAGACACTTGAGGGTTGTCATTTATGGAAACATATATGATATAATGATCACTTGGAGTCAAGTACATTTTTGGAGATACAATCTTCAAAATGAATAAGTATAGAAATAGAAGTACAGAATATAACAGTATTGTTTTGGACAGCGAAGAACACATATGATGTTTGATGACTTGTGAGCTTAGAGGAAGACACTATGGGATATGTATGACCTTTAGTTAAGGTCACTTTTGTTTTGGTGTTGATCACAGAGAGTTAGAGTGTTTTTAAGATATGCGAAGACAGTAGAACAGTGAAACCGAGCACTTGAATAGTCGCGATGATTGAGGGAGTATAAGGTTGAATCCAAACGTTCTATGTTGGATTGTTATTTTTAATTACCTATACTTTGATATTAAAAGAGCACTGACATTGTATTTGTGTGCTAAAATGTTGACACACTTCTATGAATCACTCCATCCAAGGTTGCTCAAGAATGAGGCCTCAAATATCGATCCATAGCTCTCTAGTCATGGAGTGCAAAGGTGTGTAATGGAGGCCCTCAGATTGACCTAGTTAGTGCCTATGCAAGTACACCATGAAATAAGAGATTCAATGCATGAAAATGAGATCTACTCTATATGATAACAATGCATGAAAAAGAAATTAATCTAAATGATAACAATGCATGATTAATCTATGAAGGAAATACAAATGCAAGTTTAATCTATAAAAATAAACATGAATCTAATCTACATGAGTAGCCATGAATGCAAGAAGAAGAAGACAAGAAGAGAGAAGTTGCAATATCTAAGCTCAAGTGCTCAAATGCTCCTCCAAAATTGCTCTCCAAACCTGCAGCATAAAAATACTATGAAAACCTAATGTGTAAATGAGAAGGAGAGATTTCCTTATAAAGAAAAGTGAACGGTTGAGATTAAGAGGCAAAAAGAATTGATCAATAGTTGAGATTAAGAGGCAAAAATCCCACCAGTTAGGAGGATGTGAAGAAAAAGGGATTTTTATTTAATTTAATTTAATTTATTGCCTTTTTCAACAAATAAAGTGCTTTAAGTGGGGATTTTTATTTATTTAATTAAAAGAGGGTTTTCTTTCAATTAAATAAATTAGAAGAATTTTATTTAATTAAATGAGGGAAATTGAATTTAATTAAATAAGAGGAATTTTATTTAATTAAAAGGGAGAAATTTACTTTAATTAAATAAGATAAATTTTATTCAATTAAAAGGGAGATTAAAACTTTTAATTAAATAAGATAAATTTTATTTAATTAAAAAGAAAATTAAATCTTTTAACTAGATAAAAATGATCAAACCTTAGAAAATATTAAAATAATTGAATAAATTACAATTTGATCAAGGAAATTGATTTGAATTGAAATGTTCCAAAGCATTGATTCAGAAATTTGATAAATTGATAAAATGATAAATGGGGCCCAAAGTCTAGGCGACCATTTGAGGGTGCATACATTTGCCCCTCTTTGACAAATGTATGGTCGACTTGGGAACACATGTAGTCAAAGAATGCAGTTGAAGTGTGAGGTCAACTCTGGATCACAAAACAACCCAAATGTGTGGTCGATTCAGGAACACATCAGGACAAAAATAAGAAGATTGAAAAAGACAATGTCAACACCGTCATAAGTAATTGACATGTCAGAGATAAGAATCTCAAGCAAACTGATATAATTGATAAAGCTGAATCAAAGATTGAATTTTGATAGGTACTACCCCCTTGTGATCGAAATCGAAATGAGATAGAGGAGAAAAAGCAAATTGATAAATTTGATCAAATCAAACTAAAGATAAGGTTCTTGATGTAAGATGAATGATATAAGGATCACAGAACTAAGGTAGATCATTAAGCACAAAATATTATGCCCCAAGATTGAATTAGAAGAAAAGAAGTGGGGTGAAAGCGAATAGAAGATAGAAGTTTGGAAGAGGTGGAAATAAATGGAGAGAAGAAAGAGAATTTGCCTCAAAAAAGAGAATGCCCCAAAATCAATCAACTGTTTAAGATAGAAAATTTTGATTGAGATCACGAACGAAGATAAGGAAATGAAGATCAGAATGTGATCACAGTTGATTAAAATTCCACAAGAAAGATGAAGGAAAAACCCTCTCAAACTCATAATGCAGCCTAAAAATGCAAACTAACATGAGGTCTAACAATGCAAGCTACATGAAAATGCAAAGACATACTTGCAATAGAGAAACTGTAACATAGGACTTTGTGTTCATCATTCATAAGAGAATGTTAAGGAACTTATTTTCATCATTGGGCCATTATTAACGGACATTAGAAAATCACAAAATCATCACTAGTCACAAGCGCAACTATGAATATATGAATGTGATTTATATTGGATTGGAATGTGGAAAGATTCTAACATAAGCATCAAAGACATAAAGGTCATGATGACTATGATGTTAGCTTACCCAATTTAATATAGCAAAACCATGCTCGCATCAAGGCATAGAGGCCAGGATGACCAGCAGAACAGTTGTGCAAAAATAGTGAAGCATAAAGCAAGCAGCAAAGAAAAACATGCCCCATGCCCCAAGTCCTCTAGCTATGCATCACGAAGAGACTTATTAGACAAGGACACTCAACAAAAATCAATAACAGTTAGCACACAAAGAAAATATCATGACATAGCTCAAGCATTAAGTGTTGTGTTTAAAAATTTTAAGTGTGTTAACTGATACTGAGTTCTGAGGATAAGGATTGAATGCTTGCAAGAAGGTAAGACCACATGACAAAACAGGGTTAGACCAAACCAATAAGTGTTGAAAAACACTCGATGTCAAGGGTTGTATTGAAAAATACAGTTGAGGTGGTGTTTAAAAACACCGTTTGTGAGGCGTCCTAAAGAATAACGCATCCAAGAGACCAAAGCTAACATAGTTATGCCCCCTAGACAAAGAAAAAGACCAATTCCAGTCCAAGGCAACAAGTACAAGGCATGATGGAGAGAGGCTAAGTGTTAAGGACACGCGCTAAGAAACAGGGGTGCAAAGGCCTCAAGTAGCGCCCGTTTCCAGGTTTTCACCACTTGGATTTTATTACAATTTTTTTATTTTTCATTTTTTTTCATTTTTTTCAAGACTTTTTATAAAAAAAAAAATTTGAATTTTTGCTACCAAGGCGCCTGTTTCCAAGTTTTCACCAAGGCACTTTTTCTATTTTTTTTTGAATTTTTGATTTTTTTGATTTTTTTGTATTTTTTGGAATATATAATTTTTTTTAAAAATACATCAAAACACCTATTGCTAGGTTTTCACTAAGATAATCATTTTTTCAGGACATTTTCCGGTTTTTAGAATTTTTGACAATATATGAATTTTTGGATTTTTTCAGGATCAACAATTATGTATAAAAGGATGCCCCCAGACAAAATGGGCATCATGGATAGAACTTCTTCAAGTGCAAAACATTGATAGGATTAGGGAGTTGTTCTCCTTTTTCTGTAGATAGTAAATAAGCACCTATCCCAAAAGCTGCTATGATAATATAAGGTCCAAGCCAATTAGGGTCAAATTTGCCCTTTTGATATCTATGTTGTTGATTCTTAAGATTTTCACGTAGGACAAGATCTCCCACTTGGAATTCTCTAGGGCGAACCTTTTTTTTGAAGGCTTTAGACATGCGCTTTTGATAGACCCTCATATGGTCAAATGATGCTTGATATTTTTCATCTAGAAGTTCTAACTCTTGAAGTCTCATGGCGCGGTAGTCTTCATCTATAACTAGACCATGGAGGGAAACTCTAAGTGAAGGAATTTCAACCTCCAAAGGTAGCACTGCTTCAACACCATATGCAAGGGAAAAAGGAGTAGCCCCAGTAGGAGTATGAATACTCGTTCTATAGGCCCACAGCCAGATTTATCTGTAAATGCCAATCTCTGCCATTCTTATAGACTGTTCTATGTAATATTTTAAGAATGGTCTTGTTTGATGCCTCTGCTTGACCATTTCCTTGCGAAAATTAAATGGAGGACCAATGCTGTTTAATCTTGAATTTCTTGTAGATTTTTTTAAGGTCCTTATTTTTGAACTGGCCTCTGTTGTCAGTAATAATCTCAGAAGGCACTCCATATCAACAGATGATATGGTTCAAGATGAATAAATAAACTGTCTTTCCTGAGGCAACAGAAAGTGGGACATCTTCTACCCTTTTAGTAAAGTAATCAGTAGCAGTAATGATGAACTTGTGTCCACCTGATGAGTTGGGATGAATCTGCCAAACAAGATCAAAGGCCCAATGCTGAAATGGCCAATGAGATATAGAAGGAATGAGCTCCCTACCTGGAGCATGTAGCAGATTACCATGTTTTTGACACTTTTCATATGACTTTGCAAAATCTACTGCATCAATCGGCATCATGGGCCAATAGTACCCTGCCCTAAGCAACCTTTGGGCCATGGAAAGAACATTGGAGTGTCCCCCATAGATGCCCTCTTGAATGTCAACTAACACTTGGTTGGATTCTTCCTTTTCTAAGCATCTAAGAAGTGTCCCATCTAGACCCCTCATATACAAATCACCAGCGATAAGGGATTGGAGAGAGGCATTTCGAGTAAGGTTTCTACATTCAAATTGGTTAAATGTTTTATGTATAATGTCATCGTGAAGATATGAGTAAATGGAACCATAACGGGATGACTCATGACCAACAAGGGTACAAATGATATGGCTTTCTTGGGAGTCAAAGATAGGGTGATGTAGCTCTTCCACCAGGAATTCAAATCTTGATTCATGTTTCTCCAACTAAAGAAGTGAAGCAAGTGTAGCCATAGCATCATCTACTTTGTTTTCTACTCTAGGGATTTGCTGAAATGTGACAAATGTGAAGTATCTCTTCAAGGAATCAACCATTTTCTTGTAAGGTACCATTTTCTCATGTTTTGTTTGATATTCATCATTAACTTGGTTGATTATCAGCTATGAATCCCTATAGATATGTAACTCTATGATTCTCCATTCTATGGCTATCTTAAGTCCATTTGTTAAAGCTTCATATTTAGCAATGTTGTTTGTACATGGGAACAATAATTTGTAAGACTTAAGAATCATGTACCCATGAGGAGAAACAAAAAAAACACCAGCTCCTGAACCATTTTGCATAAAAGATCCATCAAAGAACATCTTCCAATTTCTTTCAGTCATATACATAAGATCTTCATCTGGGAAGTCAACTTGAATAGGTACATCATCTTGTAATGGGAAATCAGCCAATTGATTGGCTTTAAGTTGTCCTTTGATTTCTTTACACTCAATGTACTCGATGTCAAACTCGGAAGTATCATCATCCATTTAGCAAGTCTACCTTTGAGGATAGCCTTACTTAGAAAATATTTGAGTGGATCTATTTTGGCTATGAGGTGTATAGTGTGCACAAGCATTTAATGTCACAACTTTTGGGAACCAAACATAACAACAAGGCAAGCTTTCTCAATGCTAGTGTAATTAACCTCATATGAAACAAGAGTACGGTTGATGTAGTATATATCTCTTTCTTTCCCATTTTCATCAAGTTGAGCCAGTAATGCCCCCAAGGAAGATTTTGTCACTGAAATGTATAAAATAAGTGGTTTCCATGGGATAGGAGGCATTGAAATAGGAGGATTTTCCAAGTACATCTTGATTTGATTTATGCTCTTTTGACAATCCTCATTCCAAATACATTTGACTCCCTTATGTATGTTCTTATTAAAAGGTTGAGCTCTATCTGCCATTTGTGAAATAAATCTCCTTATAGATTGAAGATGTCCTTGCAAACTCCTCATTTGACTAATTTTCTTAGGAGGTGGCATATCAATGATTGCTTGGACTTTTTTAGGGTCAACCTCTATTCCTTTTGCTAAAATAATGAATCCAAGTAGTTTTCTAGAGGTGACTCCAAATGCACACTTTTTAGGATTTAACCTTAGTTGAAATTCTTCCATGCGATCTAGAATTACTTCCAAATTGTTTAAGTGTGTATCTCTTTGTTTAGACTTGGCCAAGGTGTCATCCACATAATCTTCCATATTCGTATGCATCATGTCATGAAAAATAGTTTTCATAGCTCTTTAATAGGTAGCTCCTACATTTTTTAATCCTTCCAATAATAGGTACCCCATGCACAAGTGAATATAGTCTTTTCTTGATCTTCAAGAGCTATCTTAATTTGATTGTACTCAGAAAAACCATCCATCAAAGAATAAATCTCATAACCCATAGTCATATCCACTATCATATCTATATTGCGGAGTGGAAAGTCATCCTTTGGGCATGCTCTCATGACATCTCTAAAATCTATGCAAACTCGAATGGATTTGTCATGTTTAGAAACTGGTACAATGTTTGATATCCATTTAGCATAGGCAATAGCTCTTATAAATTTTGCACCAAGGATTTTTTCTAATTCTGCTTTGACTAGAAGAGCTATGTGAGGATGCATATTTCTCAATTTCTATTTAACTATTTTGATGTTTGGAGCTATGGACAAGTGATGCATTATAAGATTGATGTCTAATACTGGCATATCTGAATAAGTCCATGCAAAATTGATTTTCTTGGTTTGTAAGAACTTAGTATAAGCTTCTTTTTCTGTCGATGACAAGGACTCAGAGGAATGCACTATTTTTGGAGCCTTATTTGTACCCAAATTAACTACTTGTGTTGGCTCAATAAGCACTGAAGATCGATCTTGAAAATAGCTAGGAATATGATCAAGTACCTCATCCTTAGGTGCCTCAAAGAGGTTTTCACCCTTGGATATGTCATTTCTTTTTACTTTTTTTGGTTCTGATACTACCACACAGTGGTTTTCACCATCAGAACACCTATTCTTTTTATTTTCTTTTCTCTTTATCTTGTGACTAAGGTACTTGATGTCTGGCTCTATCATACTGGTAGCTGGTTTGCTAGTGGAAGAGACTACGAATTCAATGGCATTTAGATAAAAAGCTATCTCATAATCATTTTGGAATGTTAAAAGCTTAGGTTCTTGATAGCGTTGGGACCAATCAATCAGGTCATGATGAACAAGGGGTAAATCCATGACTGGTTCAAGGCTATAAATATGAATGATGTTATCGCTGGTGATTGAAGAGTCAGAGTCTGTCAAGTATCCCTCTAAACTACCCAAATCAGGATTCATCCTAACAAGTGAAGAATCATCCCCTAAGGAAACATGTGGGTTAAAAACCTCTAATCCTACACATGACCTGTTGGCCACCTCAAGTGGAGAACTAAAAATGTGAACAACGTCAACATCTCTATCAACTGTTGAAGGATCTGAAAAAGAGTCCCATTCATACTCATTAGAACTGGTATCTGAAATGCAACTAGGATTCTTACACCATGAAGGCTTGCGAAATCATGATGTTGAACATCTAGTTTCATCAAAAGTAACAATTTCTCTTTCCATTAAATGAACAAGATTCTTTCTTTGACACTCTCTCAAAGGATCTTCTTTATTTTATTCTTGTTCTAAATTTACAACTGACACATGGGTGGCTGAAATATCTGAATCTCCCCAAAGGAGAGTAGTAGAAGGGACCCAATCTTCACACATATCTTGTTGATTTGTCAAATTAGTTACATACTCTGGTTCATCATCACTCTCCAACTTTTCAAATAGCGGATTGGTACGCTTGTTGCAATTTTAAAATCCTAGGCCAACTAGTTTCTTAGACTTGCGTCCAAATTGTACATGATCAAGAGGTTCGGACCTAGCATCTAAATTGTGATTAAGAGGGCCATAACCAGGATAGCCCATCTTCTTGACAAAAGTATATCCTCTTCCATAAGTCTTCGAAGAGGGATAAAAGTTCTCATTGTGCTTATACTTTTCTTCTCTATAGATCCAGTCTCTAACAAATGTTTCCTCTTTCTCATTTTGAATAGGCACTAATGATTCTACAAATTTACCAAATAATGTCATGGATAAAGAGGAAGGCTTCATCTCTTTTGAAGGTTTACCATAAGATCGAGGTGAAATTGGCAATGTTGTGAGGGAGTTGAGTTGATACCCCCCATACCAAGGTCTACCATTTTAAGCTTGGCTTTGCATTCAACTAAAGTTGCATCAAAATATTATGCTTCTCTATTGAGGGGAACATGAGCCCCTACTAAAATTGAATTAACAGATAAAGTGTTATCCCCAGGTATACAAATATCTATGCCATTGTAGGGGAGTTTAACACATTGATGGTAGGTAGATAGCACTGCCTGCATATCATGAATCCATGGCCTACCAAGTAAGATATTATACGCAAGGGGTCCAGCATCAACTATTTGAAATAAAATATCCTTTTGAATAGGGCCAATCCTAACAGGAAGGATAGCCAACCCCTTGGAACTTCTTTCTGCCTCATCATAGGATTTGATAGTAATTATTTTTCGGGTATCAATAAATTTTTTAGAATAACCCAATTCTTTCAAAAGACTAAAAGAACAAATATTAAGCCCAACACCCCCATCTATCAACACGTGCCTAACATGGGTTATATGGATCATGACCTCAATATGAAGGGAAAGATTGTGCAGATGGCTCAAATCTTTATCATCATCTTCTAAAAATGTAAGGTAATGAGGGGTAGAAATGTGACTAACCATATTCTAGAATTGATCAATATCTAAGTTGTTGGGGACATTTTTCATACACAAAGCATCCTCAAGGATTTTTTTATGTCTTGGAGACACATCTAAGAGCTCAAAGATCAAAATCTGAGTGGGTGTTCTCTATAACTGATCAACAAGATTGTAGTTCGATTTAGGATTGACAGTTGGCTTTAAGGTAACAGGTTTAGATGCCACTTTCTTAGGTTTACTAGATTGGCTTGAATTGGGTCCTCTAATGACAACGAGACCTTGACTTTGGGTAACAACATTAAGGGCTTGAGATGACCTTCTAGAGTTGGGACACCTTAGCACCACAACAAGTTCTCTATCAAAAATAGGAGGAGATTCTTCATCTAAATCATAACCATAAGGATCTCTTCCACTCATCATGTTAACATTTTCTTCCACAAATTCAAGCATATTGATGGTATTCTCTCCATCTGTATAAGTATAGTTGATCTCAGCTTTTCCATTCTTAACTTTAGAGGTTTCCCCCTTTTCATATTTGGTCAAAGGCTCCTTGAATGCCTTGTGATCGGCATTGGTTTTCAATCCATCTACTATAAGATTTCCATTCTCAATGAGGTCCTAAATGAGATGCCTGAGTCTCCCACAATTTTCAACATTATGTCCAATACCATTATGAAATATGCAAAATTCATCCTCTTTCCACCACCACTGTTTTTCTTTAGGTATATGAAAATGTGTTGCATCTAGAGGATGTGCCAGATTGCTATCAATGATTTTTTGTAAAATTTCACCATATGTCTCACCAAGTTTTGTAAATTGACGTCTTTCACTCTTAGGCTTACCTTGGTAACTTGGCTTACTTTCTTGTTAAGTGGGTGCATTGAGCTTGGCAGCTTGAACAGTACTAGATAAGTGTAACACGGGTTGATCCTTATGTTGGGAGGAATCCACAACTCCATCATTGACTACTTGTTTGTTCTTATTCCAGTATTGGTTTTTCCCTTTATCCTTGTTAGAATTGTTGTTATTTTGACCATTGTTTTTGTTATTTCCATGTTTAGTCAAAATTCCTTATTCTTTCAAAACATCCTCAATCCGGCATTCAGTCTCAACCATGGTGTCAAATGAATCAAAAACCTTTTTCTTAACCTCATACCGCAATTCAGGAACCAAATTGCTAACAATAATGTCAATCTTTTCATTATCAGGAATAGTTCTAGAATAGCAAGAGCATTTTCTTCTCCACCTTTGCAAGAAGGTAAAAAAGGACTCTCCTTGATTCTGTTTTAAGCTACATAAGTCCAACAAAGTGATAGATATTGAAATATTGTATGCAAAGTGTTGAACAAATCTTTGAACAAGCTCTTTGAAAGTCTTAATAGTAGGATTTATCTTAGTAAACCATTCCATTGCTTGTCCCTTAAGACTTCGTGGGAATAACCTCATGAGGTAAGAATCATCTTGATGGAATTCAAAACTAGTGGTATAAAACTATCACACATGATCGTGTGGATCTCCACTCCCATCATATTTTTCATATTGAGGAATTTCAAACTTTCTAGGAAATTATTTCATGTCAACACTCTTATCAAAAGGATTAGGACAAATCGAGTCCAATGAGAAAGAATTCTTAGGTGTAGACATCTTGGCTATTTGTCTTTGTATTTCATCCATCTTCTCCTCTTAAGATGGATCTTGTCTCTTAATCTTTCTATCCACATCAAAGTTGTAAGGGACCTTGGCCCCATTATCAATTAGATTCTTTAGGATCTTATCCTAGTTTTGCTTCACATACTTCTCCACATACTGTTGAAAAAGTGGTTCTTGTTGCATTTGCATAAAATCTTGGGAGGTGCGATCAAAACTCATGGTACTACCTCCATATTGTGAACCATAATGAGCATATTGAAAAGATGGCTTTGAGCTCCTAGGAGGAGTTTGTCTCCTATGATGATCATGTCTAGAAACTCTTCTTCCTCTAGGACTAGGAGATCGTGATGGTGATCTTGAATGTCTCCTACTTCTTGGAGT
>MU227172.1:2287815-2308426 GCA_018584345.1 Thuja plicata
ACTCAAGCTAAACACATGAGATGTTCATTTTATTTCCAAAATCCAAATGTTATAAAGATCAACAAAATACCTCAAATCCAATGCAACGTGAATCATTTTGTTGTTTATCCAAGCAAGTCCAAATCAGCAACAGCAACAACAACAACAAATCACAAACCACTAGAAATAATAAACATTAGTGGTTAGCATGAAAAATAAGAGATATATCAATATAGAAATGAAAATTAGATCTTTGGTATGAAATCTCGCGTGAGAAAGTACACAGAGCCGCGCGAGAAAGTGCACAGTGCCGCACGAGGAAACAGAAAGCTCGTGCGAGAAAATGCACAGCCGCGTGACAAAATGCACAAGCAGTAAAAAAAGTACAGAGACAACAAACCAGTCAAATCATAGTACTGACGTTGAATCTCACGTGAAGAAGTACACCAAACCGTGTGATAAAACACCAGATCCAGCAAAATCATGTGCGAGGACCTGCAAAAGCTCGTGCGAACTTTCTCTGCAGACAAAAATAGCAAGTATAGAAAAGACGGAAATTTTGAAAATCCAAAAATAAATTGACAAAAAATAGCTAAAGAGATAGAAAATGAATCTTCTGCCCCATGGTGGGTGCCAAAAATGTGTGCTAAAATGTTGACACACTTCTATGAATCACTCCATCCAAGGTTGCTCAAGAATGAGATCTCAAATATCGATCCATAGCTCTCTAGTCATGGAGTGCAAAGGTGTGTAATGGAGGCCCTCAGATTGACCTAGTTAGTGCCTATGCAAGTACACCATGAAATGAGAGATTCAATGCATGTAAATGAGATCTACTCTATATGATAACAATATATGAAAAGAAATTAATCTAAATGATAACAATGCATGATAATCTATGAAGGAAATACAAATGCAAGTTTAATCTATTAAAATAAACATGAATCTAATCTACATGAGTAACCATGAATGCAAGAAGAAGAAGACAAGAAGAGAGAAGTTGCAATATCCAAGCTCAAGTGCTCAAATGCTCCTCCAAAATTGCTCTCCAAACCTGCAGCATAACAATACTATGAAAACCTAATGTGTAAATGAGAAGGAGAGAATTTCTTATAAAGAAAAGTAAACGGTTGACATTAAGAGGCAAAAAGAATTGATCAATGGTTGAGATTAAGAGGCAAAAATCCCACCACTTAGGAGGATGTGAAGAAAAAGGGATTTTAATTTAATTTATTGCCTTTTTCAATAAATAAAGTGCTTTAAGTGGGGATTCTTATTTATTTAATTAAAAGAGGGGTTTTTTTCAATTAAATAAATTAGAAGAATTTTATTTAATTAAATGGGGGAAATTGAATTTAATTAAATAAGAGGAATTTTATTTAATTAAAAGGGAGAAATTTACTTTAATTAAATAAGATAATTTTTATTCAATTAAAAGGGAGATTAAATATTTTAATTAAATAAGATAAATATTATTTAATTAAAAAGAAAATTAAATATTTTAATTAGATAAATATGATCAAACCTTAGGAAATATTGAAATAACTGAATAAATTAAAATTTGATCAAGGAAATTGATTTGAATTGAAAATGTTCCAAAGCATTGATTCAGAAATTTGATAAATTGATAAAATGATAAACGGGGCCCAAAGTCTAGGCGACCATTTTAGAGTGCATACAGTATTTACTTTTTGTATAAGTATTTATTCTCTTTTGTATATATATATATGAAGAACATTTTGTAAATAAAAGAAGCGAAAGAGATATTAGAGATGACTGATGGAAGATGTGAGATCATAGGTTGACAAATATTGTTGAGATCTACAACTGGAACTATCTAAGCATTGGTGATGCATGTTTTTTCTCATTACTAAGAACACTTTGTAACAGAAGTATTGATTGTAAGAGTTGTAAGCTCGGTGTACCCCTAACAAGGTGTTTTATACCTTTAACAGGGTTGATATTCCTTTAACCAGGAAATGTACTATGTAATACTCATCTCCTAACAAGACTGGGTCTCCTAGCAGGGACATTATACTCTAGTGCATGTTTGTGGGTACTATCCCCACCGGGGTTTTCCCTTGGTTAGGGTTTCCTCGAAAACAAATAATAGTGTAATGAGTTGTGTGTTGTTTGCTTATGTCCTTTTCATTTCTACAATCATATGGTTTATTTGGAATTGGTTTAAGTTTAATTTAAAGTCTTTTAATATTGATTCACTCCCCCTCTCAGTATTACTTAATCCTTACAATACATTCATGAAATTACCATGAAAACAAATTTGGCTATTCTGAACAAACAAACTTATGTAACAGAAATAAAACAAACTAGGAGACAATCTTCAAATGATATTTTCAATTAATTTCTTTGGAAGTATTCATACATTCATTTAATACAAGACTTTTTGATTCATATTTCTACAAAAAGACCTATTCTATAAACTATTCTACTTGTCCCTGTTCAAATAATTTTCAAAACCCGTAAGATTGGACTTGGTATTCCTTTTATAGACATAAGGAATACAAAACATAACAGGCCAAAGTATTCCTTTTATATTCTATTTCCAACTACCACTAGCCGATCATAGAAGATATTCTCCTGATGAAGGTTGTTACCTATGTTTGTGTCCTTGAGTGAATCCATAGGAGGTCATGGAGTGCATATTATTATGAGGCATGTGATCCAACCAGGCTTTTGAGTCATGTCATTATCGCCCATGGGTGGTTATTAAGGTAGAAAATGCCAAAAATCAAAATTATCACCATCTTCCCTCGCGGGAGATTTCTTTGAAAATACAACACAACAAGAAAAAAATGATGAAAAACTCTCATCTTTTGTATCTACACCCATAATTTACTTTGCCTCCATCCTAGAACCAAAGTAGTGATCTGAGAGATATGAGGCATTTGCAAGTTATGGTAGAGCTTTCAGCTCTATATAGGTCTTTGATATCTCTATGATTATCGAAGGCAATTTTAGTATCTCTACAATTACAAAATATAATATCAACTCGTTCACCACTACGATCCTCATATATCTCCTACAACATGGCTTTGTTTATCCCCTTCTTGTTACAGTAAAATCCATTTGTAGCCTCAGCAAGCCCCATCCTTAGCACTCAAACAAAGAAACACTCCCTTCCAATCGTGAACAACCCAAATTTAGAAAACACACATAACTCATTGTGCATTTATTCCTTCTTGTGTTTAATCTATGGCTCACACTTTCAAACTGCAAAAAAAGAAGCAACAACTATCTCAAGATTTACACCTATCCCAATAGTTGTAAGACTTGTCATTTTGGCCTTTTCCCTTAGTTATAGAAAATTAAACGTGACACTCAAAAGGTTGGGATATTTTCTAGAAAGGGACTAATTTTTAGATCAGAAACTATAACATTCCAATAGGCATGACATCTCTTCTCAGATTCTTCCCACCACCACTTCTTGCTTTAAAATATTGTTAAATAGTTTCAAGTAACCCACATAAAGTGTTGTGAGGTTGCAACTTACCCAACCTGGGCTATCAATTCATTTCATTGTAATCTCGTAAGCATTTTTCTTAGCTACAATTTAGGCCTGAAAGGATGTGAGGCCAGAGGTCTTCAATGGGTGTTAGTACCTCACTCAATTGTGGCATGTAACTATACTAATTTTTTAACCCTGCGGTGACATGATAAACAAAACCCATCAAGTGCCACATGTAACATCATCACTTCCTCATGATCCAAAGCTAGGTCCCACATAATAATTCACGAGGCCAAAAAAAGGGATCACCATAGCATCTTATTCTTCCTTGAAAGCTCGTGACCCTTTAAAATTTCCCCCACTAACCTTTGCAAGGATGCAACAAACTGCTATAGTTAGTTGGACATGTGATGACTATAGAAAAAGGATTGAATCTTTAGAAGAGGAAGTGCAGAAAAAGAGTGTCAGTGTTCTCATCCGGGTTCTTCAACATAGTTTTGAAAATGTCAAGTCTAAGTTTGATGTTTTTCATGATTCCTACTCTTCTTTAGTTCAATCTAAGAGGCTATGTGATGATTGTATTTCCTACTTGGACCCTTTTTTCACTTTGTGGTCAGCAAGGTTAGGTTGACAAATATTAGTGAGATCTACAATTGGAACTATCTAAGCATTGATGATGCGTGTTTTTGCTCATTACTAAGAACACTTTGTAACAGAAGTATTGATTGTAAGAGTTGTAAGCTCGGTGTACCCCTAACAAGGTGTTTTATACCTTTAACAGGGTTGATATTCCTTTAACAAGGAAATGTACTATGTAATACTCATCTCCTCTCCTAGCAGGGAAATTATACTCTAGTGCATGTTTGTGGGTACCATCCCCACCGGGGTTTTCCCTTGGTCAGGGTTTCCTCAAAAACAAATAATGGTGTAATGAGTTGTGTGTTATTTTCTTATGTCCTTTTCATTTCTACAATCATATGGTTTATTTGGAATTGGTTTAAGTTATATTTAAAGTCTTTTAATATTGATTCACTCACCCTCTCAGTATTACTTAATCCTAACAATACATTCATGAAATTACCATGAAAACAAATTTGGCTATTCTGAATAAACAAACTTATGTAACAAAAATAAAATGGACTAGGAGACAATCTTCAAATGATATTTTCAATTAATTTCTTTGGAAGTATTCATACATTCATTTAATACAAGACTTTTTGATTCATATTTCTACAAAAAGACCTATTATATAAACTATTCTACTTGTCCCTGTTCAAATAATTTTCAAAACCCGTAAGATTGGCCTTGGTATTCCTTTTATAGACATAAGGAATACAAAACATAATAGACCAAAGTATTCCTTTTATATTCTATTTACAACTACCACTAGCCGATCATAGAAGATATTCTCCTAATGAAGGTTGTTACCTATGTTTGTGTCCTTGAGTGAATCCATAGGAGGTCATGAAGTGCATATTATTATGAGGCATGTGATCCAGCCAGGATTTTGAGTCATGTCATTATCACCCATGGGTGGTTATTAAGGTAGAAAATGCCAAAAATCAAAATTATCACCATCTTCCCTCGCAGGAGATTGCTTTGAAAATACAACACAACGAGAAACAAATGATGACAAACTCCCATCTTTTGTATCTACACCCATAATTTACTTTGCCTCCATCCTAGAACCAAAGTAGTGATCTGAGAGATATGAGGCATTTGCAAGTTATGGTAGAGCTTTCAGCTCTATATAGGTCTTTTGATATCTCTATGATTATCGAAGGCAATTTTAGTATCTCTACAATTACAAAATATAATATCAACTCGTTCACCACTACGATCCTCATATATCTCCTACAACATGGCTTTGTTTAGCCCCTTCTTGTTACAGTAAAATCTATTTGTAGCCTCAGCAAGCCCCATCCTTAGCACTCAAACAAAAAAACACTCCCTTCCAATCGTGAACAACCCAAATTTGGACAACACATATAACTCATTGTGCATTTATCCCTTCTTGTGTTTAATCTATGGCTCACACTTTCAAACTGCAAAAAAAGAAGCAACAACTATCTCAAGATTTACACATATCCCAATAGTTGTAAGACTTGTCATTGTGGCCTTTTCCCTTAGTTATAGAAATTTAAACGTGACACTCAAAAGGTTCGGAGATTTTCTAGAAAGGGACTGATTTTTAGATCAAAAAGTGTAACATTCCAATAGGAATGACATCTCTTCTCAGATTCTTCCCACCACCACTTCTTGTTTTTAAATATTGTTAAATAGTTTCAAGTAACCCACATAAAGTGTTGTGAGGTTGCAACTTACCCAACCTGGGCTATCAATTCATTTCATTGTAATCTCGTAAGCATTTTCCTTAACTACAATTTAGGCCTGAAAGGATGCGAGGCCAGAGGTCTTCAATAGGTGTTAGTACCTCACTCAATTGTGGCATGCAACTATACTAATTTTTTAACCCTGCAGTGACATGATAAACAAAACCCATCAAGTGCCACATGTAACATCATCACTTCCTCATGATCCAAAGCTAGGTCCCACATAATAATCCACGGGGCCAAAAAAAGGGATCACCATAGCATCTTATTCTTCCTTGAAAGCTCGTGACCCTTTAAAATTTCCCCCACTAACCTTTGCGAGGATGCAACAAACTGCTATAGTTAGTTGGACATGTGATGACTATAGAAAAAGGATTGAATCTTTAGAAGAGGAAGTGCATAAAAAGAGTGTCAATGTTCTCATCTGGGTTCTTCAACATAGGTTTGAAAATGTCAAGTCTAAGTTTGACGTTTTTCATGATTCCTACTCTTCTTTAGTTTAGTCTAAGAGGCTATGTGATGATTGTATTTCCTACTTGGAGCCTTTGTTCACTTTGTGGTCAGCAAGGTTAGGTTGATAGATATTGTTGAGATATACAACTGGAACTATCTAAGCATTGGTGATGCATGTTTTTCCTCATTACTAAGAACACTTTGTAATAGAAGTATTGATTGTAAGAGTTGTATGCTCCGTGTACCCCTAACAAGGTTTTTTATACCTTTAACAGGGTTGATATTCCTTTAACAAGGAAATGTACTATGTAATACTCACCTCCTAACAGGACTAGGTCTCCTAGCAGGGACATTATACTCTTGTGCATGTTTGTGGGTACCATCCCCGCCTGGGTTTTCCCTTGGTCAGGGTTTCCTCGAAAACAAATAATGGTGTAATGAGTTGTGTGTTATTTTCTTATGTCCTTTTCATTTCTACAATCATATGGTTTATTTGGAATTGGTTTAAGTTTAATTTAAAGTCTTTTAATATTGATTCACTCCCCCTTTCAGTATTACTTAATCCTAACAATGCATTCATGAAATTACCATGAAAACAAATTTGGCTATTCTGAATAAACAAAATTATGTAACAGAAATAAAATGGACTAGGAGACAATCTTCAAATGATATTTTCAATTAATTTCTTTGGAAGTATTCATACATTCATTAAATACAAGACTTTTTGATTCATATTTCTACAAAAAGACCTATTCTATAAACTATTCTACTTGTCCCTGTTCAAATAATTTTCAAAACCCGTAAGATTAGCCTTGGTATTCCTTTTATAGACATAAGGAATACAAAACATAATAGACCAAAGTATTCCTTTTATATTCTATTTCCAACTACCACTAGCTGATCATAGAAGATATTCTCCTAATGAAGGTTGTTACCTATGTTTGTGTCCTTGAGTGAATCCATAGGAGGTCATGGAGTGCATATTATTATGAGGCATGTGATCCAGCCAGGCTTTTGAGTCATGTCATTATCGCCCATGGGTGGTTATTAAGGTAGAAAATGCCAAAAATCAAAATTATCGCCATCTTCCCTTGCGGGAGATTGCTTTGAAAATACAACACAACGAGAAACAAATGATGACAAACTCCCATCTTTTGTATCTACACCCAAAATTTACTTTGCCTCCATCCTAGAACCAAAGTAGTGATCTGAGAGATATGAGGCATTTGTAGGTTATGGTAGAGCTTTCAGCTCTATATAGGTCTTTTGATATCTCTATGATTATCTAAGGCAATTTTAGTATCTCTATAATTACAAAATATAATATCAACTCGTTCACCACTACGATCCTCATATATCTCCTACAACATGGCTTTGTTTAGCCCCTTCTTGTTACAGTAAAATCCATTTGTAGCCTCAGCAAGCCCCATGCTCAACACTAAAACAAAGAAACACTCCCTTCCAATCGTGAACAACCCAAATTTAGACAACACACATAACTCATTGTGCATTTATCCCTTCTTGTGTTTAATCTATGGCTCACACTTTCAAACTGCAAAAAATGTAGCAACAACTATCTCAAGATTTACACCTATCCCAATAGTTGTAAGACTTGTCATTGTGGCCTTTTCCCTTAGTTATAGAAAGTTAAACATGACACTCAAAAGGTTGGGAGATTTTCTAGAAAGGGATTGATTTTTAGATCAGAAACTGTAACATTCCAATAGGCATGACATCTCTTCTCATATTCTTCCCACCACCACTTCTTTCTTTAAAATATTGTTAAATAGTTTCAAGTAACCCACATAAAGTGTTGTGAGGTTGCAACTTACCCAACCTGGGCTATCAATTCATTTCATTGTAATCTCATAAGCATTTTCCTTAGCTACAATTTAGGCCTGAAAGGATGCGAGGCCAGAGGTCTTCAATGGGTGTTAGTACCTCACTCAATTGTGACATGCAACTATACTAATTTTTTAACCCTGCAATGACATGATAAACAAAACCCATCAAGTGCCACATGTAACATCATCGCTTCCTCATGATCCAAATCTGGGTCCCACATAATAATCCACAGGGCCGAAAAAAGAGATCACCATAGCATCTTATTCTTCCTTGAAAGCTCGTGACCCTTTAAAATTTCCCCCACTAACCTTTGCGAGGATACAAAAAACTGCTATAGTTAGTTGGACATGTGATGACTATAGAAAAAGGATTGAATCTTTAGAAGAGGAAGTGCAGAAAAAGAGTGTCAATGTTCTCATCCAGGTTCTTCAACATAGGTTTGAAAATGTCAAGTCTAAGTTTGATGTTTTTGATGATTCCTACTCTTCTTTAGTTCAATCTAAGAGGCTATGTGATGATTGTATTTCCTACTTGGAGCCTTTGTTCACTTTGTGGTTAGCAAGGTTAGTTATTATGATCCAATTAGATGTTGCAGAAAAAAATAGGGATGATTTGCCTTCTATTATTCAGGACACAAAAGAAATTATCAATTTGGTAGTTTATTTATTGACATACTTCAAGGGGAAGAAATAATTAATCAATACCAAATTAAAATCTTACGTAGGCCTTGCCCATCCTCTAGTTCCACACATTTTAGATAAAGACAAGAATATGAAAGTAGTAGAGGAGTAGAAATTTGATGTTGGTCTAATCTACCCAAGTGTGGAGACCATGATTTATGTTGATAGTGATATTGGTATCCCTAAGTTCAATGAATTTTTGGATGTGACAATTAATTTTGAGATAGTTCTAGAAAGTTCATCAGATACTCTCATGTTGTTACAGATGTCAAGAGGGTAGAATCTATGTCACATATTGATAGTTTGAAATATTTTAGGTGGACGAGAGAGAAATAAGTAAACAAATGGATTTCTTTTACTGAGGGAAAGAAAAAACAAGTTACTTAATGACAAGGCTCGGCCTCTCCTTTTTTGTTCTTTGTTTTTTTGATCTTATTGTGTGATGACAGGGCCACTAATAGACTTTAGGGAGGCTAAGAAATTATCTAAATGGACACCTTACCATACCTAGCTATGTCATAGATGTGCCACATTATTAGGAATGAAATTGCTAACCAACTTGAAGGTGACAGGCTAATTTTTGGTGCCCTCATTTTTTTCTATATATTTTTGTTTTTGGCTTTGCTTATAGCTTAAAATGGACACATCACCAGTTGGTTTAACTTTTTTTTTTTTTGTGGCTCTGCTGGTTGAGATTTATGTTCCAGAGAATCAAAGTTTGAATGTCTCGCAAGATTGTCTACTTTTTTTAAGTAGGTTTGGAATATAATCTTTGTTTTGCTTTGATTAAAACAAATTATCTAAAGCTTGTTGCATCTCCGAAGTTATGTAAGGGATTCCAAGATCATTTATTGATTAAGGTTTCCAACTTTTGTATTTATACAAAGCATAATAGAAATAGTGTTAAGTCTTAGGGTTTTATAGGTTGATATTATGAGACACATTAGATAATGTGATATAATGGATTCATTATTTTATAGATCCATATGATTAGTATAATTGTCTTTATGTTTTATTAAAATTCTCATATGAACGGAATATAAAGTATTTACTTGTTCATCCTACTATCATGTGGATGTGAGTTTATCATTATTATGTTTTCTTTGAAGGAGAGGATTAAACATGCTTGAATTGATAAATGTGAGAAGTGTATGTATGATATAAATATGATGATAATAGTGGTTAATGTAGGATTAGATATATGCTAGGGATATTCAGTAATATTAATCTCATGTCTGAGTGAGAAGTTATATATTTCTTATAGTTTTTTGAGTTTGTTGCCCTATAGGTTAAGTACTAGTCTAATGCATGTTAGAATACTGTTTGGCACAAAAATCCATAAATCTAGAATTATTTTATTTTGTTTTGTTGATTTCATGGTAAATTACTTGAATTCTAACTAAGAAACTGGAATCTATGGCGAGAACTATGTTCTGTGACTGTTTCTGCAACCATTGGAACTTTTTTCTTTGACTATTCCTGTAGCCATTGGAACTTTTCTCTTTGACTATTCCTGTAGCCATTGGAACTTTTCTCTTTGACTATTCCTATAGCCAATGAAGAATATATTAACTTCATGTTTGTTTTCTAACAACTAAATTTATGTTATCTAGTTCACTACTATTTACCTATGGATTCATGTTAAATACTCATGGTATTCCTTTTCAAGCATTTTCCTTTAGTACTTTTTCCTTTCTACCTTTAAGTTAGTATGAATAATAGTGAGTCCTAGTGCACATATAGTGCTGGCCCATTTCAAGTTCACATCCATGGGTAGATAAATAAATGATCCTTCATGATGAGTAAGATAACTACCTAGGATGGAGTCCCATGGAAGGGGACTTTCTTCAAGGAAGAGATTAAATCCTTTTATTTGCATTATGGTTATTAAGGGAAAATAGTAGTGAATTCATTAATATAATCTGAGGTGATAAATTAGGATATTTATGTTAGTAATGACCTCTTCAAATATTTCTATATATAAATCTCTACATGTAATGTTGAAATAAAATGATATAGAAAATACAATACTAGTACTTCTTCTAATATTTTGAGGTAGTGGATCTGTTGGGAGTGAACTTTTCCTGCCTATTGAAGAGTTTAGATTGGCTCAAATATGTGGTTTGAATATTACAATAAAAAGAGGAGGAATGTTGAAGTTAGTGATTACTATCAAAATTCCCTTATTTTCATTTTCATATTAATCTCTAACTGACTAGTAGTGGTTGGTAACTGAATATATCAAATATCGCATGTATTCCCCAAATCACTATAATGCATCTAAAAGAATTTAATCTCTTCCTTGAAGAAAACAAGTAAATACATTATACATGTTGGAAAGTTATGTTTTTGGTATGATATGAGACACTTGAGGTTTTTCATTTATGGAAACATATATGATATAATGATCACTTGGAGTCAAGTACAGTTTTTGAGATACAATCTTCAAAATGACTAAGTATAGAAACAGAAGTACAGAATATAACAATATTTTTTTGGACAGCGAAGATCACATATGATGTTTGATGACTTGCAATCTTAGAGGAAGACACTGTGGGATATGTATGACCTTCAATTAAGTTTTCTTATTTTCCGGTGTTGATTGCAAAGAGTTAGAGTGTTTTGAAGACATGTGAAGACAGTAGAATAGTGAAATAGAGCAGTTAAATAGTCGCAATGATTGAGGGAGTATAAGGTTGAATCCAAATGTGCTATGTTGGATTGTTATTTTTAATTACCTATACTTTGATATTACAAGAGCGTCGATATTGTATTTACATTTTGTATAAGTATTTATTCTATTTTTTATTGTATTTGAGAGCCGACTAGATGATATATATATATATATATATATATATATATATATATATATATATATATATATATATGAAGAACATTTTGTAAAGTGAAGAAGTGAAAGAGATATTAGAGATGACTGATGGAAGATGTGAGATCAGAGGTTGATAGATATTGTTAAGAGCTACAACTAGAACTATCTAAGCATTGGTGATGCTTGTTTTTTTTCATTACTAAGAACACTTTTTAACAAAATTATTGATTGTAAGAGTTGTAAGCTCAATGTATCCCTAACAGGGTGTTGTATACCTTTAACAGGGTTGATATTCCTTTAACAAGGAAATGTACTATGTAATACTCAGCTCCTAATAGGGTTAGATCTCCTAATAGGTAAATTATACTCTGGTGCATGCTTGTGGGTACCATCCCCACCTGGGTTTTCCCTTGGCTAGGGTTTACTTAATAATAAATAATGGTGTAATGAGTTGTGTGTTATTTTCTTATGTTCTTTTCATTTCTGCAATCATATGGTTTATTTTGAATTGGTTTAAGTTTAATTTAAAGTTTTGTAATATTGATTCAACCNCCCCCCCCCCCCCCCCCCCCCCCACTCCTCTCAGTATTACTTAATCCTAACAATTGGTACTTAAGGGAGATCAAGATGGATTCTGTAAGTTTGGAAGAAAACTTTGAAGCAGCACATGAAGACCTTGACAAAGCAAAAGCAGAGAATGGTGACTTGAGATTCAAACTAAGGAGAGTTGGGGGATTCATTAAGAAGCTAAAAGGTCAGCTTGAATTTTCCAGGAGTCAAAGATAGGATCTTATGGTTCAGATAAAAGAGGACTCAGAAAATGATAATTCAAATCAGATGAAACAACTTGAACAAGAGAATGGTACTCTAAAGCTTAATCATGAAATGTTCACTAAAGAGATTCCATAAGAAAAGGATGCTAAGAATAAAACTGAAGAATCTTTGAAGGATGCTAATATTCTGATGGGAAAGATGAAGATTTAAATTGACCACTACAAGAACAAGTACTTGGAATTAGATAAATATAATCAAATCATTAAAGGTGAACTTGTTGAAGCAAAGAAACATATTGAGAGACTTCACATGAGCAGTGACTTGATCGATGAACAAAGAGATAGACAAAATCCTAAAGGAGATATGATTGGTGTTGTCTTCAATGAAGATGAATGTTCTAAGAATTAAGAAGAAAAATCTGATGTGAAGACTGATGAAGATAAACCTATTCTTGAAGAACCTAAAGAAAAGATCAAACCTTTCAGAGGTAGATTTTTTGGATGTAACAAGATTGGAAAAATGAAGAGAGATTACAGAGGTAAAGCCCCTTCCAAATATTTTTTTGGTTATTGTTTTAATTGCCATGCATATGGCCACAAGAAAGTAGAATACAGGAAACCTAATCAATCTAGATATAGACAAGATAACATCATAGGAGAATCAGCAGTTAAAACCACATGTTCCAAATGTAATAACCTTGGGCACATTGCAAGGTATTGTAAGTTGCAGGTAAATCAAAATAGACCTCCTTCTATATGCTACAAATGTAATTATCCAGGACATATAGAAAAGTTTTGTAGGTATAATAGAGTAGACAATATAAGAGTACCACCTCCTATGGATGAAAAGAGGAATGATAGTGATACTAGTAAGAGTTTTGCAAAATACAAAAGTGAATTTGAAAATTGTTTAAAGAAAGTAGAAGATAACAGAAGTGGTAAGGTACGGAGAGTCAAAGAGTCAAATGAGATATTTTTTTAGGGAGAGATAGTAGATGCTATTGAATCTTCATCTGATGCTAACAAAGTTGAATCAACCTAAATGGCCGAACATGGCCTTAGGGGGAGGTTTGGAGGAAGATACTAGATTATATCCAGCCCCTAATTCTTAGGATTAAGCTCATGCGAGCTTGGTTATAGTGTATGAAGATATTATGGAAGCTATATCTATGATCGCAACATCTGAAGATTCATATTCCATGATCATGAGATTTGTGATTGACTGGACAGTGTGTGAGGTTGAGTTTATTGGGTAAAGCATATTTTCTCACTCAACGATGAATAAGACATCTAAGTTACTTATTTCTTCACCATTTGAAGAGAAGTGACCAAGGAGAGAAGAGTGTAGAGATTATCATTCTACCAAGAAGCCACATTGTATGATTGATCAAAGTAGAAGTTTGTAACTCAGTGTATTTAAGGTATTTATACTTGTTGGTACTCAAAAATACAAGGTTTTTGAGTACCTTGTTAAAAAATTTGCATTTTGGCCCCTTATGAGAACTTTTGAGCCTTTTTGCCCAAATGCAATTCTGAAGTTTTTCATGCATATCAAGTGTTCATCACTCTTTTTTAGACATAAGAAGACATCCCAGATCGTCAGATTCATGTTTTGAGTCATTTAGTGATGTCTTGTTTTGAGCACTTGTCCTTTTTTGCATATGTTGATTATAGTGTCAAATTGTTGTAACTAGCCTACTTTGCATCTGAATAACTTCCGCCCTGTTGAGTTTCATAGTTCACCACTTTAGAGATATTTAACATGTATATCAGAGAGCTTATGTTTTAAATCCTAAGTCATTTTGAATCCTTTTGATAAGTTTTCAGTCTCCCCAAAGTTGGTCCTGTAGAAATATCTTTTTTCTCTGTCATGTCCAGATATCTGAATAGCCTACTTTGAGCTTCTGCAAGTTGTACCTTATTGAATACCCTACATAATTGAATGTTCCCCTATCTCAAAAACATGAAAGTGTACCCATTTGAAGAGTTTCAGACTCATACCAATCCAGTTGTTCACTTTCCCAACTTGATTCCAAATCCAATTTATGCATATTTGCTGAGTTTAAAATCAGGAAAATTGTAAGATGCTAACTTTGCAAATGGATGCCGATAGATTAGTTCACCTTCAGTGAAAGCTAATTGAAGATTCATGTTCCATGTGCAAAGGTAAATCAGGTTTCAGAGGTTCAAATTATGGGGGCTCTTTTTCATTAGTTTGAGAATTAAAATTTGAAGACAGTTTGTGCAGTTTGGCAGTGCAAAGCAGAGGTTTTTTTTTAAAGTTTTAAGTTATAAAATGGAAAATTGAAACCATGGAAAGGGTAGCCCAGCCCTATGGATAATATTAAAGGTATTAAATAGCAAGAAAATTTAGCCATTAATGAGCAGCACTTTGAGGAAACTTTTAAAAATTTGAAAATGCAAGTGCATAGCCAGCCACATTTCTGATCATATCTCAAAAACTATGATCTGGGTTGGGCTGAATTATGGATATGTTTGAAAGGACCATGCCAAAAATCTACAGTAAAAATTTGAGACAAATCTGAGTTGAAACACAAAAGTTATGGCTCTCTGAGTATTGCAAAAATAACAAAGTTTCAAAAATGCATAAAGATATATCCCACATGCATGGGGTTGTGAAAGTTTTTAGTATTCATATACTCCAAATCTTAGAATATGATTTGAAGAAAGAAACAAGAGGCCATTTGGTGGGTCTCATGGTTGAAATTTTAAAATTCTAGTGGGCCCCATAATTTTGGATTAAAAATGCATAAAGGTTAGTCTCCCTGTCTCCAAGTCTCCAACTCTCCAAAGCCAAGAAAATCATCTAGAGACTTAGAGACTAAAGGTAGTCTCCTTGTCTCCAAGTCTAACCATAGTTGGAAAAATCATTCAGAGACTTAGAGACTACACTATAAAATTTGACCATGGTTAAAGTGCAGTCAAGGTGCAGTCAAGTTAAGCTCATCTAGACACTTGGAGACTAAAGGTAGTCTCCAAGTCTCCAAATCAAACCCATGGTTGAGAAAATCATATAGAGACTTAGAGACTAAAGCTTTTCTCCAAGTCTCCAGATCTAATTGAGGTTAAAGAAAACTTCAAGAGACTTAGAGACAATGAGAAAAAGTTGACAATGGTTAAAGTGTAGTTAAGGTGTGGTTAAGCAAAGATCTAGAGACTTAGAGACTAAAGGTAGTCTCCAAGTCTCCAAATGGATGGAAGGTTAAGAAAAATTTCAAGAGACTTAGAGACAAAGAGGAAAAGATGACTGGGGTTAAAAGGTGAGTTAAAAGGCCAGTTTAGAGTAGCAAATCAGCATGTGACAAGTGTCAACATCTAGTTAAATCTAGGCATAATATGCAGAAAATTGAGAAAAATGAGAAATTTCAATGCACAAAATTAAAAGAATTTGCTATAGTTTAAAGTGAAAATCAAAGAAGAATATTAAAGGCAAATTGAAGGCTAAACTGCATAGAAACTATATTAAATGGAAAAATTAAAGTTATATGCATAGTTAAACATAGGAAAAGGTATAGTTTCTGGCAAATGTATTTTATTTCAGATTTTTGAAAATGCATTCCGGGAAGAATTTTCAACACAGAGGAAATCTGATTTTTTTGCAAAAGCATGACAAATTTGGACATAATGAAGATTAGATTATGGAGAACTTATTTGCATAGAAAGAAGAGATAAAATACATATATTCCATTTGCAACATCAGATTCATATTTGCTTTCCCAAAGATTCTTTTGAAGAAGAATGAAATTAGATTTTCTCAGATTAATATCAGATTTGGAAAGCTTCTCAGTGGAAGAATGAAAGAGTTATAATGAGGATAAAGTCAGATTTTAGAAAGACAGATGGAGTTAAAAATTGATTAAATCAATCAGATATTTTGAAGACTTGAAATGCAAGTAAAATCAGATTTTTGAAGTCATCGAGAAGGATCAGATTTTTTTGGAAAAGAAGGAATGAGTGAAAATCAGATTTGAGAGAAGGACAGGTATTTTCCAGACATAGTTTTAGGGTTTCTTCTCTTCTATATATATTCTTCTTTTCTCAGTTGTAATGGTTCCTTTCCTCTGCTCTGTTCTGGTTTTTTCCTGTAGATGCCCAGAGCAGGTCCTTATTGGTCTGATGAATTTCTATTGTAAGATATACTTTTATTTATTTGTATATTATAAAGGCTTATTGTCTAGATGTGTTGAAACAGAACCCATTAATAGAATACAGTGTATTTTTCCCTCTTTCATATTATCTTGTCTCTTTGCATTTTGTTTGTGCTCTAGTGTGTTTTACTTGTAAGGCATTTGAAATACACCTGCTACAAGGTAGTTTGTCTAATTATTTATGAGTTCCTTTCAAGGAGAGGACTAAGTTTCATAGATGATTTTAGAGAGCAAAGTATTGTGATAAGGATTTGATGCAGATGTATGTATATGAGAGGATAGTTTGTAAGGCACTCTATCTCAGCTGCATGTAGTTTGTAAGGCACTCTTCAATATCTCTATTGGTTTATTGATGCTGATTCATTTTTTTATTGACTCTTTGCCCAATGGATAAGCACTGGTCTAGAGTATAGTTTACAGTTTTCTCTTCATCCAATATCAAAATCATTTCAAATAAATATACTTTTGTTACTTAGAACAAATGAGCTGAACTCATTAGGGACTCATATTAGCAGGATAGTGTCCATTTTAGTGATTCCTTGGAGAGTGAATCAACTAGTTTATCCCTCCTTAAAAGGAAGAAGGATGAAAATCCTTGTATCACTGGTTTATGTTATATTTACAATCACGGTTTGTATGGTTAAGCTTTGCATTTGGTTATGCTTGGTCATTTGCAAGGTGTTTCATAAGTTGGTTTAACAAAGATACATAGCAAATCAGTGTCCACTTTTATATATACTATGTAGTCAATAATCATTAAGAGGTAAAACCTGCCTGAGTATATGTGGAGCTCAAAAATGAAGAAGAATCTTATCCAATCCTTAGCAATTAGGCTTTTCTTGCATTTGAATCAATATAGACAGCATGGTGTTCAAGTAATTATTCAAGCACTATGATTCATACATGAAAAATCCCTAACAAATTGGCGACTATGCTAGGGAAGTAAAAAAGTTTATTTCCTGGATTCTCTGGTACCGTATCTTTTAAATCTTTCAAATCAGTTGCAGTTGAGTATGGCTATAGAGTCTGGATTTCAAAAAAGAAAGGATATATTCCTTATGATTTATAAAGTGAGTTAAGTCTGTCTGTTGTTTGCTGCAAAGTTTCTGAAAGTTTTTAGTTTCTCCAAGATAGTATCAAAAGAATCTCACTACTGGTGAGTGGCGACTCTGAGTTCTCTAATTTTCTCCAGTGTGCATGTTAAAGAAAGACTATAAAAGAAGGAATGACTTGCAGAAACACTGACAATAGATTTTTGGGCTTCTATGGCTATGGACGTAGCCAAGTGAGGAATCAATAAGGGGATTTATGTGTGGTGTATGTGAGATTGCTGATTTGAAGAAGTCAGAGCTGGAAAAAAGATCTCAGCCAGTTGCAAATATTTTTCTCTGCAACAAATTGGCAGCTTTACAATACAACTGATCTGGAGGTGACTTCAAATAAATAGTTTGCAGCAACTTCTTCATACTCCAGGAATTTTTATTTTCATTGGATAAGTTTTTGTTTCATGAAAATCAGTTATACATAAGTTTTCCCTATTAAGTGGTCAGCACTAAATTAAGACGGAAAAAGAGGCAGTTTGTAATCTTTTTGACTACTAAGATGTCACAATCTAGTGATTGGAAGGGTAATAATTTGTATGGGGCAATTAGTTTTGAGCTTATCTATGGATATCTGAATCATATTCCATCAAAGGTTAGGGAGTGTTTGCCAAAGTTTGCTAGTTTTGGTGAACAATCAGCTAAAGATCATTTAGAAAATTTTGCTGACTTGGTAGAGAGCCATAACATTTCACATGAGGATATATTGATGAAAATTTTTGTAATATCCTTAGTTGATGTTGCAAGAGATTGGATTAGGGATCTACCTCATGGCTCAATAGAATCCATGGAAGCATTAGAGGATTCTTTTATTAAAAGATTTAGTGATTTTGAACAGCTTAGTGATATAGAGCAATATAACGAAGAAGAGCACATTGAAGAGCAAGACATATCTGAATTAAAAGATCCTATATCAGAGTTTGATCTTATCAAAGCAGAGACAAATATGTTGAGGAAAAGAATTCAAGAAAAGGTGGTGCAAATTTTACAAGGACACATGAATAGAGAGGAAGGAGAATCACCAAGTGATTTCCACATAAGATTTGCTGATAAGATAAAAGGTCATGGTATCATTTTTTGTCCTCAGGAGTTTGTATTGGTTGATTTATTTGTTGAGCTTTGTTTTCCCCATACATGCAATTTATCAATTGCTCAGAGGGAAGATTTTTTTCAGAAAATTATAGAATGGATAAAAGGTTTAGAGGATGCTTCTTTTAAAGATATATCAGATGTTGAGAATAATGATATTGAATCTGAAAATTCTGAGATTATTGAAGAATCTAATGAGAAATCTGATAGTGAATCTGAATTTAATGATATTGAAAGTGATAAAGATGAATATATGTTTAGTGATGATTAAGAGTCTGCTACTGGTAAGGGTATTGCTAATTATTATATTGATATAAAGCTTTATGAACAGTAAGACAATGAGAAAGATATATGCAACCAGCAAGAAGACAACTATGATGCAGACATAAGTGTTTGCAGTGAGGACCTTACACAAGAAGATATGATTTCAAAGGTTTCACTACAAGACTCCAACAAAGAAGAAATTTGTAGCATCATGCAAGAAAATAGTAAGGAGATAAATGAATAAGATGACTATTGTTCCCTTCACAGTGAAAAAATTATAGATATTTTACCTTTTGAGTATCTTAGATATTCAGGAAATGGAAGCTTTGAACTTTCATCTCCAACACATATTGATTTTGACAAGGAAAATGAATCAGTGCATTCTGATTTGGACATATGTGATATTGTTTCTTCTTGCACTCCTTCTTCATTAGGCTACAATAAAATTATGTTTGATTTATCAGTTGATGAGGTTTTCAGTGTGGCTTCAAATTCAGTAGATGCGAAAAATCTAAAAATGGAGTTAAGAACTGATTTGGATAACAATGAGGATTTTGAATCTTGTCTTGATTTTAAATCTAGCTTTGAACCATAAAATCATGGTCAATCAGTGGCTCAAGTTTCATTAGCAAACATTCAATATATTGGTATTTTCCCTCCCACCCACCACTTTTCTTTGAGTTTGTTTGATGATGATAAATGGCAGGGTACTCCTATTTTTGATAAAGAGGTTATTGCTCCATGTCCTAAGTTTGATCATATCCAAGGTGATGAGTCTTCTCTAATTTTGCATGATATGCAAGTGATGGATGTGAATTAATTTAATGATGCTTGCCCAAGAAATATGACAGAGGTTGAGTATCCCTCCTTTTAGTTGAATGGTGAGTTTTTAAGTTGTGGTTTACAAATCAAAGATGATAAATATTGCAGATATCAAACTATGTTCTTATCTAATGAATGCATCATGCATATGCCACATACTTTTCAGAATTGGTATCATTTCCAATTTAGTTCTCAAATGGATTATGATAATATTTTTTATCTTGAGCTAATGAATAATGGAAATAAGATTGATCAGATGCATGGAAATGATAATTTCAGCTTATCTCTTATTTCTGAAGATGAAAACCAAGTGTATGATAGAGGTAAGAGATGATATCAGTTTTAGGTCTTTGGGCCTCTTGTAGATAGTGAACATATTGTACAGTTGCTTTCCCTTTCAGTTGTGTGTTAGCTTGCAGTAAGAGGTTTCCCCATTTTCTGAGAAGAGAGAAAGGTTTTGAGAGGTGAAGAGTGAAAAGAGGAAAGAGAAAGGAGAAAAAATGATTTGAAGTTTTGGGGTGGTCTGCTACTCCATAGATCTATGGTTCTCAATATAAACTTGCATTTAACGGTCCTCAGTCAGAGCCACTGTTGGTACTCAAAAATACAACAAGGTTTTTGAGTACCTTGTTAAAAAATTTGCATTTTGGCCCCTTATGAGAACTTTTGACCCTTTTTGCACAAATGCAATTCTAAATTTTTTCATGCATATCAGGTGTTCATCACTCTTGTTTAGACATAAGAAGACATCCC
Source organism: Thuja plicata (assembly GCA_018584345.1). Classification (NCBI taxonomy): domain Eukaryota; kingdom Viridiplantae; phylum Streptophyta; class Pinopsida; order Cupressales; family Cupressaceae; genus Thuja; species Thuja plicata. The sequence continues at coordinate 2,308,372 of MU227172.1, forward strand.
AGATCATCAGATTCAATTTTTGAGTCATTTAGTGATGTCTTGTTTTGAGCACTTG
>MU227172.1:2328945-2353051 GCA_018584345.1 Thuja plicata
CCAATTTTCCCTCCATTTGAAAACACCTCAAAGCTTTTGACTTAACCAAACTTTGATCATGATTAACTCACTCTACCCCCTACCCTTGGGAAAAAGCTATAAATACAAGCCATTTCCTTTGTGTTTGAAATCCAAGAATTCAAGAGCCAAAGCATCCTTATTATAGGCACATTGAGAGCATATGAGGAGCATTTGAGAGCTTTTTGAGATAATTTTAGCATTTGCATTACATCTAGCATATCATGTTTAGCAGCATTTGTTATTTTCTCATATAATCTTGGAGCATTTTTGAGCATTTTGAGCATTCTAGCTAGATTGGAGCATTCATTTTTTATACATATCTCATTCTAGGATTGTCCTTGAGAGAGATTAAGCCTGAGAGCTCTCTTAACAAAGCTTGGATAGAGAACCATGAGATGATATAGATTGTTTAGCTTCAATTCTTAGATTAATTTGTTTTATCATTCCATAGAATTGTTGCTTTCAATCTTAATTTCATGAAGGTGTATTTTCTTACACACACCCACTAGTATTTAGATATCACAAAGTTACAGAAGACAAAACAACACATGGGTGGATGGAGAACTATTTGGGATGACCAAAATACTTCAAAGGAAAATGAAAGAAAGATTAAGAATTCCTGAAAAGTTAGTTGAGAGATATAAGGATACAATCTATTTCATGGTTGAACTGATTATGTATGTTTCGAGGCAGTTATACCAAGGAAGAAATGGTGTTACCCTATGGACTATGAAGTCAGTTTGGAATTTTTAATCATGCAAGTCGAACATGTGTTTTCATCTGAAGTTGATACATTTGAGGAGAGATGGGACACATATGAAGAGAAATCAGCTAAATTTATATAAGAGAAGACTAGAGGTATGAGGAAGAGAAGAGTAGAAAACATAATTGATGACTGTGCAACTAAGGCAGGAATAACTAAAGAGGAAATGAGAGAAGTAAGGAAGAAGATAGAAAATAAATCTTTTGGATTGGAAAGCACTACTACTACAGCCCTTCCACATCCACAAATTGAATAGGTAGTTAGTCCACTTTCTACAGTGATAGATGTATCTACACCCTCACTATCATAGAAGACTTCGCAGGAAGAGACAGAAAATCTTGTACATCAGAGAAACACAAGATCTACTAAACTAGATTCACCTCCCAAGGGACAGAGGAATGAAGAAGAAGAAAATAAAGTTGAAAAAGAGACCACAAATGAAAGACATTTATGGAAGCCAGATTTGAAGATGCTAGAGAAAAGATCTATTGATAAAGGGAATCTTGTTTCAGTGAAAAAATACCTAACAAACTAGTGATTGAGGACATAGTAATTAATCATCTAATTACTTTCAAGAAGAATATATTAGAGATAGAGGGTAGTATATCAGAGGAATTGTACGGTAAACTAGAGATTAGAAAACAAATTACACTTATAGAAGATGAGGCGATTAGGAGTCAATTTATTGAGGATATGTTGCCAGTAGTTTATGTACAAGAGAGGTAAATAATTCTTGAAGAAATCAAACCTTTGTTGAGAACCAGAGCAAGATTAGTGAAAATTATGGGCAGAAGATATGATGAATTCATAGAGGATACTCATAAGGCATTAGATCAAATACTTTTAGCAATATTCCTGAGAAAAATTCACCTCCTAAATATACTATGCCTACACCTATAGGAATTGGAGAGAGCTCTAAGGAAGTTGAGGCAAATGTTGAGATAAGCAAAGTAAGTATTGAAAAGAAACCAAATTTCTATGTTTCTGGTGTGCATGTGACCCTTGACACTTCACTTCATGAAAAAGACCCATTTGAAGGAAACATTGATAATACAGTGGCAGATGTAGAAGAGGGATAGCAAGAGGAAGATAAAAAAGAAGAATCAAAATAGATAGATGAGATATAATCAACAAAATAACAAGAGGTAAGAGTTGAGGTAAAACATGAAATTGACACATCCACAACTCTATTGTTGGCAAGCAAGGATAAATCTATAAGCACAGATGTTGACTATATGGATGAGGATGAACTAATGAGAGTGTCCTTCATCGCATTCACAAAGGAAAAAGAAAGATCCAAGCAGAAAGGAGACAAAAAGGCTAAGGTAATCACTAGAGAAGTTGATACTGTGAATAAACTACTTCCAGTACCTATTATTTTTCAAGATGTAATAGATAAAAATGTGATATCTAAAAATGGGGTGTGTGTGTGTGTTAGAAAATGTTGGATTAGAATAATGATGTAGGGTAGAAATTGAATGTATATATTGTAAGGTATGATAATGGTGTTGAGGAGAAGGTAATATTTTCCTCTTAGCCCAAAATCTCATAAAGGAAAGATCCACTTTGATCAACCATACAAAAATGGTTAATGCACAAATGCATCAATTGATCAAAAATAAGAAGAAAGAATAAATCCTTACAATTCCTAATAATGGATGAAAAGTATGTAATAGATTTGAATTTATTAAGACCTTTAATTTAAATAAAACATTTACCTTGGAATGTAGCAGATCTGGAAAAGCCTATTTTTTGATGTTTGTGTCAGGTTTGGGGAAATTCTACAACCGTATCTAGAACAGAAATGTAGGGACGGACAAAACCTAGAAATATTTTCCTTTTTTGAGTCATGTCTACCTTGACCTCTATGGTGGGGCATAGTTGTGCACCAAAATTTTTGACCTTGACCTGCACTCCTCTGATGGAAATTTGTTCGCGGATCCTGAAAGTTGGCTGAAAAGGGTATCCAAATCTGATCGGAAATTTTCTATCTTGTACCTGTACTTGCAAGAAAAATGGTTTTGTTTTTTGTGGGGGAGGGGTTTGCCTTATTAAAACCCCAATTTAGGAATTAACCTTGAAATCAATAATTGAAATAGATAATTCTAGCAAGTAGTAGAAGTAAATCTATCAATGAAGATATGATATTCAATAGATATGCAATTGTATTTTGAATGTAAATATGAAAGCTTGGAATCAATATTAGAAACCATAAACCTCCATTATTGTATGCTTGGAATTCACCTTGAAGGAAGAATGAATGAATCTTGAGGATGCAAAAAGGATCTTTAAGGAAGATCACACCACCATGATGGATAGATCTAGGGTTTGAATGAATCTTGAATGCTTGAACCAAATCCCTTCAAAGGCTTGAATGCTTGAATCCTTGATCTTCAATGGAGAACTTGAATTCTTGAGAGAAAGACTTGAAAACCTTAGTTAAACTTTTAAATATTGAAAACATGTAGAATAATAGATGCTTGAAAGTAGACGATAATGTACTTGTCTCCAAGTAGTTGATGATTGCTTGCTTAGGAAAAATGAGAGGAGGAAAGCTTCCTTATATACCAATATAGGTCACAATATTCTAGAGAGGCTTACATAGGATAATTAAATTATAATTAGACCTATATCCCTAGAAGAGGACCTATATTAAATATAATTTAAGATTCGTCACTTTGGAACCCAAAATAGCTGACCCGAAAGTGGGAAAATGAGCTTTTGAATGACCCCCGGCAGCCGAAGAACTTTCCAATTGGAAAGGGGGACCTAGGTCAAGGTCGAGGTCAATCATGACCTATTTCAAGGTTGAGGTCAACCTTGACCCAGGGAGTCAGAACCCCAAGAAAATGTGCCAGGTGGGATAATCAATGTCTAGAGAGGCCCAATCAGGGTCCTAAACAGGCACAGAAGCTAGAGAGGGTGCAGAAATGAGAGGAAAACATGATGATGGTCAAAAACACCCCCTAAAGAGTGATAAATGCTCTTAACATGGAAGTGCTTCTATTTTAAGATGATACATTAAGCCCCTACTTTAGCGGGAGTGTGGAAATCGAACATACTCGCAGTAAAGTTAGAAGAAAGGCTCTAGTGGATTGCAACAAGGTAGAAAATCACTTAGTTAAGGACATGAGCCCCTAGAAAAAGGATTATAACTCAACATGAATGCACAATGGTATGAAATAAAAGATAAAATAATCATAGAAAGCATAAATGGGTACATAAGGAAGACAAGAGAAACACTATAAATAACATAGCTTCATGACCTAATCCTACTAGCATGAAAGCAAAAGAGAGAAAAGTGAAAGTGATTACCTCACCTAGTAAGATGCCCACCTTACCATGAATCACCAAGGAGGGAGAGCCCAACAGGTTCACCCATAAACTATGCTTTGTAATTTTAATGTGTCTTCTAATGGCTTTTGGATTACCCATAGATTCACATTCTTGTATCACTATGGAATATAAAATGCGTGTCTTTTCAGGATTTAGCAACTTGTGTGCATTACCCTCCAAGGATTTAGCATTTTTGAATTTGAAAAATGCATGTCTCTTCAGGATTTAGCACCTTATGTGGGTTACCTTCCGAGGATTTAGAAAAAATAAAAATAAAAATGTGTGTCTCTTCAGGATTTAGCAACTTATGTGTGTTACCTTCTGAGGATTTAGCATGCTGTAAAATCTAAACTATAGTATAAGGGAGACCCTATATATTCCCCCTCCTTATCATGGCTACCTAATAGATAGGATAAGGAAGAGAAAGGAGGATACCTACTTCACAAAGTAAGGAGATATCCTATTAACAACAATGTATACTATAATCTTAGCGAAGAGTATTGACCCTTACATCTAAGAGCATAGATAATCCTGAAAAAGGATATGTCATATATGGAAAAATAATCCTCAAAGATGAAGAGATCTTATCAACAAGATTCCCACCGTAGAGGAGTGCTTAGGATTAAATATCATCTTGCAAAGAAAAGAAAAGAGGGGTCAAAGACTGGTTTTTTTAGTGGCTAATATTCGCCAATTGGCTAATTTTTTAAATTTGAGAATCCAAATTTGGCTAATAATTCAAGATTTAAGGCAACCTAAATCGCCAAATTTTTACAAATTTTTATTATAGAAATATTTAAATCACCGAATAATTTATTTTATTAAAAATTTGAACTCAAAGATTCACCAAATATTTGATAGATGGTTAGATTCAATTCGCCTAAATTTTATCATTTATTATAGAAATCTAAATTAATTCACCAATAATATATCATAACTATTAGTTATAGTAGGGTTGTGTCACCAATATTAGTTGTCATTATTGATTTAAAACATAATCTAGTGATCTTCATTATATTCCATGAGGCAAAAATGTTACTATCTTTTTTGTAATTCTTATGGGGGATAATATTTCCTTTGGATTGTTGATAAATCAATGACACTAAAGAAGTTTTTGGTCCTATTATAATAAAAAAGTAACGATACATTTATCTCACACAATACAATGAGGATTATTTGATTATATTTAAAATAAATAGTAGCAACTAGATACTATAGAGCTCCCTTAAACCATCAAATATTTTCATAGTTAGCCTAATAATCTTCTATAAGAACTTTTTTTTCTTTAAATATAAATATTTTCCATGGTCATTGAAATTTTGTTTATTGTTTGAGATTCGCCAATATTTTCTACAAAAAATTGTGATTGAAAAATAATCGCCAATACAAAAAAATTATTTTCCCAAAAAATTGAGAGAATCGCCAATAGGAATTAATTTTTTTAAAAAGAAAATGAAAGATTTGCCAAGATTTTATATCTTTTTCTAGAGGGGGGTTTCTTAAAGTTATCCCTAGTCAAAGACTCAATCATCAAGCCCCCTGTGATCAAGAGGAAGTGGAATCTTGAAATGAAGGAATCAAACTCTAACCCAAAGCAAGGCCAAGTGTTTATAAAGAACATAATTTTCAAAATAAATAAGAGGTGATGACTTAGGAAAATCACCTCTCATATAAGAGGGTATCCATAGCCAAAACATAAGTCTTTATAAGGAAATAATGTTGCAGAATAAAAAAATGTCACTAAGCTAAGGAAAGTAGATCCTTAGATAGAGAGAAAGAAGGACAAACCTTTCCCCCCAGGGATGAATGAAATGGATATATCAATAATATCAAGAGACGTTTTAACAAAGAGATATATTTGCAAAAAAAATTTCTTAGAAAAGATATCATGAATACTAGAAGAGAGCTATGGATGATTATGAGCAAAGGAAGGGATATACCATAATGCAAAACCATAGAGATAGAATATAGAGAGGATAACCAATTAAGCTCAAAAAAAAATACATGCTAAGAACATAATGGATCCTAGAAAAAATGGAATAAATACCTCTTTCCCCCCAGTAAAGAGACAAGAGGGAGAAATATCTATATTATTGAAGAGCAAGGGGTATGCCTCGTATGGAAATTGTGAAGAAATTGCAATACCACACGAGAGTGAGATATAATTCCTAAAGCAGCTCTTTCTCTAACATACATCTTGAAATGCACACAATCAGAAATTAAATGTGTATTACTATAATGAAAAGGACATTTGTATTTGGAGAGAGCATCTTTCGGCATAGGTTTAAAGATTTATTTCTTAAAATTCATTAACTGAACATATACCTTCTTAGCCACATCTTGAGGGGTATCAAGGTAATCTAAGGAAGGTGTTGGAAGGAGAATATGAAGAGGAGGGTGACGATAAAAATCAACCACCTCAAGTTAAGATAGTGGAAATCCTAGACCATGTGTATCTTGTTTACAGGATAGATGAACTAGATACTTAATACCATGTTCATTAACACCAAGCCCTAAACCCTTATAACCTTGTTTAGCCACCATATTGTATTCAACAGTGTACATATCTTGTAAAGCTTCTATAGGAGGTGATTGTTTACAATGATCATGAGAAAATGTTGTGTAAGGTGGAATGATAGGTTTAGAAGAAGTTTCATTACCCTTCCCTTTAATATCATCATGAATCGGATAAGAAGGGGAAGGTAAATCAAAGAATTCTTGAACATTTGCATCATGAACCATAGTTTGAGCCCAATCATGAGTGTCGGAAGAACTAGGGATAGAAGATGGAGAAATAAGAGTGGGAATATTATGAATTGGATTAGGAAGGATAGGATTAGGAATAGGAATATTAGGAACTAGATTAGGAATGATAGGATTAGGATTAGGAATATTATGAAAGGGGATATCATCTACCAAATTCTTCACATAATCCAAAAGAGCAATAAGTCCACTACACAAATCCGTAATGAAAGTTTTGAAATTAGGAAGACTAGTATTAGTTAATCTCAAAATAGCATAATCAAGTGAAACATGAAGAGTGACAAACATAATGAAATGGATGATACTCTCATAAACATCATAAGTATGATAAAGAGATGCTAAAATAAAAATAATAAGGAAAATAACCATACCCCAAAGTATCTTAAAGATCTTCATAGTGAAAATGCAAGAAATGTTTTTGTATTTTTATCACTATGTAGATTTTTTTGTGTTTTAAAATGCAAGAGTATAAAATAAATCTAATTTAATATGTATGAAAAAGCTAGTCTCTAAGGAAAAGAGGCAAAGCATCTAACACCAAAAAAAGAAAGAGTTGTCTATCGCGGGTTCACCAAAATATAATAGATAAAAATGTGATATTTAAAAATGGGGTGTGTGTGTTATAAAATGTTGGATTAGAATAATGATGTAGGGTTTAAATTGAATGTATATATTGTAAGGTATGAAAATAGTGTTGAGGAGAAGGTAATACTGTCCTCTTAGTGCCAAATTTCACAAAGAAAAGATCCACTTTGATCAACCATAAGAAAATGGTTAATGCACAAATGCATCAATCGATCGGAAATAAGAAGAAAGAAGAAAGCCTTACAATCCTGAATAATGTATGAAGAGTATGTAATAGATTTGAATTTATTAAGACCTTTAATTGAAATGAAACATTTACCTTGGAATGTAGCAGATCTGGAAATGCCTATTTTCTGATGTCTGTGTCAGGTTTCAAGAAATTCTGCAACTGGATCTGGAACAGAAACGTAGGGACAGACAAAACCCATAAATCTTTTCCTTTTCTGAGTCAGGTTGACCTTGACCTCTTTGGCAGGGTGCAATTATGCCCTAAAATGTTCAACCTTGACCTACACTACTCCGATAGAAATTCTATTCACGGATCTTGAAAGTTGGCCAAAAAGGGTATCTAAATCTGATCATAAATTTGCTGTCATGTACCTATACCTATAATAAAAATGGTTTTGTTTGTTTGGGGGGAGGGTTTTTCCTTAGTCAAACCCCAATTTAGGAATTAACCTTGAAATCAATAATTGAAATAGAAAATTCTAGCAAGTAGTAGAAGTAAACCTATCACTGAAGCTATGATATTCAATAGATATGTAATTGTATTTTGAATGTAAACAAGTAGGTAAATATGAAATCTTGGACTCAATATTATAAACCATAAACCTCCATGATTGTATGCTTGGAATCCACCTTAAGGAAGAATGATGAATCTTGAGGATGCACAAAGGACCTTGAAGGAAGATCATACCACCATGATGGATAGATCTAGGGTTTGAATGCTTGAACCAAATCCCTTCAAAGGATTGAATGCTTGAATCCTTGATCTTCAATGGAGAACTTGAATGCTTGAGAGGAAGACTTGAAAACCTTAGTTTAACTTTAAAAGCTTGAAAACATGTATAATAATGGATGCTTGAAAGTAGACGATAATGTACTTGTCTCCAAGTAGTTGATGATTTCTTGCTTAGGAAAAATGAGAGGAGTAAAGCTTCCTTATATACCAATCTAGGGAAAAAATTTCTAGAGAGGCCTACATAGGAGAACTAAATTCATAGACCTATATCCATAGAAGATGACCTATATTAAATATAATTTAAGAGTCGTCGCTTCAGAACCCAAAATAGTCGACCCAGAAGTAGGAAAATGAGCTTTTGAATGGCCCCCAGCATCCAAAAAAATTTCCAATAGGAAAGGGGGACCTAGGTCGAGGTTGAGGTCAACCCTGACCTAGGTCAGGGTTGAGGTTGACCTTGACCCAGGGAGTCAGAACCCCTAGAAAATGTGCCAGGTGGGATAATCAGTGTCCAGAGAGGCCCAATTAGGGTCCTAAATAGGCACAGAAGATGGAGAGGGTGCAGAAATGAGAGGACAACATGATTATGGTCAAAAACACCCCCTAAGGAGTGCTAAATGTTCTTAACATGGAAGTGCTTCCATTTTAAGATGATACACAAGGAAAATATGATGCAAAGAATCTGAATATGGCACTAGATAATTTTGATAGTCACTATGAGTCTTTAGCGAAGATCGTTGAAGAGAAAGCAGAGAAAATATATCTAGAGAAGAAGTTGAAGGAAGTATGCCAATCTATTTCATGGGACTTGGGCATTCTGAGATCAACTACATCAAAATACAAAACTTCTATCATGGATGGAAGGATGTTATACATCTATCATATGAACCCTATCAGACACATTCAGAATATTGAAGACATTATTGCGAAGGACAGGGCTACTTTGAATAGCATGATGGACAATTGTGAGACCTCCTCGCAATCTATAATGGAGATGGACAGAGAGGTATCAAATATTTACGATAAGATGAATCCCGTGGATATAGAGAAGGAGAGTAATGAAAAGATTTGGTTTTGTTGAAGAGCCTAATCACTCCCAAGCTATCAATTCTTAAAGTTCATCTATATGATATAGAGAAGACTATGGATTCATTGACAAATTCTATGTGCACAGAGGTAAAGGCAGCAGAGACTTCATCCTATGCACTGAATGGACTAATACATGTTAGTCGGTTGTTGATAGAGTCATGGAATGAAGAAGTGAAGATCATGGAAGATTCCTTTCAAGATGTTCTTAAACTGGTGAGCAAGCACTAATTCTACATTTTTGAAAATTTTGAGTACACCTTCGCCATTGTTTTCAAAGGGGGAGAAGAGAAGAAAAATGAGAAAAAGCAAAAAAGAAAGAAAAAGAGAGAATAGTGAGTTGGGACACTTAGTCATTTTTAGCTAAGTGTTGCCATCAAAGCCAAAGGGAGAGATTGTTGGCAAGTGATTTTTTTGGTATGATATGAGACACTTGAGGGTTTTCATTTATGGCAACATATATGATATAATGATCACTTGGAGTCAAGTACAGTTTTGGAGATACAATCTTCAAAATGAATTAGTATAGAAATAGAAGTACACAATATAACAGTATTTTTTTGGACAGAAAAGATCACATATGATGTTTGATGACTTGTGAGCTTAGAGGAAGACACTGTGGGATATTTATGACCTTTAGTTAAGGTCAATTTTGTTTTGGTGTTGATCACAGAGAGTTAGAGTGTTTTTAAGACATGCGAAGATAGTAGAACAGTGAAACCGAGCAGTTGAACAGTCGGGATGATTGAGGGAGTATAAGGTCAAATCCAAACGTGCTATGTTGGATTGTTATTTTTAATTACATATACTTTGATATTACAAGAGCACTGATATTGTATTTACTTTTTTTATAAGTATATATTATCTTTTGTATTGTATTTGAGAGTCGACTAGATGATGAAATATATATATATATATGAAGAACATTTTGTAAAGCAAATAAGTGAAAGGGATATTAGAGATGACTGATGGAAGATTTGAAATCATAGGTTGACAAATATTGTTAAGATCTACAACTGGAACTATCTAAGCATTGGTGATGCATGTTTTTATTCATTACTAAGAACACTTTGTAATAGAAGTATTGATTTTAAGAGTTGTAAGCTCGGTGTACCCCTAAAAAGGTGTTTTATACCTTTAACAGGGTTGATATTCCTTTAACAAGGAAATATACTATGTAATACTCATCTCCTAATAGGACTAGGTCTCCTAATAGGGACATTAAACTCTAGTGCATGTTTGTGGGTACCATCCCCACCGGGATTTTCCCTTGGCCAGGGTTTCCTCGAAAACAAATAATGGTGTAATGAGTTGTGTGTTATTTTCTTATGTCCTTTTCATTTCTACAATCATATGGTTTATTTTGAATTGGTTTAAGTTTAATTTAAAGTCTTTTAATATTGATTCACTCCCCCTCTCAGTATTACTTAATCCTAACAATACATTCATGAAATTACCATGGAGACAAATTTGGCTATTCTGAATAAACAAACTTATGTAACAAAAATAAAACAGACTAGGAGACAATCTTCAAATGATATTTTCAATTAATTTCTTTGGAAGTATTCATACATTACATTTAATACAAGACTTTTTCATTCATATTTCTACAAAAAGACCTATTCTACTTGTCCCTGTTCAAATAATTTTCAAAACCCATAAGATTGGCCTTGGTATTCCTTTTATAGACATAAGGAATACAAAATGTAACAGGCCAAAGTACTCCTTTTATATTCTATTACCAACTACCACTAGCCGATCATAGAAGATAGTCTCCTAATGAAGGTTGTTACCTATGTTTGTGTCCTTGAGTGAATCCATAGGAGGCCATGGAGTGCATATTATTATGAGGCATTTAATCCAACTAGGCTTTTGAGTCATGTCATTATCGCCCATGGGTGGTTATTGAGGCAGAAAATGATAGAAATCAAAATTATCACCATCTTCCCTCGCGGGAGATGGCTTTGAAAATATAACACAAGGAGAAAAAATGACGCCAAACTCCCATCTTTTGTGTCTACACCCATAATTTACTTTGCCTCCATCCTAGAACCAAAGTAGTGATCTGAGAGATATGAGGCATTTGCAAGTTGTGGTAGAGCTTTCAACTCTATATAGGTCTTTTGATATATCTATGATTATCGAAGGCAATTTTAGTATCTCTACAATTACAAAATATATTATCAACTAGTTCACCACTATGATCCTCATATATCTCCTACAACATGACTTTCTTTAACCCCTTCTTGTTACAGTATAATCCATTTGTAGCCTCAGCAAGCCCCATCCTTAGCACTCAAACAAAGAAACACTCCCTTCCAATCATGAACAACCCAAATTTAGACAACGCACATAACTCATTCTACATTTATCCCTTCTTGTATTTAATCTATGGCTCACACTTTCAAACTACAAAAAAAGAAGAAAAAACTTTCCCAAAATTTGCACCTATCCCAATAGTTGTAAGACCTGTCATTGTGGCCTTTTCCCTTAGTTATAGAAATTTAAATGTGACACTCAAAAGGTTGGGAGATTTTCTAGAAAGGGACTGATTTTTAGATCAGAAACTGTAACATTCCAATAGGCATGATGTCTCTCCTCATATTCTTCCCACCACCACTTCTTGCTTTAAAATATTGTCAAATAGTTTCAAGTAACCCACATAAAGTATTGTGAGGTTGCAACTTACCCAACCTGGGCTATCAATTCATTTCATTGTAATCTCGTAAGCATTTTCCTTAGCTAAAATTTAGGCCTGAAAGGATGTGAGGCCAGAGGTCTTCAATGGGTGTTAGTACCTCACTCAATTGTGGCATGCAACTATACTAATTTTTTAACCCTACGGTGACATGATAAACAAAACCCATCAAGTGCCACATGTAACATCATCACTTCCTCACGGTCCAAAATTGGGTCCCACATAATAATCCATGGGGCAGAAAAAAGGGATGACCATAGCATCTTATTCTTCCTTGAAATCTCGTGACCCTTTAAAATTCCCCCACTAACCTCTGCGAGGATACAACAAACTGCTATAGTCATCACAAGTCCAACTAACAGTCTTAAAAAAATTTGTGAGGACCTTCAATTATTGACACGTGGCCCACCATCGCTTCTCTATAGGATAAAGGTATTAACTTCTTTAACCAATTATGAGGACACTAAAAAACTTTTATCACCACCCACAAACATCCACACAACCTTGCAACCCCTAGTTGTCATCTGTCTTAACCTTACCACAACTTAAAGAATGTGCAAAATAAATAATAAAGTGTTAGGTTATGACATAAGAGATATATGGTCATAAGATAAGAGCATGAAATAATGAACAAAATATTTTGACATTAAATCAATATAATATGTAGTAAAATCAAATATGATGGGACAACAAATGGATACTTTAAGATAGTGCCTAATTGTACGCCTACTCATTCAATAGGCTTTAATACAGGTGCTCATATCGATGCAAATACAGGTTTTTCATAGAGCTTGAATTGGCGTCAGGCTATTCTACTTGGCGCAAAATATTTCATCGCTAGCGCTGACCTGATGAATAGAACCTATGTTTCAAAAAAATGAATGAGAAATACACTTAAATAGTGTGTGGAAGAAAAAAAATAGAGCTAATCAGCGATTTTTGTAGTGTACCTTTCACTTAGAATTTGTTGGTAAAGCCTTGGATGTCACCTTTGTTGTCATCCTAACCTCTAATCAGTTTTAAGTCTGACTTGGTCTGTCTTTTCTCACCTCCATGAAAATCATAGTCTCTCCCATCCATAAGTGTTTTAAATTTCACCATAATGGAGAAGTCATGATTGTCAATCATAGTCTTTATCAGCCTTTAGTTTCTTGAGAGTTCTTTGACCTTGACTTCTTTTGGCCTTCCATGCCTCAACCAATTCAACCTCACAAAGACATTCTCTTTTGAGCTTATCAGAAATACAAAATCCAAAAGATTTGTGAGCTTAGAAATCCTAAGGATGTTCCATCTCCTTTCCATGGACTTGGACTTCTTTATACACCTCCTATATATGCTTATGTTCTTCCTCCCATATACTATAAAATCTCCATTGATTTCATATAACAACCTAGTGTAGATCCTTCTATTCTTCCTCCTAAATAAGAAAAGGACCTGGTGATGATTGATCCTAAACTGAATAAAATTTTAAGAAAAATCAAACGCAACTATTGTGCATGTGATTGCCTCTGTAAACATCACGCTAGAGCTCATGAGCATGCTTCCCAAAACCTTTCCTCTCCTAAGACACTTACTTATGCTTTGATTCTATTTGACTAGCCTATGCATAGCCCAAGGGAGGAAGTGAACTTGAAAAAAGATGAAATTGAGAAAACATGATAATTCTGTTCACATCCTAGATTCTATTACAATTAATTTGGATCAATAAGATAATCTTGATGATGATGATGATGATATCAATGTTTCTAATAAAAATTATTATATTCATGATAGTGATTTTGATTATATGTATGAGCTTATTGATGTTAATCATGATTTACCAACTAGATTTGCAAAACAATTATCTATCATTCCTAGTGACGAACAAAGTGACATGTCTTCACAGCATGGTCCTTGTTTGGAACTAGCTATTGTTCCATCTGTTGTTCTTTATGTTTCTCCTCTTTCATGTTTCCCACCTTACCTAAACACTACAAACCAAGATGGGGGATAGGTGATATGCTCAACTAGATCCTTGTGTATGGTGTATTATTTGTGTTTTCCTATAGCAATGTAATTCCCCTGTGATGTAATGCTTGTTATATTTTTTGTTTAGATTTCTTTAGATGACCCTTGTTTCTATGTTGGTACAAAGTGATAAAGGAATAAACATGTTGTGGCATTCCTCTATTTGTATCTCACTTCTTCTATATGTTTTTATATATTATGTGATGCATATGTCATTGTTTGTAAATTTTCCTTTGTGTTGTAAGATTAGAGATGATGCAAAACAATAGCTACCCATTCTTTTTGGTCTTTGTGATGTCAGCCCAAAAAGAATATTCTTCATAACTCTTACATTCCATTCTTCCATTGTGTTTTTAGTTCTACTACTTTGGGGGAATGATGTCAATTAATTTGATATAATATACTAGTATTATCCTATGATCATACTAACTCCCGAGTTAGTAGATCCCTTCCATTCTCTCTTTTATCATGAGTTTCATTTCCCTTAGTTTGTCCTTTCTTTTCCCGGCATATCATAGTGGAAATGTTTCTTGTGTTTTCATGTATGCTCTATTAAATCCATTGTTCCCATTAAGTAATTTTCAATCACTTTAATGTGGGGACATACACTTTTCTCATTGTTTCACATTTTGCACACACATACAATGAATCAATGCAATATTTCTCTAGTAGGTGGCTAAGGAGACAATTATTTCCTTAAAATTCATCTCTTTTATGCATTATTCACTAGATCCCTTAATGGAGGCAATGCTTTCCTTAAGGATTGATCCTCCTTTTCTAGATCCCTTAATGGACATGATGTTATCATTAAGGACTGATCTTCCTTAACTTGATCCCTTTGGATACAATGCTTTCCTTAATCTTGATCACCCTTTTGGATCCCATAATTGAGACAATGCTTTCCTTAAGGATTGATCCCCTTTGATGGGTTGACTAGCATAACACAGCTTACGAGACCATCAATGCTATCATTTATATCACTTTCGCTTTTCATGATCCATAGTAAGGAAATACCTTACTAGGCTATTGCTCATGCTTCTCTCTTTATTCTCTCTTCTGACTGATGCCTCTCTTATTTTGGTTTTGGATTTTATAAGGACTTAAGTCACTCAGGGGCTTGATGTTTATTTGTCTCCTTGACCGTTATAAGATTATTCTTATGTATTGATCTATTTTACTGTGAGCATGATTTCGTCTCATACTCCCACTAAAGTGGGGGTAAAATGTAGCGTCCTAGTTAGAACCCATAATTGGTTTTTTTATTAGGATCTATTAGACCTCAATTTGGTTATTTTGAGGTTAAAATATTTGTTATGCTTGATCCTAGAAACATGTCCTTTTTCCTCCCATGTCTTTTCACTCCTCCCAACACCCAATTCAAATATGGGCCCAATCTCCTAGGAAAAAAATGTTTCAAACATTTTGTTCCCTCTTGTTTGGGCCCAAATTTGGCTTGGGGTCCTATGTCGAGGTTCTATGAGGAAATTTGATCCCGTGGTCGGCCAGGCTTATTTTTGAATCTTGAAATGTAGGACTCAGTATATAAACCCTATATCTATCCTTGTTTTGCATATCACAACTTCATGCAAGCATTTTGGCAATCAAACTATCAATTTTTCAAGTGCAATTGACCAATTGAGCAATTGGATTCAAGATTTGAAGGCTATAATCCAAGATATAGTCCTCCAAGCCTCCAATTCTTCAATATCATTCAAGTCAAAGATAATATTCTCCAATCGAATAAATTTTCTCTCCCACAATTTCCAAGTAGAGGAATTCTCAATCAATCAAGAAGATCCTTCTTCCATTCTCATCCATTCTCCTTCTTTGGAAGCAATTATCAAGCATATCTTCATTGATGATCTAGGATTTGCAATCATAGATCCATTTATTTGTGATGGAATCATTTATTCCTACTCTACATTTCATGGTCAACTCCTTGATTTCAACTATATTCAAGCATATCCGTGGGTATGAGAGATTTCTAGATCTGTCCATGAGGGTTTATGCAAGGTGAATCAAACATTTACCTTTTTACATACTTTCCTTTATGAAATTTCATTTCATCTTCAAGGTTAATTCCTAAACAGGGGTTTGACCAAGGAAAACCCCTTTAGAATACCTTTTTCCCCATTTTTTCTATGTACAAGAACATGTCACTCAGTCACTATAAAAAAGCTGGAAAGATCAAATTTTGTTAAAGGATCGCGAACAATTTTAGGCAAAAACACCTAGAACAGGGTATTTTAAGCATTTTTTTCATAGGAATAGGGCGTTTGAAACGTTTGATACCCTGTTACTCAAGCTCATATTTTAGGTACATGCTAGATCTGTCTTCTTGTTTCCATTTATGTCAGTTATAGCTCTTTGTCATTTTGTATCGGTCTATTATTCACAATTTTTAACCTACTTGTCTATTTTGTCACCTACATTACATTTCTCCTATCATTTCCATTTTCATAAATTCTATACTAAGAAAAGGGACACTATCCCATTTAGCACTTTACTCTCCTCTTGAGCCTAGTGGAGGCATCTTCCTTCTGAATGTGCACTTATGAAAATACCAAGTAATCACCTAATTTCATTGCTTCCTATTTCTTATTGTTCAAAGAGATTATGCTTTCCTAAAAATTAGGTAGTAAGGATCTTAAGTACCCATATGCCATAGTAGAGACCCAAGTAGTAAAAATTAGAAATATCAAGAAGAATGAATGAGTTTAGGCTCAAAAAAATTAGCCATATGTTATAAAATTTGTGTTTCCAAACTAAGATAGGTGATTGGAAATGCCATCTTAGGTTTAAACTAAGAACCATAAACCAAGATGTGATAAAATCCAATGGTACCCAAGATGCAACTTATAATTGAAAAAGGCAGTATTAGGATTCCACTGCTAATCCTTCCACGAGGGTTTAGAAAATTGTGTTGTAATTTTATGCTATATTCGCACTAAGATAATCTCTATGTCAGTATCAAAAGTCTCATATTCACGCCAAGAATGATGTATTATTATTTCAACTTGCCCTGATAAGATGCTCATAGAAGTTCTAGAAAAAAAATCTTAAGGAATTTGAATGCTTTTTTTATGAAAATGTAAGGCCTTAACATGGTATCCTATTTAAAGAGAGCCCTTTATATTCTAGAAGAAGATACCATTAAAGGTTGTGTTTGTTGAAGGAAATCACATCCCTAAACTAGAGCCAGCCTAATGACTTCAGGACTTAACTGCTTCCCAAGCAAGCAAAATGCTTGTGACAACAAAAGTTTCATTAATATGAAAAACTTTTTTGATAAGGAGGGGGGTTTGAAAACCAATTCCCTTCCAGATGGCTTTATGAATTTATAAATTTGAAGAGACGCAATGTACTGGGAAATTTCTATGCTTCATTACTATAAAGGACATGAATAAATTATTTGACAAAAAGAGACAAACCTTGTCATACGTAGAAAGAAGTCCCCGCCATCTAGAATAGCTAGGGAGGTAATAAAATTCCCAAGAAACTTGATGGAAACCCTTGTGGCCATCAAATAAACACAAATAAAGTCACATAGAATCTTCTTAAGACTCAAGTAAGAAGCCTTAAAAGGACCCAAACATGAAGAATTATACACATGGCTAACCATGTGAATATTGGATTATAATTGAAACTTCTCTGCCAAGGAGTGAATATTAGCGATCCCGTATGTATGCTTTTTATCAATTATAGTGATAAAAAAAATTTAAAGTGTCATAGGAGAAGCTTTAAAGTTAAATAGAATAATGTCCAAAAATACAAATATTCTCTTATGGTCAATCCACTTCCAACCAAATCTTTGAATCCAATGTAATGAAGAGAGAGTGGATTATTGATAACATTGGGTTTTATGCCAATGAATATTGAGCTTGAAGTAAGGAAACAAATTTGTAAGGATTTGAGTGCCTCGATATTTTTTTCCTTTTTAGGGAGAATGAGGAATCAATCATCAGTGAAATGACCATTGAACAACTAGTTTGATGAATCGGGTTTTGAAATTCCCTTGATGATCTCAGAAGACAAATATCAAGCTAAAGGGTACCTAAATCTTTAAGCAACAAGAAAATTTGAGGGTGTAAGGGGGCACCCTTGTCAAATGGATAAGAAGATATCAAAGGCGTGCAAATGGAAACTATTGATGGTCATGAAAGTAGAGGCATATGCAAAGAGTATATTAAACATTTGACTAAATCTTAGACCAAGCCCCAAAGATTGGAGCATGGAAAGGATGAAAGGTCATTCTATATGACCATAAGCTTTAGAGAAATCAATTTTTAATAAAAGGCACTTTTTTAGAGTGTCAAACCAGTTCCATACCTTACCAAACAATAATAATGTTATCCAATATGAATTTAGATTTGATGAAGCTAATTTAATTAGGACAAACAATATGAGGAACATGGTAGATTTTTAAAGTCAAAGATTTGATAACGGTCTCATAGAAAGCATTGAGTAGCATGGTTTGTCACCAATTAAAAATATCTTTAGGATTTCTTATTTTGGGTATGAACCTAATGTTTCCTTTAATAATAAGGTTTCCTAGGGACTTAGAATGAAAAGATTCCAAATACCTTGATCAAGATCATGTCCTACAGTCCCATGATGATTTGTATAATTCATATTGTATAATTCATAAGAGAACCAATCAATACATTCAAAAAATTTCAAAATATTTCCAAACATTACTCCATATATATCAAATGGGATAGGTGTGATGACACCTAAAGTTAGGGTCATTAAGGCCTAATTTATTATGCATATAGAATCATGCCTCCCACTTGTCATCTATCTAAAGAATCCAAAACCCATAACCATGTCTAGGATCTCTCAACAACGTCATTGGAATATCATATACATTAATGATCCCAAAGAAATGAAATTATCAATATTCATAAGGATCCAGGAAATAAAATGAGTAATGATTGAATAGAAACCATGATCCACTACATAGTAATTTCATTGTGGTATAAGAAAATTGACAACCCCTCCACAACCATCTTTGTGATTTGTGTCAAAAAAAAACCTTTTGGCCCAATAACACATCATGTTATAGAAAACATGAAACCCATGATTTTAACTTCTTGAAGACACTAAAAATAAATACCAAAATATTTTTGATGAGTATACCCCATGGAAAACTTCTTGAAGAGGTCAATGAGGCCTCAAACATTATAAGAAAGGAATTCATACATGAGATTCTTTCATGTCATCACCATTTGAATCCTCCAAAGTGGAGTATCAATTTTCAAAAAACTATGTTGAGAGATAGCCTAATTAAAGCATGATCTTAAAATTATATCATTCCACTGAAACAAACTCTCCATCCTTCAAGCATCTGGAAAGGATATGAGAATTTTATAAATTGGTAGGATAATCTATCAAAGAAAGCTAAGACAACAGTAATAATGTGAGCTAACGGACACATGAGAACCTTAGACTAGAGACCTTATGAAAGATGGCTAAATCTTTCATCTTCAGGTATAAGTGTGAAACAATAAATTTTACCTATGTAGCAGAATAATCCTAAACATTCATCTGAGGAAAATTGACAACAATGCTTTTCTGTTACAAGAAGTTATTATACTCTAATTATCCTTGATTTTGGAGGTGGAAGCTTCTAAAGCATGCATGTGCTCAAGAACCCATGAAGGAGTCTTAATCTTAGGAGTCGCAAGAGGGTAATATTTAATTTTATGCTTAGAGTATTCGCACCAAAAGAAATTATTGGATAAATTCAAATATAACACTTGAACTAAGTGTGATGAAATAAATTTAGGAAAAACTTGTCAAGGCACTTGTTTAGAGGACCCATGGTTCAAAGCCATCAAATTGTCAACACCAATATAAATTGTTGGGTTGAATTCGACTAAGACCATATAATGGATGACTAATTTGTATAATAAATATGGTGTGATATTAGGGAAAACCACAAGACAAGGCCAAGTTATGCTGAGAAAGAACCAAAACCCACCAAAATTAGATTTCAACAAAATAGTATTTCAAATGAATGTGCTTTGTTCATTTATGAAAAAATAGATTTAAACTAATAGTATGAAAAATTGTCATTAATAAATGTAAAAGATACATAAAAAATAGATAGAAGCATGTAGATTTTTTCTAATGATAAATTAAATGTTGTACGTTGTGATAGATAATCATGGTTAGTAAGTTGGGATTGGATTTACATTACTAATATTGAGCTACAAACCTATAGTGTACATTCGAATTGATTTTGGATGAAGTTGGTTTATTTTTCTAAGTGTTTCTTTCTAAATAGTCAAGTCTCATGCTAATATTACTTTCAAGATGTTATCATCTTTGCCTATATCCATGTCTAAAATGATGGTGCCTTTGACAAATATGGTCAGGTTTGTTATGTGCAAAGGAAATATTTATGGCTTTCTTGATGATGATTGCAACCCTTTTTAATGAAAACATATTCTTAAAGACACACCAAATGAATAATAAGATAAGTTCTAATTTTGTTGATGATGTAAGAAATAATGCAACATTGATGCAGAATGTAAATATTTTATGATATTTTTTGTCGATGAGAACAATTTATTACTCTCCAATCACATCTTATGATGAGTACTAATGACGTTAGATTGTTTAGAAATGTGGGTCCAAAATGCTTAAATTGCGGTGTTTTTGCATGCAAGTTAATGTACAATAATTAGATTTAGAAAATAGTATGCTTAGGAACATAAAATGTGGAATTTAAAATAAAAAATAAAATTGCAACACATTTGAATTTAAATAAGAAGATTATGTAAGTGACTTGGTTTAAGAGGACAAAAGTCCTAAAAAATACAAACCAGTTCTATTAATAACAAAATGCATTTTACTTAAAATAATAAGTAAGATATTAAGATCATTTTTTTTCTATTAAGTATAATACAATTACAAAATAAAATCATCGATTAGTTCTTCATTGTATTACAAATGGTCCTAACTAAGAGTATATGGCAATTATCTGAAGCATCTTATATAATTATAGTATTTAGCAAAAAACTACATAATTACATCATGTAATAGCCTATATAAACCACCTATCAAAATAAATCAAAATGTAATCTCCATTGTATATCATATTTGCAAATTATCCAACATTTCAACAAACCATGGAGTCAATCATAATGGCCCTTCCTTCCATTTCTCCACCTTTCCCCAGTTGTTTGGGATTATGATCATTTCTTCCACTGGACCTCAGTCACTACTGCCACAAGAATTGCTCGAAATGTTGTTGCAACCTGTACCTCACCACCTTGTACCTTGGCTTCTCTCTTTCTCTTCTCTTCTAATTCATCCATGAATTTAGAGCAATATTAAAGGGGGATCTTTCCATTGTTTTCCTTGCCCATGTAAAACCATGAGATTTTTCCAAGGTGAAAACCATGATCGTGTTGTCACGTAACAGTTCCAAAAAAAATTCCAATGATAGCCTCATTTCCACAGATGCCTACCAAACAACATCATGGGTTATGAGTCTCCTGAGAGACTCAGTAAGCACTCTTTCCTTGCCACTAAAAATATCATTATACCTAAACTTCCAAATTAACCAAAAAATTTCAACAAAAAGAATAGACCAAAAGACATTAGAATCTTTCATGAGTTTTGACACAACCCACTACTATCTCCCAACTATTGACATTAGAATTGACTAAAACCCCAAATATATTCCAAACCTCTTTAGAAAAAAAATAATCAAAGAACATGTGCTTCAATGTTTCTAGAAATCTGCAAAAAGAATCGATATTGGGGTCACCGTCAAGTTTATGAATAGGTAGCTTATGCAATAGAAGGCACCACATGAAATACCTTTTTTTATTTCATAGGTCTTCTCTGCAAGTTCACAAGAGTTTTCTACCAACTAGAGGTATCCATATTAACAAACCAACAATAATTTAAGATGGGTAAAAATATCCTCAAAATTAGCAAGTTGGCTTTAAACAGTTTTAGCTTTAACATAGTGTAGGGGAGAGCCATCTGGCCATCTAAACATGGTAAATCTATCAAAACAAATAACATAAGTTTTAGGGATGGAGAGAGAGGCACATGCCTCCCTAAGCACAGTATATGTCCTCCAGTGTGATTGGGGGATACCATGATTAGAACAGATTTCAATCAAAGAAACTAGACGCCCTTCTGTTAAAATATCACTAAATTTCTCAATCCCTTTAGAGGCCCAACTCCTAGTTGAACACTCTTGAAGCAAGAATAGAGGCTTACCATTATGTTGCAAGTTCCACCAAATAGACCTTTCTCCATAAATCTTATTATCATCACTAACAATATGAAGATCAATTCATTCTTCAAATAACATAAATTAAGTAATATAATAATACATCTATAATAACACTAAACAAATATTATAAATATAAAAAAAAAAAGACCAAACATACATTTTTATCCATTAATATATTACATGCCTACAACAATTTATTTTTCCATGTGATGCTTATTATTCACTATGTAAAATACTATTTGAATCAACAAATCTAAGAATTGAATAAAAAAACTTTTTTCCCAACTAAAAGAACACCTCAATGTATTTGTATGGAAAGAAAAACTAAGTACCTAGTCTTTTTGTTTGTATGTATTTGTGTTTAGCAAAAAGTTCAAAATACCTGTAAATACAATAAAATTAGTCATGTTTATGAAGTACACAAAGCCAAGACAAAAGATATGTCAAAAAAGTCCATTGTTATAATCCACAAACTATATCCCCCAACAAATAATTAAATCAATGGAAAGTCTTACTTTGAAGAAACCATTTAATCCTAATCTCTCTAGGAGTAAATTAAAAAGACAAATAATATATATTTCATATTTTATAAAAAAACATGAAGTATGATTTTGGGGAAGAAATTGTCCTTATCTTTAAGGTCAAGAATTTGAACATAGAAATATAAGAGGAATAATTTTATTTATTTTTGGTGTGGTGGGAATGTCTAACTTTGACCAAGTCTTATTATTTATTGGACAAAATAATAGAACTTGAAATATGGGCTGATAAAGATAATCTTAATAAATATTATATAATTTTATAATTATTTTAAAATATTTATAAGATTATGTCATATAAATAATATATAAACTTATATTTGTAAAAAGCTTTTTTTATAAAATATAAAATATATATTATTTGTTTTTTTAATTTTAAATTTGAGTGTTTGTTACTTATGAACATCAAATATTATTATCTTAATTAAAATAAACATATTTATATTGAACAAACAAGTGTAAAAGAATGTATAAAAGTTTCAAGCTTTATAGATATGGGTATATCTATTTTCATATAATAAATTAGAAGATTAAAAGTTATATACATTATTAATAGCTTTATAGATATGGGTATATTTATTTTCATATAATAAATTATAAGATTAAAAGTTATATACGTTATTAATAGGTCTTTGGTCTACTAGTGAAGTTGAAAGGTTCTATAATTATATACATTTAAATTAGAAGTTATTTTTTGCTAAGATATCATGGATAGGGAGATTATATTTGTCAAAATCATCTAGAAGTTAAAATTGATCTAATTACATTTGTAGAAATTTTTAAACTTGATGAACGTTGTAAACAAGAAATATACTAGAATATAAATTAACAAGGACGCATAGCGTCTAGTTCCTACCTAAGTCCTAAAGATTAAGCCTTACGAGATTTGGCTTGATGAACATTAAATATTAAATAGTAAATATAATCATTAATTATAATAAACATTAAATATTAAATAGCAAATATTAAATGAAGATTTCTATTACAGTATCATATTCAAGTAATTAATGATATTTAAATTAACATTGTTTTGGTATTTTTTGTGCACTGTTATGAATCTAATAATATATTATATCAATATAATATA